>CM051272.1:29511623-29856623 GCA_027921565.1 Artemia sinica
GCTCAAATTTTCTTAGCACACTTCCATTCTCCGCAATTTCTGGTCGTCAGTGAGCACTTTTGGGAGCACTTCGCGCACACCTTGTGCATCTTCAAATATACCGTCACAATGTCATGGACGACAGATTTTGGTAAATATAACATTTGTGAAATTAAACGAATACTTAGTTGACGGTCTGAGTTCAAAGCTTTGCGCACACGAGTCACATTGTCGGTTTTTGTCGAAGTCGAAGGTCTTCCAGCACGGTCTTCATCGAAGATCTCTTTCCGTCCCTACAAAAAGGCCTGGTGCCACCGAAACACCACTTCTTGCTAAAACAACATCTGGGTAAGCCTGCTTGATCATATCAAACGTCTCTGTTGCAGATTTACCGAGTTTCACACAGAATTTAATGGCATACCTCTGCTCTAACAAACGCTGCATTTTCGGCTTGCACCACTCACAGAAAACACAATGTTATTGAAAGCTAAATTTTATCGGAACTATAACTGACCTTTTTCTTAGGGTAATTCTAATAAATATAAAAACGACAAAAAAAAAGACAAAATAGGCTCGTTTTTTCTTGAAAGTATCGAACTTTAATATGCTATCTCAAAGTATCGATACTTGGGTATCAATACCAAGCATCGCCCAAAACTACTTATTTGTGGACCATTAAATATTCCTGCTTTAGTTTTATTTATATTCAGTCGATTCAATTTTTCCATGTAGGCTGTATGTAAATCAAGATCTATTCCTATCAAGAGGCTTTAGAATTTGCGACATTAGACCTAGCTTGATATTCAGCGGGTAAAAATAATTTTCTCTCGTGGAATTAAGAGGAAAATAATAATATTATTTTTGCCAATCTCCATGCTTCCTCTCTTAGGCCACTGTTTTATAACTGAGTGATACGTTTTGTCTCTCCTGAAAAGGATATTTGCTGTAGCCATTTTTCCGTCCAAGGAGAAAGTTTTTCTACTTTAAAGGAGACTTTATTTTCTCCAAGACTAAAGTAATGGTATCATGTTGTTTTTCGTTGTCGTTGAGTGAGTAAATGGCCTTGAACCAAGTTTCTTTCCGTCATGTTGAATAACACATTTAAAACTTTGTTTTAAGCTGTAAACGAATGGGTACTAATCATCCAAATAATATTCAGGAAGACCAATTTTCCCCATGAGTCCTCTAATATAGTCTCAAAATACAAGATTTTCTTTTTCAGAGAAAAAGTGGAGCAGATCTTTCTCTCTTGCACAATTAACGGTAATTTAGGGTAGCAAACATGGTAGGCATGCATCACGGTCATTTCAAAACATACCCTCCCCCCCAATATTGCTATTTTGGATCAGTGGTCTTGTGCTTTGTCGATGTGCATGCGTTGTAAGGTGGGTATTAAAAACCATGCTATCTGTCTCAAATTTTAACCAGTGGTAGTGTGGAGTGGGATTTGATCGGATCATAGTGATGGCCTGGCATCACTTTCGACTAATCAGAGGTGTTTTCCACTAACATAAAGCTATTGAAAGGAAATGTGATATTTTTAACGTTGAGATATGACAGTTAAATGACGTCAAATTGTCATTTTATGTCAGGTGTGTAAAGATGTCAAAATGTCTGCAAGACTTCAAGCTAACGAATAAAAATGTGATAAATAAGGCCCATTTTTTTCCGACTGATATAATAATTTCACCAGTAAAAACTTTCTAGTATTTAAAAGGAAGAGTAAATTATACATCTGGAACTATTTGCAATCTTAAATTTGTTTCGTACGTAAGGTAGTAATTAACCTTTCGAGGCTAAGACTTTGACTTTGCGTAATGACATAACCATGGTTCCTCATAGTCAAATATTGACACTTTTCTTAAAATGTTGACACAGTTAAGGACAGTTTCTTAAGCAGGAGATCTTTAGTGCTATCTTAAAAACTGGGAATTGTGATGTAAGTAATTTTGGAAGGAAAATTATCTTTAGGTATGTCCTTATCCCATACACAGGATTTGAACTTGGAAAAGTCCAAATGGTGACTATTTAGTCCGTGGCTGTCTCCTTCCTTTATTATAAGGAATCAGTTTTGTTAAACTATTTCAATAGATAATGAATTTTCATCGATACTTTCTTTTACAATATACTCGTCTGAAATATGCAGAAAATCAATCGGAGAATAACTGATTGATTTACGAATCCAAATTGCTTCAGAAACTAAATACATTGCTCCAAAGAATACCACTTGACGTTTGAAAGGTTATACTTTTGCATCAATTTCTATGTTTTTTGATGAAATTGAACCAAACGGAGAAGTACTGACAAGAACAGCGTTCTTTGAAAATGGTAGAAGTGAATTGCAGGTCATAAATGTAGCTATAGTTTTGCAGTTGTAGTTTTTTCTAGGCCCCTAACCCATCCCCTTCCCATTGCCAATTTTTGATAATTATTTTGGATCAAGAAAATAATCCCTGAAAGCTTCACACCACTGAACTCCAAAGATCAAACATGCCCCCCCTTTTTCCACTATAAATATATCCTTAAAAAATTTCAGGGGCTCTGATCATCCTTTGGATGCAAATTTATTGATATTTTCAACTATTCTTAAAAAATGGATGCCTTGAAATTTTAATCAGAAATGTTCCTAAAAGGTTAAAAAAGGACCAGAAATAGAAAAAGGCTCTAGGACAGATGGTGATTGCTCTCCAATCACTTCTGACTTTTAAAAAAGGCGCTAGAACACTCAATATCCGATCGACTGACCATCCTCCGAAGTTTTTACAGCCACGAGAGAGGAGTGAGGAGGGGTCATCCCCGCCTATAAGGAATAAATTCTACCTTTTTAGGGTTTAAAATTGCTCTTTACTTTCATAATAAAGGCTTGAACCAGAAATATTCCTGGAAACCAAGAGCGAATAGTTATCATATCTACCTCCCCTCCCCTTTCCTAGACTGATGCTACATTTACCTGAAGGTTCAATGAGAGTTAAGATGTTTTGGAATTAAAATGCACTCTCTGAGGCATCTGCCCCACCCTGCCTACAAAATAATTCACCTCCCCTCCTTTGCAAAGCGGATGCGCACTTACGCATCATTGCATATAATTTTAAGAAATAAGAAGCAAATTAGTTAAGTTAAATGAAGAAACATTAAAATAAATGTCATAAATATTTTTTCAACAAGAAGGGAGGTATCCTATCCCCCTGCAGCACCCTTATTCAGGTTTAGTCTAAATAAAAGGGAGATGAGAGATTAATTCCAACCCTTCCCATGCCCCTTTCTATAATTATATGAAGGCTCATAGAGACTTAGACAATCTGGGCATTGAAATGCGCTCTATTAGACATCTGGTACCCCCGCCAACAAAGTAACCCGCTACCCCTTCTTCATAATAGATTATGTTCAATTATAAATTTTTCTTCGTCCTTTTCATTTCTCTCAATTTCCCTTTGACTGCTCAATTTAACATTTGGATAAAATTTTTCATCGCGGAATTATCAGGGGTGGGGGGCTAATTTCCCAGGGTAAGAGGGAATAAGTTGGACCCCATATTTGTTGCACCTTCGCATGAATGTTTCAAGCCAGAGATTTTTCAGTCGCTCGCTTCAGGGATTAGGCTACCTGTATTGGGATGCTATTCCAAGTAGCGACGGATCGTTTGGCGAAGCTCATTTCTAGGTTTTAGGTATTCCTACTGGGAATAACTAAATAGGAATACCGGGAATACGGTAATAGGAACTAAGGTAATAGGTATTCATATATTACGCAAGATATAACTATAGAACCAGTTTAATAAACCGACTCATGATAAATTCCAACTTATTTTGAGTTCTAAGAATTAGCGCTTTACTGAAAACACAAAACCGACCTAAAGGAAACCGGATCGTCGCTTAGGATCAGAAAATACCATGAGTAGCCTGCAGAACATAAAAGATCAGTTTATAAGTCTCTGAATAGTCTTTCCCAACCACGAAATTGATAACTCTAGGTATACAATTGTATTTGTCTAAAACCATGCTCAGTCAGTAGTATTGTGTCAATTAAAGGTACGGGGCAGGTAGGAAATTACTATATCAATGAAAGGTACGGGGCAGTTAGGACATTACTATGTCGATTAAAGGAAGCGGGCAGGTAGGACATCATTATATCAATTAAAGGAAGCGGACAGATGTAATGTAGTAATATTTACAGAAGGGCAGTACCCATACCATACAGGAGGGCAGTCCCAACACCATACAACAAGACAGTCCCCCACCTCCAAACAAGACACAAATCCCATCATTCCGAGCAGACATATAGACAATCCATACAAGCGGCCTATCATTCCTAGCAGACACATAACCAATCTAACAGGATGTTTTATGTGTATGGATGTATGGATTTTCATTGTTCATTATATTGATGTTTTATTTGATGTTTTATTGTATGGATGTATAGAGTCAATCTTATTGTATGGATGTTTTATGTTTATGTATGTATGGATTTTTATTGTTCATTATATTGGTGTTTTATTTTATGTTTTATTGTTTGGATGTACGGATGTTATTGTAGGGGTGGTTTAGTGGCTTTTTGTATGGTTGGTGTTTATTTGATGTTTGAACGTGAGACCCATTATTTCCTAAGGTAAAAGATCAACACGTTATTCGACTGAGCCAACAAGCCATTGAACATATTATGATTTTAGAAATACATTCAACGTATTGTTTCCGGGACATTGGCCAACTGATGTTAAGCGTCACAATATCGTAACAAGTTATATGCACATTCGGTTTATAAATTGGATTTTTGGTAGTTGTGAACAGTGACCTGTTTTGGTGCATTATTCATGGTATCATCCTGAGAATGTGCATACCACGATGATTTGAGATGCATACTGGACAGACAATTTCTTCTGATGGTTTGGCTCCATGTCTCCACTCCAGAACCCCAAGAACCCTCCCCAAACCCCTACACCCTCTCCACCCCTCTCCCTCCCTCCTGGGTCCAACCCTAATTTTTTTTTACAGAAAAACTTTTCAACTTTTTTTTAAATGTCTTAAAATGACATGAAATATACCTAAACCAAAAAAAATCACTATCAATATTTTCAAAATACAAAATGAGAATGATATAAATATCTTAGTCATGACTTTTACTATTAGAAACATAGTCTTTGTAGTAGCACTTTTTTTCTGACTTGGAAATTTTTCGGACTTGGAAAATTATTCAACTTTTTTTGACATAGTTTTTTTCATCTTTTTTTAAGTTCCACTTCTGTTCTGAATTTTAAAAGAAGAAAAAAGTTCAACTTCTCTTTTAGATATTTCCATGGAAGTGTGAAAATGATAAGGTTTGATTCTGAATTTTTTTCAATGAAGAGAAAAAAATCTTAAACTTCAATTCTGAATATTCCGGAGAAGAGAAAAAAGTTACACATCAGTTCTGAGCTCCATCAAAGAAGAAAAAGTTCCACTTAAGTTCTGAATTTTCTCAAAGAAGAGAAGAAAATTTCAAGTACTCTTCTGAATTTTTCTTGAGAAGGAAAAAAATGTTACACTTCGATCCTGAATTTTTTCAAAGGAGAGAAAAAGATATACTCTGGTTCTGTGATTCACCAACGAGCCAAAAAAGTTAAATTTCGGTTCTGAATTTTTAAAAAGAGGAAAAATATCACCTTCTCTTCTGGATTTATCCATGGAAGTGAAAAAATGCTAAGGTACGATCCTGAATTTTTTGAGAGAATAGAAATAGTTCCAATTCAATTCTGAATTTTCTAAAATTTGCCTTTATTATTTGCGAAATTCAAAATGGGAATGATATTAATATGTTAGTCATAACTTTTACTATTAGAAAAATAATGTTTGTAGTAGCACTTTTTTTCTGACATTGAATTTTTGGGACTTAAAATTTTGTCAACTTTTTTATTTTTTTTTGTTTACTTATGCGGTTATATTAGTGGTACTCTATGGATACTCATTGACACTACATAGTTTATTATATATTTTCAAACAATTTTTCTGTACATTGGAAGGACAAATGAATGACATCTTTTTTTTTTTCTCTACATAGATTTTTTTAATGTTTTTTTGTATGAACTAAATTCTTTAGCAACATCCTTTGCCGGATGCATGGGATAACATTGACAGAATCTAGGCATCAGAGTGAATAAATCCTTTATCAAAATCCTTCGTTGGATACGTCGGATAACATTATCAAAATCTAAGTATCAGAGCGATTAAATTCTTTATCAACATCTTTTATCGGCTACATAGGATAACATTGACAAAGTCTAAGTATCAGAGTGATTAAATGCTTTATCAACATCTTTTGTCGGATACACAGGACAAAATTGCCAAAATCCAAGTATCAGATTGAATAAATTCTTTATCAACATCTTTTGTCGGATACATAAGATAACATTGACAAAATCTAAGTATCAGAGTGAATAAATCATTTATCAACATCTTTCGTCAGATACGTCTTGCTCTTTACTAACATTTTATTCGACCGAACTGTTTGAACACACACACAAAAATAAAAACCCATTTCTATTTCTGTATCGATCAATTATTCAGACTTCATCTTTAATCATTCTTAAACAATGCTGAAGAAAAAAAAACAACTAAAAATAAATAAATAAAAACCCATTTCTATTTATGTATCAGATCAATTTCTCAGACAACATGTTTAAGCAAATTACGTCTATTAGTCGGACTATCATTTTTTTCAATCTAATCCAAATTTCGTGTCAATTTTATTTAAATAATATATTTATTCAAGATTTCTTACTCTATGATAATGTGGATTACGTTTCTGTTAGTCGAACTATCATACTTTTTTTTGTTTGTTTTTTCATTGTTATCCAAATTTTGTGTCATTTTCATTTTAATAATATATTTATTCAAGATTTTTTAGTCTATGATAATGCGGATTACGTTTGTATTGGTCGAACTATCATGTTTTTTTGTTGTTTTTTTCACTGTTATCCAAATTTTGTGTCATTTTTATTTAAATAATATATTTATTCAAGAGTTCTTTCTCTATGATAATGTGGATTACGTTTCTATTAGTCGAACTATAATATTTTTATGTTTGTTTTTTTTTCAATGCTACCCAAATTTTGTGTCATTTTTATTTAAATAGTATATTTATTCAAGATTTCTTACTCTATGATAATGTGGATTACGTTTCTATTAGTCAAACTATCATATTCTTTATGTTTGGTTTTTCAGTGTTTTCTTTATTTTGTGTCATTTTTATTTAAATAATATATTTATTCAAGATTGCTTACTATAGGCTGATGCCGATTACGTTTCTATTAGTTGAACTATCTTATTTTTTTTCACTCTTGTTCAAATTTCGTGTCATTTTTATTTAAATAATATATTTATTCAAGATTTCTTACTATATGATAATGCCGATTAAGTTTCTATTAGTCGAACTATCATATTTTTTTGGTTATTTTTTTCACTCTTATCCAAATTTTGTGTCATTTTTATTGAAATAATATATTTATTTAAGACTAACTACTCTATGTTAATGCGGATCACGTTTCTATTAGTCGGACTATCATATTTTTTTGTTTGTTTTTTCACTCTTATCCAATTTTTTTTGTAAATTTTTAAATAATATATTTATTCAAGATTTCATACTCATTGATTATACGGATTACTTTCCTATTAGTCGAACTATCCTATTTTTTGTTTATTTTTTCAATCTTATCCAAATTTTGTGTCATTTTTATTTAATTAATATATATATTCAAGATTGTTTACTCTATGATAATGCAGACTACGTTTCTACTAGTCGAACTATCATATTTTGTTGGTTTGTTTTTTAACTGTTATCCAAACTTTGTGTCATTTTTAATTCAATAATATATTTATTCAAGATTTGTTATACTATGATAATGTGGATTACGTTTCTATTAGTCGGACTATCATATTTTTTTGTTTGTTTTTTCACTCGTATCCATTTTTTTTGTAAATTTTTAAATAATATATTTATTCAAGATTTCTTACTCATTGATTAAACGGATTACTTTCCTATTAGTCGAACTATCCTATTTTTTTTTATTTTTTCAATCTTATCCAAATTTTGTGTCATTTTATTTAAATAATATATATATTCAAGATTGTTTACTCTATGATTATGCAGACAACGTTTCGTGTGTCATTTTTAATTCAATAATATATTTATTCAAGATTTGTTATACTATGATAATATGGATTACGTTTCTATTAGTCGGACTATAATATTTTTTTTCACTGTTATTCAAATTTTGTGTCATTTTTATTTAAATAATATATTTATTCAAGCTTTCTTACTCTCTGATAATGCAGATTACGTTTCTTTTAGTCGGTGTATCATATTTTTTTTGTTTGTTTTTTCACTGTGATCCAAATTTGTGTCATTTTTATTTAAATAATATATTTATTCAAGTTTTCTTACTCTATGATAATGCGAATTAAGTTTCTATTAGTTGGACTACATTTTTTTTTACTCTTATCCAAATTTTGTGTCATTTTTATTTAAATAATATATTTATTCAGGATTTCTTACGCTATGATAATGCTGGATTTGGTTTCTATCAGGCAAACCTTCTTTTTTTCACTCTTATCCAAATTTTGTGTGATTTTTTATTTAACTAATATATTTATTCAAGATTTCTTACTCTATGATAACGCGGATTATGTTTCTATTAGTCGGACTATCATATTTTGTTTGTTTTTTCACTTTTATCCAAATTTTGTTTCATTTTTATTTAAATAATATATTTATTCAAGATTTCTTACTCTATGATAATGCGGATTACGTTTACATAAGTCGGACTATCGTATTTTTTTTCACTCTTATCCAAATTTTGTGTCATTTTATTTAAATTATATGTTTAATCAAGCTTGCTTACTCTATGATAAGGCGAATTATGTTTCTATTAGTCGAGCTATCATATTTTTTTCACTTTTATCTGAATAAACTATTTGGATCGGAGCAATGGTTAGATGCAACAATGAGTAAATTTTTTGGAATATATTTTCCAATATACACTTAAGAAGTTATGTGATTGGTTTCAGAAATCTGTCACCAAAATAAACCAACAGAATTAAAGTATAATTCTAACACGGGGGAATGGCCAGTAATCTCTCTTTTCCTCTTTGCTCCACCTGCTTTAAATAACCAATGCTTTTAAAACACGCTCATTGACACGGAAAATTTGACTTCACACTAGGTTTGACGATTAGTCATCTTAAATTGAAACATCAAAACCATAGGGTTCTCCAACATGCTGAATCTGAAAGTGTAATTTTCATGGAGATTCTTTGACCTTTTAGGGTTAACTTAAACTAGGTTACGTGCCCGCGCGCACGGACGATTTGTCGTCTTAAACTGAAACATCAAAAGCCTAGGGTCCTCCGACATGCTGAATCTCAAAGTGCTATTTTCATTGAGATTCTTTGACCTTTTAGGGTTAACTTACGCTAGGTTAAGTGTGCGCGCGCACGGACGATTAGTCGTCTTAAATTGAAACATCAAAACCATAGGGTTCTCCAACATGCTGAATCTGAAAGTGTAATTTTCATGGAGATTCTTTGACCTTTTAGGGTTAACTTAAACTAGGTTATGGGCGTGCCCGCACATAACTGAGTGTACGTTAACCCTAAAAGTTCAAAGAATCTCCATGAAAATTACACTTTCAGATTCAGCATGTCGGAGAACCTTATGGTTTTGATGTTTCAATTTAAGATGGGACTAATCGTCTAACCTTGTGTTAAGTCAAATCTTCCGTGTCAATGAGGGTGTTTTAATAGCATTGGTCATTTAAAGCAGGTGGAGCAAAGAGGAAAAAAGAGATTACTGTCCTATTCCCCGTGTTACAATTATACTTTACTTCTGTTGGTGTATTTTGGTGACAGATTTCTGGAACCAATTACATAACTCCTTAAGTGTATATTGGAAAATATATATCAAATAACTTAGTCATTGTTGCATCTAACCATTGCTCCAATCCAAATAATTTATTCGGATAATAGTGGGGAAAAAATATGATAGCTCGACTAATAGAAACGTAATCTGCATAATCATAGAGTAAACAAGCTTGAATAAATATATTATTCAAATAGAATGACACAAAATTTGGATAAGAGTGAAAAAAAAACAAAAAAAAATATGATAATCCGACAAATAAAAACGTAATCTGCATTATCATAGAGTAAGAAAACTTTAATAAATATATTATTTAAGTAAAAATGACACAAATTTGCATAAGAGTGAAAAAACAAACAAACAAACAAAAATATGATAGTCCGACTAATAGAAACGTAATCCGTATTATCATAGAGTAAGAAATCTTGAATAAATATATTATTTAAATAAAATAGACACAAAATGTGGATAACAGTGAAAAAAAAACAACCAAAAAATATGATAGTTCGACTAATAAAAACGTAATCCACATTATCATTGAGTAAGAAATCTTGAATAAATATATTATCTAAATAAAAATGACACAAAATTTGGATATTAGTGAAAAAAATTAAAGTTCGACTAATAGAAACGTAATCCAGCATTATCATAGAGTAAGAAATCTTGAATAAATATATTATTTAAATAAAAATGACACAAAATGTGGATAACAGTGAAAAAAAACAAAAAAGTTTATGATAGTTCGAATAATAAAAACGTAATCCGCATTATCATTGAGTAAGAAATCTTGAATAAATATATTATCTAAATAAAAATGACACAAAATTTGGATAATAGTGAAAAAAAATATTAAAGTTCGACTAATAGAAACATAATCCGCATTATCATAGAGTAAAAATCTTGAATAAATATATTATTTAAATAAAAATGACACAAAATTTGTATCTTTTTTTCTTCAGCATTGCTTAAGAATGATTAAAGATGGTGCCTGCGAAATTGATCGATACAGGAATAGAAATGGGTTTTTATTTATTTTTTTTTTTATGTTCAAACAGTTCGGTGGAATGAAATGTTAGTAAAGAGCAATCCGTGTCCTTAAAATTGACTATTACATATGAAACCACTGTCAAAACCATTTATAATAATAGACGAACCTTAGACACAAAAATTATAATTAAATGGTGGATTTCAATGAAAAAAATAGCCTTCTTAATAATTTAATCATAGGCAGCGCAATAGCGCTGCCTAAGTAAAGAACGATGTTGGCACAATGTATTATTTATTTATAATACATTGTGCATTCGATTGGAAATTCAAAGGGCTAGTACCCTTTTTAATAGTCGAAAGTGATTCGAGGGCAACTAATCCCCCTCTCATGCCCACCTTTTCCCCAAACACATCTAATCAAAGTTTTTAGATGGCAATTTTATTCAACGTAGTTGAAAGTTTTGGAAATTAGGTCTTTAAGGATGACAACCTCTACCCCCGCAGCCCTCAGGGCAAGGGTTTTAAATTATGCTCTGGGGGCGTATAATGTTTTTATTGAAAGCGTTGTCGTAGAAATTTCAAAAGGGCTCATTCAACTGGAAGTTGAAAGGGCTATTGCCTTTTTAATAGTTGAAAGTGATTGGAGAGTGACTAACGGCCCTCTCACGTCCACCATTTTCCCAAACATATCCAATCCAAATTTGTGATATTCATTTTATTCAACGTAGTTTAAAGTTCTAGAAATTAGGTCTTTATTAAGGAAATTGGGATTATAACCCCCTCAGAGCCCTCAGTGCAAGGGTTGTAAGTTATGCCCTTGGGGCATATAAGGTTTATATAAAAAGTTCCTGTAGAAATTTTAAAAAGGGCTCATTTGATTGGAAATTGAAATCACCTTTTTAATTTAATAGTCGAAAGTGACCGGAGAGTAAATAACCCCCCCCCCTCTCATGCCCACCATTTCCCCAGGAATATTCAATCAAAGTATATGATACGGTTGCCATTTTGTTCAACGTAGTTGAAAGTTCGAGAAATGATGTATTTAAGGATAACAAACAGCCCAGAGCCCCCAGGGCAAAGGTTGTAAGCTATGCCCTGGGGGCATATAAGGTTTTTATAGTTAGAGTTGTCGTAAAAACTTCAAAAGTGGCTCATTCAATGGGAGATTGAGAGGGCTAGTGCCCTTTTTAATATTTGAAAGTGATTGGAGGGTAGCTAACCCCCCTCTAATGCCCACGGTTCCCCCAAACACAACCAATCAAAATTTTCAGATAGCCATTTTGTTCAACGTAGCAGAAAGTTCTGGAAATTAGGTCTTTGAGGATGACACCCCCCCAGCCCTCAGGGCAAGGGTTGTAAGTTATGTCCTGGGGGCATATAAGGTTTTTATTGAAAGCGTTGTCGTAGAAACTTCAAAAGGGCTCATTTGATTGGAAATTGAAAGGGCTAGTTCTTTTTTTAATAGTTGAAAGTTATTGGAGAGTGACTAACGCCGCTCCCACGCCCATTATTTCCCCAAACACATCCAATCAAAATTTTGAGATAGCCATTTTGTTTAACGTGGTTGAAAGTTCTGGAAATTAGGTCTTAGAGGATGACAACCACCCTAACAACCCTTAGGGTAAGGGTTGTAATTTATGCCCTGGGGGCCTATAAGGTCTTTTTAGAAAGCATTGTCGTAGAAACTAGAAAAGGGCTCATTCGATTGGAAATCGAAAGGCCTAGTGCCCTTTTTAATAGTCGAAAGTGATTGGAAGGCTTGACATTTTTATAGTAAAGATTGATGTGGGTATAATGTTTTATTATTTTTTTGTTGTTGTTGTTTTTTTTAGACCAGGGCACCTCGTATCGAAGGAGTTGTCGTAGGAACATCGAAAAGGGCTCATTCGATTGAAAACAGAAAGGGCTGATGCCCTTTTTCATAGTCGAAAGTGATTGGAGGGCAACTAATCCCCCTCCCACGCCCACGCTCCCATTTTCCCATTATGTTTAAAAACTAAATGTTGCCTTAAGATTAAATCAAAATGCACTGTGTTAATGCTAATTCCCAATAAGGCATCTCAGCAGTATCCCAAGAACAACTGAGGGTATTATGTTCAAACTTTTGCGGCTACTCCTGCTCTTAAAATTTAACTTAATCAAAATAGCGTAAGTGTATCCAAGCTATCAAAGAAAAAAACAGATTTTTGTGAATGGTATCAAGTTTTCCATTTCAGGTCATCTAGAGGAGGCATTAAACCAAATTAAACACTAATATTTGTGTCCAGAATTTTAAAGGGGTTTATGTTGTTAAAAATTGCTGAAAATTTTTTTACAGCATACAAATAGCAGGCCAAACTTTAAAGTCTTAAAAAAACGAAAAGATTTAAAGTATTATTTTCTTTTTCCCTGAAAAGACTATGTCAATATGAAACGAACAGAAATTAATTAAAAAAAAAAATTCCACAAAATAAGTTTTTCAAAGAAAAGTAAAGAACTCCACTAAACAAAAATGAGCAAAAATAAAATAAAATAATCTACCAAGCGTGAAACTACCACAAATCAGCATCGATAAATAAATGAAACCCAAAATGAACAGAAATTACAATAAATAACCGAGCCAAACTCAAAACGAGCAGAAATTAACATAAGTTGGGCTCCAAACCCCTATGCCTTCCCAAGGCCAGAACATAATTTGCACTTTACTGAAAAAATATAAATGTTTTTACTTTTATAACTTTAATAAATCAAATAATATTAACATTTTGATTACTAAACATCAGTATATGTATATTAAACTGACAATGCACATTCATTTGTATTTTTTTCAGTAAAGTGCAAATTATGTTCTTGCCTTGGGAAGGCATAGGGGTTTTGAGGCCAACTTATGTTAAGTTCGTAGCGGAGATGGAATTGTCCGGGGGTAATTTCCCGCCGGAACAATTTTACATGGGACAACCTTTATATACAGGAATTTTTTGTGGTGGGATTTTCCATAAGGCTGGGTGGATTTCCTGGGTTTATCTGAAAAAGGATAAGAAATAAATGTAAAAAGGAAACAAGATTTTTCCATTGAAAGTAAGGAACGACATTAAAACTTAAGACAAACAGAAATTTATTCCGTATATGTCTGGAGCTGCCCTCTCCTCATTGTCTCCCTCTCAACGCTAATGTTTGACCCCGCGTCTAATATCTCTAAGAACAATTCTTGAAACACATGGGCCGTGTAATTAGAATCAAAACCCTTTTTAAAAGTTCTTAAAAAACTTTAGCGTGAAGAGAGGGTTATTGGGGAAGGGACAGCCAACTTAACATACAGAATAATTTCTGTTCGCTTTAAGTTTTAATACTGCTCCTTACTTTCAGTAGAACAATTTTTTTTATTTAATGAAGGAAAGAACGATAAGGTCAAAATATATTTTTTATTTCTAACCAAGGCTCTTCCTGCAGAAAAGGTTGTCGTTGAAACTTCAAAAGCTGCTCGATTAGAAATTGAAAGTTCTACTGCCCTTTCTAAGAATAAAAAGTGATTGGATGGCAAACACCCCCCCCCCCCCCCACGCCCGTCATTTCCTCAAACACGTTCAATATAAATTGTGAGATTGTCATTTTGTTCAGCATATTTGAAAGGTCCAGTAATTATGTTTTCGTGGATGACCACCCCCACCCCCAAAGCTCTCCGAGCAAGGGCTATGAGTTATAATAGTTCTCCATTATTAACATATAAGGTTCTTATGGAAGGGGTTGTCGTATAAACTTTGGAGGGGGCTCATTGAATTGGAAATCAAAAGCTCCAGTGCCATTTTTAAGAGTCAAAAGTGGTCAGGGGGCAACTAAGAACCCCCCTCCTCCATCCACGTCCTCTTGTCCCTGGATGAATCCGACAGAATTTTCGAGACAGGCATTTTGTTAAAAATGGTCCACAGAGCATATAACAATGCCTTCAGGCTTGACACAGCCCCCCAGAGCCCCGGGAAAAGGGTTGTAAGTTGTGCCCCTTGGTATATAAGGTTCTTATAAAATGGGCAGTCAAATAAACTTTAGATGCAGCTTATTTGATTGAGAATTTGAAGTTATAGTGTCTCTATAAGAGCCAAAAGCGATTTTAAGGCAACTCCCCCCTCCCCTCGCGTGCCTATCATTTATCAAAAACAGCATCCAGTCAAAATTTGTAGACATCTATTGTATTCAGCATTGTTGAAATGTCCGGTAAATATGCCTTTGGGGATTTCACCCCCCTAGCCCTCAGGGTAGAGACTGTAAACCATGCAATTCTTTCATTGTTTACAAATAGCATGCCCTGGAACAGAAGTTCTAGTACCCTTTTTAAACGTCAGAAGTGGTCAGAGGGCCGACAGAAATTTAGAGACAGCCATTTTGTTTTAAAAAATTCCAAAGAACATGTAAAAACGCATCCAGGGTCGAAGCAATCTTCCAGAGCCCTAGAACAAGGGTTGTAAGTTATGCCCCAGGAGCATATAAGGTTTTTAGTCAACAAGTGATCTGTAAACTTCAGACTGGGCTCATTTGATTTGAAACTGAAAGTTTTATTTCCCTCTTTAAGATCCAACAGTAATTTAGGGACAACTATCCCCCCCCATCCGATAAATTCTTGTGAGACAACCATTTTGTTCAAAATAGTCCAAAAAACATACAACAATCCAGATATAAATTCAGCAAATATAAATTCCTTTAATGACTAAAATTAAAAATGACCAGAAATCATAGGCAGCGCAATAGCACTGCAGAAATGAAGAGTGACGTGGGCACAATGGACTATTATTGAATTAATTTCTAACCAAGGCACTTCTCATAGAAGGACTTGTTGCAGAAACTTCAAAAGGGGTTTATTCGATTGAAAATTTAAAGCTCTAGTGCCCTTTTCAAGAGTCAAAGGTGACGGGCAGCCAGCTTATCTAGCGCTCTGCAACGTCCCTTTACCCCTGGATTGTACCTTGTGACATGCGCATGAAGCCCTCTAATTGGCAAAAAGCTGCCAAAAGAAGTAAAAATGCTGACCCTCATGCCGACCATACCTGTCAGGAGGAATTATCGTAGGAGGATGAGCCTTAAGCTCCCACAAGTAGTTTTTTACTGTTAACATGTTCTTATGACTTTTTTGCTTTCCCACTAGTTCATTCTGTATGGATGTACTAAATTATTTTCTTTTTTGTTTTCATTATATTTGATGTTAACTGACCACTTTGAAAGAGGTTTACAAGTCGTAAACAAACTAGTTTCTAATATTTCAAGATGGACACATTATAGAAGAAATATGGACATAATTTGGATGAAAACGACATATTTTTGGATGCTCAAGGGATACTGGAGTAGAATATATTCTTTGACCAAAAAGTTGGCATACCTGGTACCAACACGTGTTTCAGACACCTGTCTAGTAATTTATTTTGCTGAGCCAACCAAATTTCGAACAATTAATTCGAGGAACGGAATCTTGTTACAGCTCCAAATTAATCGGACCTACGACCGCACCTCTAAATTACAGCTCTTCATAAATTGTAACTCAAGATATAATGAGAAGATTCTTCACTTTCCTTCCAGAAATGTCTACAATTTTATTTATTTCTTTTGAAAATCTTTTTAGCTATCCAAAAAACCCTATATAAAACATTGTTTTGAGTGTCAATCATTAAATATACTATATATAAAATTTTGTTAAATCATAGAATCTTTATTACAAGCGATAACATACTTTAAACTAATAATGCTTTTTATTATAATAGTAAATACAATTCGTCTAAACTTTAACAATAAACTGATCCTTTTTCACGAGACCAGTTACCGAGTAGTAGCTGTATCAGGGGCTACTAACTTGCTAACTTGTCTGGTGCAAAAGGATCAATTTATAGTTAAAGTTTTGACAAATAGTTTTTATTATTATAATAAAACGTAGTATTGGTTTTAAAGTATGTTATCGCTAGTAATAAAGATTTCATGAATTTAAAAATATATATATATAGTATATATAATAATTGACGTTCAAAATGATGTTTCATGTAGGGTTTTTTGAATAACTAAAAAGATTTTGAAAAGAAATAAATAAATTCGTATTGACATACATGTATGTCAAAGTATAATCACCTACGGAACAAGTACTGACAAAACTCTCCAAAAGTGACCCCGCGTAACTCAGCGCCTCTAGACGCAAAATATTGTACTACTTAATCGCTCCGAGCCAATAAGCCAATCTATTCTCCTAAGTTGTATTGAATTGTGTAACTGCGGTATTTGGTTGCCAGGTTCGCATAGGTATGGAATCGTCTCCGGAGACGCGGACAAAGGGAGTAGTATGCGTCGTCTGGATTCTAGGAGACATTTAGCAATTTCTACGTTATTCTATATAAGCTCTTCACCCTTTCAAAGAAAGTGAGTATCCTCTCACATGGCCTTATACTTCTAGGAGACATATAGCAATTTCTACGTTATTCTATAGAAGCTCTTCACCTTTTCAAAGAGAGTGAGTATCCTCTCACATGGCCTTATACTTCTAGGAGACATATAGCAATTTCTACGTTATTCTATAGAAGCTCTTCACCTTTTCAAAGAGAGTGACTATCCTCTCACATGGCCTTATACTTCTAGGAGACATATAGCAATTTCTACGTTATTCTATAGAAGCTCTTCACCTTTTCAAAGAGAGTGAGTATCTTCTCACATGGCATATGGAATTCTATGGAAGCTATAGCAAGGACTGGTTTGGTGGGTATAGTCTGGTTTGGTGGATATAGTCTGGTTTAGTTTTTCAAAGAGAGTGAGTATTTGACATTTTTGCAAAAAGGGATTCGCAAATTGGACACTATGAACGATATTAATTAATGTTTTGAATAATAGGAGTGTGAATGATTCTAATTAGTGATTGGATTGTGTGAAGGGGGAGAAAAAAAAGGATTAAACTGATTAGCAGTTAAGGTAACCCCGAAGGAGTTGTTAACTCAGGTAATTTGTTATAAATTTGAAACATCATCAGTCTATGAAAATAGCTAACGACGATAGAATGACATTGTGACTTGACCTAGCTTTACCTTTCCGATGTGGTCTGTATAATATACAAGTGATGTTTGATAAGTATTGTCACTTTAAAATAGGATCTAACATTCCCTTCGTTCCCCCATTTCTGAGGGCAGGGGAGGGGGAGGGGGAGTCAATCTCAGAGGGAAAACCAAAAATACTCAGAATCGAAAATAAACGGAAATCTGCATAAAGGGGAAGGCTCAGAGGCCCTTTGTTCCCACATTTCTGAGGGCAGGGGAGGAGGAGGGGGAGTCAATTTCAGAGGGAAAACCAAAAATACTCAGAATCGAAAATAAACGGGATCTGTCTCATGGGACAAAGCTCAGAGGTCCTTCGTTCCTCCATTTCTGAGGGGCAGGAGAGGGAGAGGGTCAATTTTTGAGGGAAAACCAAAAACACTCAGAATCGAAAATAAACGGGATCTGTCTCATGGGCAAAGCTCAGAGGTCCTTCGTTCCTCCATTTCTGAGGGGCAGGAGAGGGAGGGGGTCAATTTTGGAGGGAAAACCAAAAATACTCAGAATCGAAAATAAACGGGAATCTGCATCAAGGGGAAGGCTCAGAGGCCCTTTGTTCCCACATTTCTGAGGGCAGGGGAGGGGGAGGGGGAGTCAATTTCAGAGGGAAAACCAAAAATACTCAGAATCGAAAATAAACGGGATCAGTCTCATGGGCAAAGCTCAGAGGTCCTTCGTTCCTCCATTTCTGAGGGGCAGGAGAGGGAGGGGGTCAATTTTGGAGGGAAAACCAAAAATACTCAGAATCGAAAATAAACGGGAATCTGCCTAAAGGGGAAGGCTCAGAGGCCCTTCGTTCCCACATTTTTGAGGGCAGGGGAGGGGGAGAGGGAGTCAATTTTGGAGGGAAAACCAAAAATACTCAGAGGTTTATTATTTGAGAAGTTAACTTTAGTATTTCGTGATTTGACGTGCCTGAAATCATGAATTAGAATAGTTAATTAGCTCTTTGGGTTTTCAGACCTAGTTTTTTAGATTTTCGTGGGTGTTAGGTTCCTGGGATTTATTATTTGAGAAGTTAACTTTAGTATTTCATAGTTTGACTTGCCTGAAATAATGAATTAGAATATTTAATTGGCTGTTAGGGGATTTTCAGAACTAGGTTTTTTAGATTTTCGTGTGTGTTTGACTCCTGAGGTTTATTATTTGAGAAGTTAACTTTAGTATTTTGTGATTTTACGTGCCTGAAATCATGAATTAGAATAGTTAATTAGCTGTTTGGGTTTTCAGACCTAGTTTTTTAGATTTTCGTGGGCGTTAGGTTCCTGGGATTTATTATTTGAGAAGTTAACTTTAGTATTTCGTATTTGACCTGCCTGAAATCATGAATTAGAATATTTAATTGGCTGTTTGGGGATTTTCAGACCTAGGTTTTTTAGGTTTTCGTGTGTGTTTGACTCCTGGGGTTTATTATTTGAGAAGTTAACTTTAGTATTTTGTGGTTTTTTGTGCCTGAAATCATGAATTAGAATATTTAATTAGCTGTTTAGGGTTTTCAGACCTAGGTTTTTTAGATTTTCGTGGACGTTTGACTCCTGGGGTTTATTATTTGAGAAGTTAACTTTAGTATTTCGTGATTTGACGTGCCTGAAATCATGAATTAGAATAGTTAATTAGCTGTTTGGGTTTTCAGACCTAGTTTTTTAGATTTTCGTGGGTGTTAGGTTCCTGGGATTTATTATTTGAGAAGTTAACTTTAGTATTTCATAGTTTGACTTGCCTGAAATCATGAATTAGAATATTTAATTGGCTGTTTGGGGATTTTCAGACCTAGGTTTTTTAGATTTTCGTGGGTGTTTGGTTCCCGGGGTTTATTATTTGAGAAGTTAACTTTAGTATTTCGTGATTTGACGTGCCTGAAATCATGAATTAGAATAGTTAATTAGCTGTTTGGGTTTTCAGACCTAGTTTTTTAGATTTTCGTGGGTGTTAGGTTCCTGGGATTTATTATTTGAGAAGTTAACTTTAGTATTTCATAGTTTGACTTGCCTGAAATCATGAATTAGAATATTTAATTGGCTGTTTGGGGATTTTCAGACCTAGGTTTTTTAGATTTTCGTGGGTGTTTGGTTCTTAGGGTTTATTATTTGAGAAGTTAACTTTAGTATTTTGTGGTTTTACGTGCCTGAAATCATGAATTAGAATAGTTAATTTGCTGTTTGGGTTTTCAGACCTAGTTTTTTAGATTTTCGTGGGCGTTCGGTTCCTGGGATTTATTATTTGAGAGGTTAACTTTAGTATTTCGTATTTGACGTGCCTGAAATCATGAATTAGAATATTTAATTGGCTGTTTGGGGATTTTCAGACCTAGGTTTTTTAGGTTTTATTGTGTGTTTGACTCCTGGGGTTTATTATTTGAGAAGCTAACTTTAGTATTTTGTGGTTTTACGTGCCTGAAATCATGAATTAGAATATTTAATTAGCTGTTTAGGGTTTTCAGACGTAGGTTTTCTAGATTTTCGTGGAGGGGTTTGAGGGACTCTGTTGTTTTATTCCGTGTGATTTTTTCTTTACTTGGTGTTCATTCAAAAAGCGAGGATTTCTGTTAAATAAATAACTCTTATATTTTTTCCGTTCAATTGAAAGCGAGGATTTCTGTTAAATAAATAATTCTTATACCTTTTAAAATAGCTTTACGGGGTTTGATGGACTCTGTTGTTTTTATTCCATGTGATTTTTTCTTTACTTGATGGTCATTCAAAAAGCGAGGATTTCTGTTAAATAAATAATTCTTATATTTTTTCCGTTCAATTATTTTCAGTGTAAGCCAATATAATGCTAGGGGGTGTAAAAACGGTAGTTATTTAGTACCCGGTAAACAGGTGACTTGATATGCTTCATTAGAAGTAGGTTATTGCTAATGATACCTCCTCGACAGATATTTTTATGGCTCTAACAATTGTACTCTATGCTTGCCCAGAGACACAATGTGGCTTTCCCGTTATTGCTCTATGGCCAGTTATCGACACTACCTAGTTTATTGCATGTATTAAATCAGTATTTTTTACACAGTGGAACGATAAACACGTAACAAATATCTCTAAAAAAGTGAAGATGAAGCATTTTAAGAAAGTGTGTTCACATGATAGTGTTATTGTAGCATTGAATGCTGACAAGGAGAAGTATTTAAACTATGAAACAAGTACAAGTGGTAGCACTATCGGAAACGTATGCGTGCATTGTCATGACAGTAAGGAATTGAATTTCTTTGGAGTACCAAAAAAATTCAACTCTTATGATGGTGGATATGCGAGATTGAGATCTCCGGAGATGATTGCACTCAAAGAGAATGCCAACATAAAAATAGTAGTTAATAAAGAGGGGTATCTTCTTGCTAGTGCTTGTGGTAACATGTTACCCAGTGTTAAACCATATCGTCAGCTTTCGGGTATTAGCATTCAAATGAAAGCAAAGACGAAAAGAAAGGCCTACTCTTCTACTAATATCATAAACCATATACTGTCTACATGCCGGAACTGTTACCTGTGTAAAAATAGTGTGATAATAGACAATGAAATTGCTAGAAAAATAAAAAAGGCATTGGCAGAAAATATCACTAAGGAATATAAAAATGAATCGATGAAAAACAAAGTACCAGCAAACGTTACTGCCATTGATCAAACAGTCAATGAATCAAATAATACCAAAGACGAAGAGCATATTGACCCTGTCGATGAAACACCTATAAAAATTGTGTATGAGTCAAAATGGAATAATGATAATTCTACTGATTACGAAATAAGAGAAGACAATAGCTATAGTATCAAGAGAGAACATGGTGAACCATTTTATGGAACAGGTTCAAAATTTCCAAAGTTGTTCATTGATATTAATAATGTATAATAATATATATTTTTTGTATTAATATTCTACATGACATTATTTCATTAAAAATATATTATGCCTTACATTGTTATGTATTCATTATTTTTAGAGTAAGCTAGCATATCGAGCATTTAGAATGTCTATTACAACATCGGAGATGTAAGAAAAAGAATTTACATACATCATATATCGGATAGATAGGTTAACATAGAGAAAATCTAAGTATAAGAATGAATAAATTCTCTATCAACATCTATTGACAGATACTTGGGATAGCATTGACAAAATCAAAGTTTCGTAAGTAGCAAACTCTTTCTTGAATTCAACTCATGGGATTTCTCGAATTAAATATCAAAACAATAAAGAGTTTATTACTTACTTGCGATTTTATCATGATTTCTCGAATTAAATATCTGTATTGTGTCCAGGAAGCGAATTCAAGAAAGCAATTGTTACTTACAATTTCTTCACAATTTAATGAAAAGAATAGAACTATTCTAAAGAATAAAGACGGGTTAAGCTTAAAGATATTTATTGCTTAAACGTATTAACAGATTTTTTTTGAGAAAAAAAACACAACAACAAATGTTTACATAAAAATAGTACTTAGAGTTCACTCTTAAACATCCACAAACGATGGTCCGATGATATAGAATAGTTTTTACCATGTCTTATGGATTTATCACGATCAGGTATGTTCTTAGGTATCCACTGTGGGAAGAACCTAACCTCGTCTTCAGGACGGTGATAACCCCCTTCAAATTTAGGACACTTAAACTCTTCTAGACTGAAAAGTGGAATCCTAGGATCACACTTTTGAATTAAAACTTTATCTGTAGGTACATTGCCCTTTACGTAGAGTGCTTCAACCCCGAAAAAGCTGCAAATTTCACTGACTTCCTCCTGAACATTTCTCAGTTCCTGACCAGCATTATTAAGTGGTGTAATCACTCTATCGTAGAATCCCAGTCTGTTTATATGACGTAATGTAGTACTCCACAAGCTTTTATCATACTCAAACATGTTATAGTTCACTATCCAATGATAACAGTCAATTTCTTCGAGTTCTATAGACAATAATAAAAATGCACATTCAAATATAACACCACAAGATGATTTTTTCAAACTGATAAATTCTGTGTCATACAGTCCTATCATTTTGGAAGTTATTAATGTAGTTGTTAAGTAGAAAAATACTTCATCAAACTTTTATACCTTCGCTCAAGGTTGAATGGAGTTATGGCTAGGGGGATGAGTTCTAAAACCATCTGAATTCATTGTGGGGAGGAGTCATAAAACCCTTGGAAGTCATTGCGGGGAGGAGTCATTGAACTCTCGATATCTATTGCATGTAAATGAAGTCTGGAAATTTCAATAACAGAACAATTCTTTTTTTTCTCTTTATCACAAACAATTTTCACTTAGCCACACGATGTAGAAATTTAATTCAAGAAATTATGAAAACATTCTCAGTAAGTAACAATTTCTTTCTTGAAGTCAACTCTTGGATACACAATACGGAAATTTCATTCAAAAAATTATGAAATATTTGTAAGTAAGCAACAAGCTCTTTATTGATTTCACCTCTTGAATATACAGCACAGATACTTCATTCAAGAAACGTGATTAAACACGTTTTGAAACTACATACTATTTGCTTGCCTTTCCTTGGCACCTTTCCAAACGAGCGGGGATTCCCCACTGGTTCCTACACATTGCAAAAAAGTGAGCAGTACGAAAACTCCACGTTTTCAACCAGACTGTTTTTTTTTCTCTTTATCACTAACAATTTTCACTTAGCTACACGATGTAGAAATTTAATTCAAGAAATTATGAAAAAATTCTCAGTAAGTAACAATTTCTTTCTTGAAGTCAACTCTTGGATACACAATACGGAAATTTCATTCAAGAAATTATGAAAATATTTGTAAGTAAGTAACAAGCTCTTTATTGATTTCACCTCTTGAATATACAGTACAGATACTTCATTCAAGAAACGTGATTAAACACGTTTTGAAACTACATGCTATTTGCTTGCCTTTCCTTGGCACCTTTCCAAACGAGCAGGGATTCCCCACTGGTTCCTACACATTGCAAAAAGTGAGCAGTACGAAAACTCCACGTTTTCAACCAGACTGGTTTTTTAGACAACACCCATTTTTTAGGGACCAATCAGAGACAGCGCAGGTTGCTCAATATACAATAACTTGATTGGTGATTGGTTACACACCACGACGGCGCATACATAGTGAGAGAGACGTGCGCGCACGTAACCTCGTCTAAATTAACCTTAAAAAAATGAAATAAAGCTATGTCGACTTTGCATGTCTCTCTCACTATGTATGCGCCGTCGCGGTGTGTAACCAATCACCAATCAAGTTATTGTATATTGAGCAACCTCCGCTGTCTCTGATTGGTCCCTAAAAAAATGTGTGTGTGTGTCTGATTCTATTTGTTTGCATGTTTGGGTTGGTGTTTGCAAGTCCAAGAATTTGTCTTTGTGGGTTTGAATGTCTGAAGTGTGTGTCTTTCTCTGTTTGTGTGTCTGATTCTATTTGTTTGCATGTCTGGGTTGGTGTTTGCAAGTCCAAGAATTTGTCTTTGTTGGTTTGAATGTCTAAAGTGTCTTTCTTTCTCTGTTTGTGTGTCTGATTCTATTTGTATGAATGTCTGGATTGGTGTTTGCATGCTCAAGTATTTGTCTTTGTTGGTATGAATGTCTAATGTATCTTGTAGTTGTTTTCGTTTTTGCCTTATTGTTCGACTTGATAGGAATTCTGAAACCGGATGGTCGTTGAAATTTCTTAATAACTAAACATTTTGTTTTTCTTCTAAAGGGCTTAATATTCTCCAGGTTTTAGCTTTTGACGGATAACATTAAACCTAAGGAAATTTATGTATTTGGAATCAGCGTATAAAGCCAATCTTTTTCATGTATCTATAATTATTAAAATTCTGTTTTTAGAGTTATGGTTACTTTCGGGGTGAGTTACACTTTACTTTAAATAAGAAGTTCTTGTATCTTTTAAAAGAGCTTTACGGGGTTTGAGAGACTCAGTTGCCTGATTCCATGTGGTTTTCTTTACTTGGTGCCCATTAAAAACGAATGTAGATGTTGATAGAGAATTTATTCATTCTTATACTTAGATTTTCTCTATGTTAACCTATCTATCCGATATATGATGTATGTAAATTCCTTTTCTTACATCTTCGATGTTGTAATAGACATTCTAAACGTTCGATATGCTAGCTTACTCTAAGAATAATGAATACATAACAATGTAAGGCATAATATATTTTTAATGAAATAATGTCATGTAGAATGTTATTACAAAAAATATATATTATTATACATTATTAATATCAATGAACAACTTTGGACATTTTGAATCTGTTCCATAAAATGGTTCACCGTGTCCTCTCTTGATACTATAGCTATTGTCTTCTCTTAGTTCGTAATCAGTAGAATAATCATTATTCCATTTTGACTCATACACAATTTTTATAGGTGTGTCATCGACAGGGTCAATATGCTTTTCGTCTTTGGTATTATTTGATTCATTGACTGTTTGATCAATGGCAGTAACGTTTGCTGGTACTTTGTTTTTCATCGATTCATCTTTATATTCCTTAGTGATATTTTCAGCCAATGCCCTTTTTATTTTTCTAGCAATTTCACTGTCTATTATCACACTATTTTTACAAAGGTAACAGTTCCGGCATGTAGACAGGATATGGTTTATGATATTAGTAGAAGAGTAGGCCTTTCTTTTCGTCTTTGCTTTCATTTGAATGCTAATACCCGAAAGCTGACGATATGGTTTAACACTGGGTAACATGTTACCACAAGCACTAGCAAGAAGATACCCCTTTTTATCAACTACTATTTTTATGTTGGAATTCTCTTTGAGTGCAATCATCTCCGGAGATCTCAATCTCGCATATCCACCATCATAAGAGTTGAATTTTTTTGGTACTCCAAAGAAATTCAATTCCTTACTGTCATGACAATGCATGCATACGTTTCCGATAGTGCTACCACTTGTACTTGTGTCATAGTTTAAATACTTCTCCTTGTCAGCATTCAATGCTACAATAACACTATCATGTGAACACACTCTCTTAAAATGCTTCATCTTCACTTTTTTAGAGATATTAGTCACGTGTTTATTGTTCCACTGTGTAAAAAATACTGATTTAATACATGCAATAAACTAGGTAGTGTCGATAACTGGCCATAGAGCAATAACGGGAAAGCCACATTGTGTCTCTGGGCAAGCATAGAGTACAATTGTTAGAGCCATAAAAATATCTGTCGAGGAGGTATCATTAGCAATAACCTACTTCTAATGAAGCATATCAAGTCACCTGTTTACCGGGTACTAAATAACTACCGTTTTTACACCCCCTAGCATTACATTGGCTTACACTGAAAATAATTGAACGGAAAAAATATAAGAATTATTTATTTAACAGAAATCCTCGCTTTTTGAATGACCATCAAGTAAAGGAAAAATCACACGGAATAAAACAACAGAGTCCTTCAAACCCCGTAAAGCTATTTTAAAAGGTATAAGAATTATTTATTTAACAGAAATCCTCGCTTTTTGAATGACCATCAAGTAAAGAAAAAATCACATGGAATAAAAACAACAGAGACCATCAAACCCCGTAAAGCTATTTTAAAAGGTATAAGAATTATTTATTTAACAGAAACCCTCGCTTTCAATTAAACAGAAAAAATATAAGAATTATTTATTTAACAAAATCCTCGCTTTTTGAATGAACACCAAGTAAAGAAAAAATCACACGGAATAAAACAACAGAGTCCCTCAAACCCCTCCACGAAAATCTAAAAAAACTACGTCTGAAAACCCTAAACAGCTAATTAAATATTCTAATTCATGATTTCAGGCACGTAAAACCACAAAATACTAAAGTTAACTTCTCAAATAATAAACCCCAGGAGTCAAACACACACGAAAGCCTAAAAAACCTAGGTCTGAAAATCCCCAAAAAGCCAATTAAATATTCTAATTCATGATTTCAGGCCCGTCAAATACGAAATACTAAAGTTAACTTCTCAAATAATAAATCCCAGGAACCTAACGCCCACGAAAATCTAAAAAACTAGGTCTGAAAACCCAAACAGCTAATTAACTATTCTAATTCATGATTTCAGGCACGTAAAACCACAAAATACTAAAGTTAACTTCTCAAATAATAAACCCTAGGAGTCAAACACACACGAAAATCTAAAAAATCTAGGTCTGAAAATCCCCAAACAGCCAATTAAATATTCTAATTCATGATTTCAGGCAAGTCAAACTATGAAATACTAAAGTTAACTTCTCAAATAATAAATCCCAGGAACCTAACACCCACGAAAATCTAAAAAACTAGGTCTGAAAACCCAAACAGCTAAATAACTATTCTAATTCATGATTTCAGGCATATCAAATCACGAAATACAAAAGTTAACTTCTCAAATAATAAACCCCGGGAACCAAAAACCCACGAAAATCTAAAAAACCTAGGTCTGAAAATCCCCAAACAGCCAATTAAATATTCTAATTCATGATTTCAGGCAAGTCAAACTATGAAATACTAAAGTTAACTTCTCAAATAATAAATCCCAGGAACCTAACACCCACGAAAATCTAAAAAAACTAGGTCTGAAAACCAAAACAGCTAATTAACTATTCTAATTCATGATTTCAGGCACGTCAAATCACGAAATACTAAAGTTAACTTCTCAAATAATAAACCCCAGGAGTCAAACATCCACGAAAATCTAAAAAACCTAGGTCTGAAAACCCTAAACAGCTAATTAAATATTCTAATTCATGATTTCAGGCACATAAAACCACAAAATACTAAAGTTAACTTCTCAAATAATAAACCCCAGGAGTCAAACACACACGACAACCTAAAAAACCTAGGTCTGAAAATCCCCAAACAGCAAATTAAATATTCTAATTCATGATTTCAGGCACGTCAAATACGAAATACTAAAGTTAACTTCTCAAATAATAAATCCCAGGAACCTAACGCCCACGAAAATCTAAAAAACTAGGTCTGAAAACCCAAACAGCTAATTAACTATTCTAATTCATGATTTCAGGCACGTAAAATCACAAAATACTAAAGTTAACTTCTCAAATAATAAACCCCAGGAGTCAAACACACACGAAAATCTAAAAAACCTAGGTCTGAAAATCCCCAAACAGCCAATTAAATATTCTAATTCATGATTTCAGGCAAGTCAAACTATGAAATACTAAAGTTAACTTCTCAAATAATAAATCCCAGGAACCTAACACCCACAAAATCTAAAAAACTAGGTCTGAAAACCCAAACAGCTAATTAACTATTCTAATTCATGATTTCAGGCACGTCAAATCACGAAACACTAAAGTTAACTTCTCAAATAATAAACCTCTGAGTATTTTGGTTCTCCTCCAAAATTGACTCCCCCTCCCCTGCCCTCAGAAATGTAGGAACGAAGGGCCTCTGAGCCTTCCCCTTGAGGCAGACTCCCGTTTATTTTCGATTCTGAGTATTTTTGGTTTTCCCTCCAAAATTGACCCTCTCCCTCTCCTGCCCCTCAGAAATGGAGGAACGAAGGACCTCTGAGCTTTGCCAATGAGACAGATCCCGTTTATTTTCGATTCTGAGTATTTTTGGTTTTCCCTCTGAAATTGAGTCCCCCTCCCCCTCCCCTGCCCTCAGAAATGTGGGAACGAAGGGCCTCTGAGCCTTCCCCTTGATGCAGATTCCCATTTATTTTCGATTCTGAGTATTTTTGGTTTTCCCTCCAAAATTGACCCCCTTCCTCTCCTGCCCCTCAGAAATGGAGGAACGAAGGACCTCTGAGCTTTGCCCATGAGACAGATCCCGTTTATTGTCGATTCTGAGTATGTTTGGTTTTCCCTCCAAAATTGACCCTCTCCCTCTCCTGCCCCTCAGAAATGGAGGAACGAAGGACCTCTGAGCTTTGTCCCATGAGACAGATCCCGTGTATTTTCGATTCTGAGTATTTTTGGTGTTACCTCTGAAATTGACTCCCCCTCCCCCTCCCCTGCCCTCAGAAATGTGGAAACAAAGGGCCAGTGAGCCTTCCCCTTGATGCAGATTCCCGTTTATTTTCGATTCTGAGTATTTTTGGTTTTCCCTCCAAAATTGACCTCCTCCCTCTCTTGCCCCTCAGAAATGGAGGAACGAAGGGTCTTTGAGTCTTCCCCTTGAGGCAGATCCCGTTTATTTTCGATTCTGAGTATTTTTGGTTTTCTCTCTGAAATTGACTCCCCCTCCCCCTCCCCTGCCCTCAGAAATGGGGGAACGAAGGGAATGTTAGATCCTATTTTAAGTTGACAATACTTATCAAACATCACTTGTGTATTATACAGACCACATCGGAAAGGTAAAGCTAGGTCAAGTCACAATGTCATTCTATCGTCGTTAGCTATTTTCATAGACTGATGATGTTTCAAATTTATAACAAATTACCTGAGTTAACAACTCCTTCGGGGTTACTTTAACTGCTAATCAGTTTAATCCTTTTTTTTCTCCCCCTTCATACAATCCAATCACTAATTAGAATCATTCACACTCCTATTATTCAAAACATTAATTAATATCGTTCAGTGTCCAATTTGCGAATCCCTTTTTGCAAAAATGTCAAATACTCACTCTCTTTGAAAAACTAAACCAGACTATATCCACCAAACCAGACTATACCCACCAAACCAGTCCTTGCTATAGCTTCCATAGAATTCCATATGCCACGTGAGAGGATACTCACTCTCTTTGAAAAGGTGAAGAGCTTCTATAGAATAACGTAGAAATTGCTATATGTCTCCTAGAAGTACAAGGCCATGTGAGAGGATACTCACTCTCTTTGAAAAGGTGAAGAACTTCTATAGAATAACGTAGAAATTGCTATATGTCTCCTAGAAGTACAAGGCCATGTGAGAGGATACTCACTCTCTTTGAAAAGGTGAAGAGCTTCTATAGAATAACGTAGAAATTGCTATATGTCTCCTAGAAGTATAAGGCCATGTGAGATGATACTCACTCTCTTTGAAAAGGTGAAGAGCTTCTATAGAATAACGTAGAAATTGCTATATGTCTCCTAGAAGTATAAGGTCATGTGAGAGGATACTCACTCTCTTTGAAAGGGTGAAGAGCTTCTATAGAATAACGTAGAAATTCCTATATGTCTCCTAGAATCCAGACGACGCATACTACTAAAGGGTCACTTTTTTGTGTGGAGAGGATAGGTTTTGTCAGTACTTGTTCCGTAGGTGATTATACTTTGCTGTATGTAAAGTAAAATATGTCTGAATATCTAACTTACTAGCAAACTTTCAGGCGATCGGAATATTTGACCCCTTACTTACGGTCTCCTCAATATTCGAGCCGAATAATGAAGGAGACCGTATATCAGGGTTGTCAACTGGATATGTTTTTCTCCAAAGGACATATTCCTATTTTTTGGGATATAGTAAGGCAAAAAAGGGTATATTTTATAAATTTGGGACATAAAAGCAGGGCTTCCACTATCACCGAATTTTCGTGGATATCCCTGAAAATATATGTGTTTTCCCCAAAAAAATTTGGTTCCCCGAGAATCAAACAATCATGGTGTCACCTCCTGTGACTATCATAGGCAGCGTAATAGCACTGCCTAAGTAAAGAACGATGTTGGCACAATGTATTATTATTTTTTTATTTTTTTCGTGGTCTTAGACCATGGCACTTCGTATCGAAGGAGTTGTCGTAGAAACTTCGAAAAGGGCTCATTCGATTGGAAATTGAAGTGGCTAGTGCCTTTTTTAGTAGTCGACAGTGATTGGAGGGCAACAAGCCCCCCCTCCCCTCGCGCCCATCATTCCCCCAAACACATCCAATCAAAATTTTGAGATAGCCATTTTGTTCAGCGTAATTGATTTCCAGACAGAAAATATGTTTTTGAGGAGGACACTCCCCCACAACCTTCAGGGCAAGGGTTTTTAACATAAAGAAAGAAAAACGAGCAAAAATGGGGTTTTTATAGGCCAAATGAAAATACGGAAAAAAACACAACAAAGCGAATATTTCGAGAGGACAAACGCCTCTCTTCTTTAGCGTGAAACGAAATTATGTATCCAAAAAAAGTGCTAACGAAAAAAAAACAACAAAAAACAAACGCGGAAAGTCAATGTGAAAAGAACCAAAAAACCAAAGAAAAAACCAAAAACTTAAAAGATGAATAAAATACAATAAAAGCCAAAAATTATAAGAATTACAACAAAATACCTAACAACCATAAAAGCGAGTCAAATCAAACCTTCAAAATTCAGAATCAAACCTTAGAATTAAAAAAAATTAATTGGGGGTCGTGCCCTGGAGTGAGGGGGAGGGGTGAGTGGTTGGGGGGGGGGGTACTTGGGGTCCTGGAGTGGGGACATGGAGCCCAACCATCAGAAGAAACAACCATCCAGTATGCATCTCAAATCATTGTGGTATGCATATTCTCAGGATGATACCATAAATAATACCCCGAAACAGGTCACTGTTAACACCTACCAAAAATCGAATTGATAAATCGAATGTGCAAATAACTTGTTACGACATTTTGACGCTTAACATCAGTTGGCCAATGTCCCGGAAACAATACTTTGAATGTATTTCTAAAATAATAATATGTTCAATGGCTTGTTGGCTCAGTCGAGGAACGTGTCGTTCTTTTACCTTAGTAAATAATGGGTTTCACATTCGATTCCTACAATCAAACACAAATTCCCATATAATAAAACATTAAATAAAACACCAACCATACAACAAGACACTAAACCACCCCTACAATAACATCCGTACATCCAAACAATAAAACATCAAATAAAACACATAATGAACAATAAAATCCATACATTCATAAACATAAAACATCCATACAATAAGATTGACTGTATACATCCATACAATAAAACATCAAATAAAACACCAATATAATGAACAATAAAAATCCATACATCCTTACACATAAAACATCCTATTAGACTGGCTATGTGTCTGCTTGGAATGATAGGCCGCCTGTATGGATTGTCTATGTGTCTGCTCAGAATGATGGGACATGTGTCTTGATTAAAGGTGGGGGGACTGCCTTGTTGTATGATGGGGGGACTGCCCTCATGTATTGTATGGGTACTGCCCTCCTGTAAATATTACTAAATTACATCTGTCCGCTTCCTTTAATTGATATAGTAATGTCCTACCTGCCCGCTTCCTTTAATTGACACAGAAATGTCCTACCTGCCCCGTACCTTTAATTGATATAATAATGTCCTACCTGCCCCTTAACTTTAATTAACACAGTAATGTCCTACCTGCTCCGTACCTTAATTGACCCAGTACTAGTTCAGTCCTCAATAAAGCACTAGTTTATAGAATTCTACAGATATGGAGAACCAATCATCCTATATTTCTAATAACCTTGAAAGATTTAGAAGATATATGTTCTTGACTTGAACAACAGGACTAACTGAGAGCAAATGCTTGTCTTTAAGGCTGTATCCAGGAGTGGGAGTACGGGGTTTGAACCCCCCCCCCCTTCGAAATTTTTCTCCGGATCGTAAAAAAGAAACGAAATGCATATAGAAAAACAATTCTTACATTTCTTAAAAGTGTTTTATTGTAGCCCCCCCCCTCCAAACAAAATTCTTGAATGTACCCTTGCTTGTCTTTAACAGACACAAAAATTCAGTAGGCTACTAAAAATTGTATCTAGTTATTCTTCTTGCTCAATTTATTATTAAATGCAAATGTATTCATAAACAATTGTATTCCCAGGGTGAATTCTAGTTTATATAGTCTTGTGTGATTTGTTTCTATTAGGCTGTCACGGAATTTGCATGCTATAAGTGAATACCTTGAGCTGGCTTCAATCATTAAATTATGAACGAATCAAAGTCTACAAATAGTGAGATGTTTCAGTATGATTTTCTGAATTGTGGTAGTGAATTGGTCCACAATGTAATCAAAGGCCTTAATGACGAATTTGAACCTAGGATTTTGAAAAATTAAATAATTCAGGTATTTGGAGCATCAAATTAGTCGCCTTTTCAAATTAAATTAAATAAAAAAACAAGTTTTTTTTAACTGAAAGTAAGGAACGACGTTAAAACTTAAAACAAACAGAAATTAGTCCGTATATGAAAAGGGCTGTCCCCTCCTCAACGCCTCACTCTTTGCGCTAAAGTTTTTTTGTTGTTTAAAAAAATAGAGTTGTGACAATGTCAAACTTTAGCGTAAAGAGCGAGGCGTTGAGGAGGGGACAGCCCCTTTCATATACGGAATAATTTCTGTTCGTTTTAAGTTTTAACGTTTTTCCTTAATTTCAGTTAAAAAAACTTCAATTTTTTAAAACAACTAAAAAAAAACTTTAAGTTTTTTATTTAAATTTTGAACCTTTTTGAATTAATGCAGGTTTTGATTTTGGCTCACCGTACATTGAATAATTAAAACAAAATTTGCATATTACTTTTATTTGGTTAAATGGCTTTCTGGAAACTTGTTTAATTTTATTTACGAACGTTTTTATTAGTAATAAATATACGTAACTCACGAATCGACTTCCGTAACGAACTTCTATATTCATAGATTTTTAATACGTATATTAGGGGTTCACCCCCTAGTAAATACCTTGCTCTTTAAGCTAAAGTTCGAATTTTGTTCCAATTCTTTAATAATGAACCCTTAATCACAAAGGCCGTTAATTAAAATAAATAGCTCTTATGAAAGTACTAAAAAATCTCTGACTTAAAGAGCGAGCTATTGACTAGGGGGTGAACCCAATCATTTACGTAATATTTTCTGTTCGTTTTAAGTTTTGATATTGCTCCTTACTTTTAGTTGAAAAACTTGTTGTTTTTTTTATTTAATTTCTTATCTTTTTCTTTAATAATGATGGGAAATCCGGCACCCCCTTCATAGCAATGTCCCTTCACCCATGAAAACTTCCTTCATGGAAAGATCCTCCCATATAACCCCACACCCAACCCCCCCTACCTACCAGAAAAAATCTCCCCTGAAAACGTCTGTACATTTCCCAATAACCAATACTATATGTTAACATTGGGTAAAGTTCATAACTTTCAGCACTTCTCCCCGGGGACTTTGGGGGATCAAGTCAGCCTAAATACATAGTTGTCATATTTTCGACCATGCTGAACAAAATGGCTGTCTCAAAATTTTGATCGGGTGACTTTGGAAAAAAATGAGCGTGGGAGGGGGCCTAGTTACCCTCCATTTCTTATGGTCACTTAAAAAGGGCACTAGAGCTTTTAATTTCCGTTCCAATGAGCCCTCACTTGATATTCTAGGACCATTGGGTCGATACCATCACCCCTGGCAAAAAACAAACGAAAAAAAAAAACAAATTAGCACGCAAGTAGAGTCCTAGGTTCCATTTCTATAGAGGCCATAGGAATCACTGTGCTATTCTATAGAGGTCATAGGAACCACGTTCTATAGAGGCCCTAGGAGCCACTGAAGCGAATCAAGTTGAATGATCCTTATATATATATATATATATATATATATATATATATATATATATATATATATATATATATATATATATATATATATATATATATATATATATATATATATATATATATATATATATACATATATATATATATATATATATATATATATATATATATATATATATATATATATATATATATATATATATATATATATATATATATATATTATATATATATATATATATATATATATATATATAATATATATATATATATATATATATATATATATATATATATATATATATATATATATATATATATATATATATATATATATATATATATATATAAGTAGAAAGGGAGGTGCTACTCGTGACGGGGCTCCTTATATGGGCATAGAGTCCCTAGGGAGAACACGTGGTTAATCAAAGTGGGTCAATGACCTCTTTTTCCCAGGTCGATTTATTTGTTGTTGTTGTTTGGCCAAGTGCACGCTCGGGGCGAATGTTAAGATCAAGGAATAGGAAAACAGGATCACGTGATTCCTTCTCAGCCAATCAGAGACTCGGTTACATCCCCCTTCTCAGCCAATCAGAGGCTCGCTTACATATTAGCGGTGGAGGAGCGCAGAGAATATGAGGAAAGGATTTTTACTATAGTTTTATTAGTCTGTGAATAGAATTCAAAGGAGTGAGAACAGTTTTGACTTTACTCATTTGGATATATATTTGTGTGTTGATGAGTGGAATGTTTACCCTATTAGAAGTTGATAGTGGAGTTACTGGCAATAATACAAGAGCACCAAACATTGCGGTGGAAATCACGAGAGGATCACGGCTTTGTCTGGAATGGGATGAAGTATATGCAAGATATGTGATATCATTGAGCAAATTTAAAATGCAGGATCAATTATGTTTCGCTGCAAAAGTTGATATAGCACATGTGAATAGACTTCAATGTGCTTTAAGTACATTAGTGAAACATATCGAAGACAATAAACTGTATCGCTAATTGTACATGCTTAGTATTATTGTTGTTGTAATTATTCAATAAAATTGTTTCGAAATCGAAAATGTTCCCTTTCTTTTCTGGTTAGGTTAGGTTAGGGCTAACGAATCAGGGTCAGTCTAGAGTCAGCAGTCAGAGTGAAAGGATTGAAAAATGAATAAATTTGAGAAAGAAAGAATTAGTTCAAATCTAGTGTTTATGGAAAAACATTTGATTTTGGATGACGATTTTCTCGAGTTATCACTTCAACGCAGGATATTCTCTCGTCAGGGAACACTTGACAATATAATGAAAACTGATTCTCCCCCATTGGACTATTGTATGAAACTTTTAAAATGTGACTCAAGTGCTTGTAGTCAATTTATTGATACATTAATTGGAACAAAGCAGAATAATATCGTGGATATACTTTTGAAAACATTGCCAATGGATTCAATGTAGATGGCTCCACCATTCGAAAGAGGTAACGTCACAGAGCTACTCCTCTCCCCATTCCCCTCACTGACTTTATCGAGTGAGGACGATCAGTTTCGTTTTAGCTGTGAGAGAGTTGACATTGGAAACCAAAAAATGTTCTATAAATGTCCACTGTGCATGTACACTCTTGTCAGTTGGACTCAATGTGAGAATTGTATAATTATTGATGACTATAGTGAAAAGTGTAAATTATGTAATCCTTGTAAATTACATAGAGGCTATGCAGTACAAATTAAAGGACGTAATTCATGTCTTGAGGAGATTTGTGACTCTCACCCTAGAGGACACCTGTGCTCCAATTGTCACTATGATAAATGTGATCAGTGGGAGAATACTTACCCCGCTATGATTGGAAAGAATCCCAAACGTGATTTTAGTTTATTTCTACGAGATTGGTATCGTCGTGGATTTAAATTATTCTGGGAAGAGGAATCTGGTCTACGATTCAACTGTTGGGAAAACAAGGCAATTTGGTTTCTACGTCATCGTTGTGACGACACTGCCTATTAGGACTATAAACCAAGTGATTCTTATTTGGCGGTTACCGAATGTGATTCACCATTTGAAAACACTGTAAGTGATATTGCTTCAAATAGACAGATTGAAACTCGCGAATTTCATAATATGAATGCAAATAGTATCATTGACTATACAAAGAGATATGACAAGAGTGAAGTTACATTGTACTGTAGAAAATGTGACCCTGACTTTGCAGTCAATCAAGATCAATATACAGTGAATCCAATTGATTTACCAGCATTAGTGGTTCACGACAGTTGCCTATACGTCGAAGAAGAAGAAATCTAAAGTGAAGATTTAAAGACATTGTTGTATATATATGCATTTTATTAATAAACAAATTCATAAGCATTTTTTAAGAACTTTACTCTTAGGGCACTGAAATCAATACTGTATAGGTCTGAGAGGATATTTTCCACTAGAAAGTCCTTCAGACGTGGATTGTCACTATAAATGTGGAGAAACTGCTTGTAAGTATAGCCGCGACATCGGAACACAAAATATAGTAGTGCATGGAAGCCACAGCTTTTAGTCGTAAGATCCTGCACCCTCTTCCGATTTTGAATAATAGTTTTCCCACTGCTCTCAATATAGTTGCTGATGTGGGGTGTGTAAAATGTATAGGGTAGACCAAGTGGATCAAAAAATTCAATCGTCTTCATTGTTTGAAAGATGCACAGCCAATGACCCGTCAGCACAGTCGACGGACTGCTATTAACAATAATTAAGGTATTGTTGACACTTTGAATTTTTCCAAGAAAGTCTTAGGGTAGACAATAGGATTTGTACTGGGACATGTAGGGGTCCATATTAAATACATTGATTATTTGACTGGTGTTCATGGCGCCAAGTCTAGTAGAACACTGCCTTCGGGAGTGATTTCCCAATTTGTTTCATATTGATTTAGTGAGATTAGTGCGATACTCTCAGCCAATGGGTCGGAAAATGTACACTCTAAACGCACACTCCCCGTACGTACTATACTCATATCCTGTGTGCCAGACAAATCTAGTACAATGATACCATGTGTTTTAGCAAACATATCTTCGGTTATACCATTTTCAAATAGTTGAGAGTCATGATCTAGGGTTTGCATTGTCAACTCATACAATGTTCTATAGGATTTATCAAAAGATAGATTGTAGAGTGGGATTCCATTTACTTTGCAGACAAGAGATGAAAGTCCAAACATTTCGAATTTATGTGGGCATCCAGTCCACGATCCTATTGCACTAGCGCTTTTTACAAATGCCAAAGCGAGTTTTGACGGAATTTCACCATTGATAAAGGATGAATCGCTGAAGGTGCGTGAGCCCATGGCAATATGACGTTGATTGGTGATTGTATGAGGAACAAGTAGTTGAATATTATTTCCATTGGCTCTCAGTTTTTCCACTGCCAAAGCAACATAACTCATGACCTGTTGTTTGCGTACATGAAGTATTGCCGAGGTGAGGGAGAGACTTACATCAGGATTGGCAACAAGTTCTTTTCTCAATATGAAATTGGATGGTGCAAGCGTCAGTTTTATACCCACTTTAACATTGGGCGGCAGCCATTGGGGTATATTAAATATTTCATGATATATTTTTCCAACTAGATGTAATTCACTAGTTGTAGCATTTTTAAGTGCATCTGTACTATCAGTATTAGTAATATATTCATATCCATTGGAGGTGCCTCTCAATTCCTTGTATGACTTGTGTGTCATCAGCATGAATTGCATATAGCTTGTATAATTTGAGAGATTGTTGCTTGTGCTCACCAGCGTGCCATTGATGTAGACACTGATTTGACGAAATAGATTATGTAATATAAAATTTTCATAGGATATACCATCGGCCCGAATTGGCATTGTATTATCGGATTTCCGGACTTTCATTTGTAAATCTATAAATGTCGAAGACATGTCCATAAAGTAGTCTTCATTGGAATAAATTTGAAAGTGGATATTATCGGAGAGGGGTTGTTGAGGATAAAATTGTTCATAGTATCCATGCTTGACACTCACATCAACATTTTCTGCATTGAATAGATTCAGTGCTGAGGTTATTGAAGGTTGAGAATCCTTATGCGGCAGGTAGGACATCTTAAGACAAGAAATCTAGTTTTGATCTAACAATTTTCTAATGCTTTACATTGTAGTGGTGAATATGTTCTTGATTGGTTTTTCGTTCAAGAACTCGTAGGAGGGGAACATTTGAATTACCAACCCGAGATGTTTCCACAAATGAGGCGTAGAGAAATATACAAGTGTCTATGGAGAAGGCAGGCGGGTAGTCAGCAAAAATGAAATTAGTGTTTCCGGCACTTTTACCATTGATTATATTGAGCTTAAAGCCAAGAACATCATTTAGGTTATCATTGAGAATAACCTTTTCGCTGGAAATAGGTGAACTAATCTAGATCTTACCCTCCTCCTTTGAATAGTTGAAATGAAAAGCTCCTTTTTTACGAGCGGAAATTCTTTTACTAATAGAACGCCATAAATCATTCATACAGGTGAGTTCCTCGTAGGGTAATTCAATATATGGATAATCCATCCAATTGATTTTTTGAATTTGTTCTTGATCACTTGAGGGTGGTGGCGGCCAATCATAGGGTCTAATTTTTATATCATATTTACGATCTTTTCTCAGGATGTCTTAGGCATTTTTGAGAATACAGTCGACAAGAGCCACTTCATACGCACCGTCGAATTTGATGGTGGGGGAGAGTTTCGTCCAAAAATCACTTGTTCTATTCAAGTCATTGTAGAGAGGATCAGAAACATTGGACATAAAAGTCACATAGAAATCATTGGGCATTGTTAATGTCTTCAGCACTGACCCAAGAATCAAAATCTGAGTTGTATCCTAGCCAGCGAACAAGCAACTGTCTCTTGCCCCTACGAGTACGACTCTTTAATATCTTTTCAATTTGATAAATTTCACTAGTGTTTCTAACTTTTTGCAGTTCATATTCATAAAAACCGCCTACAATCTCATCATCTTTGGTGTCTCGCAGTCGATATGTCGTGGGTTCGGTGTCCAGGATTTTGGACACTTTAAAAAGTTCAGTGCTCCATAAATAATTCCCCTTTTCAAAAATATTGGTGGTTCTATTAATTCGAACAATATCACCGACATTGAATTTCTTCTTCACATTTTTTTTTCTTTTTCACCATTGGAATATTGCTTTAGAAAGGCATCAAATGTATTTTCACTGTAATGAACTTCCCGAGGGCTTGAGTTGGACAGAGATCGATGAGGTCGATGGTTGTATATCCGCATGATTTTATCTAAATCATGAATAAAAGCCGGTGTATTTTTCAGTGTACAATATCTTGAAATTAATAGACGAATTGTTCTTATTAATAGTTCAGCCAATGCAGCCTTTATCGGGCTGTGACTATGATAAAGTGTTGTATTATATTTCAATAGAACGTTTTGCACATGGGGATTAACAAATTCGCTACCACGATCCGATTGAATTTTTCTAAACGAATCCTGTTCAAGAATACTTTCAATGGCCTGAGCAACTTCAACACCTCTCTTTGACCGTAATGGAATGGCATAGGCATAGCGACTAAAGACACTGATTGCCACCAGAATATATTTGTTGGGTGCATTGTGACGCCGTTGAACTGCGTCTAAAGTTAAAAGATCCGTTTGCATTATATGCAGAGGGAAAAAGGCTTTAGTTTGTCGATATTGTTTGCCACGAAGCCTGTGATTCCGGTGCAGTGTGTAACTCGGTCCATTCTCAAGATAATCTTTTGCTTTTTTCAATGTGCTGTTAGAGACAACTTTAGAAAGCGTTTTGGGAGAACTTAAACTTCCCGCTTCACCAATATTTTCATAGACACCTTTCAGAACTTCATCCATTTTGAACGCAAACACGTAGTGTAATGTCCACTCCCCTTTTGCACACTGGAGGGTGAATCAATTCGTCTTCGCTTTTGACTAGCAGCCACAGGTGTTATAAAATCATTGCTGCTGCTGCTGCTAGTATTTTCAAATATTGAATCTTCTTCTTTTTTAAATGGTGGTGTTGGCGTTGTTGGAGGACTATATTCTCTTAGTTTCTTTAGAATTTGCTTATTGCCAATAAGACTTTTGGGAAAGTTTGATACACTTAGAAAGGTGTATAGATTATTGTCAAATGATAAAAATCCTTTACGATTCGTCACCATATCACAAATTAAATCAACTAGATTACAACTTTTTCCCTGAATTATAATTCGTTTCCCTGTGCTATCGACTTGAACTTGATCACCACCAGTTTCCAACATGAGATATGATAATACTCTTTTACTCTGTTCTCGATAGGTCAGTGGCAATAGGTTTCCAATTTTCGATACAATCGAATTCAATTCCTTCTCCTTTGATTGCACTGCTGTAGAATCTTGAGGAGATGTTTCCTGTTTAGATGGATTGGTGGCGGCGACGGGTCTCTCACGATATGGTTTATGTTTGTCCACACGTCGCAATGCATCTTGAAGTAAAAGCAGTTTTTTGTCATCGGCAATATTCTCATCATTAATGAATTTGCTTAGATTGTCTTCAAAATGTTCGACGGGCGAGAGGACAAGTTCAAATGGCTTTTACAAGCCAAGGCGCGTACAGTGGAACGATGTTGCTTTGTCTGTTGTCTAACACCTTCATTCAGCTAAATCATCAATAATCAACCACGAGTTCGGCTCAATACTATTGAAAACATTAAGTCCCCGTATGAATTGTATTGGTATGGTTGTGGCAATAGCTTTTATTTGATCATAGGACTCCTGTCAAATACTATAGCAATAGTAGATTTTTTCGGCTTTTCCAAAAACATTTTCTGACAATTTTGAATTATTTTAGTTAAGAGTGTTGTTTTCCCCGACATTGACGGCCCACACAGAAACGATCTGAAGGGTGTTTTAAATTGATACATGTTGCTGCTGCTGCTGCTGTTGACAACAGTCGGACTATAATTAACTGTAAATCATACATGTCCAATGAATAAGTAGTAGCAATAATTTTCCCATAGATCTATCTACGTTAACAAGAACAACAAAAAACAATAGTTCATGGTCATTTATTTGCAACATGAAAACTCTATTTGTTCAACATGAACAACATAAGAATAACACTTTATGTTCAACAAGAACAACAACAATATTTCATGGTCATTTATTTCGGCAACATGAAAACTCTATTTGTTCAACATGAACAATGATAAAAATGACACTTTATGTACAACATAAATGACACTTTATGTACAACGCGGGCGGGACCCCCCGGGGGCCCCCCCATGGGGGGGGGGGTCCTGCTCGCAGCCGGTCTTCGGCCCTGCGGCCCCTGGGGGGTGGGGGGGGACCCCACTTTTAAATTCATAATGTTCAACTGTGCTAGTTCATGTTCTAAGTGTTTTTCTGTTGTTTTCAAGTGTTGTTGTTGTTGTATAGAAAAGTGTTCATGTTGCTTGACAAAAAGTGTTGTTGTTGTACAGAAAAGTGTTCTTGCTGGACAAAAAGTGTTTAAAGACAATAAGTGTTGTACAGATAGTGTTATTGTTGATGGACAAAAAGTGTTTTTATTTATGTTGTATATAAAGTGTCATTTTTATCATTGTTCATGTTGAACAAATAGAGTTTTCATGCTGCCGAAACAAATGACCATGAAATATTGTTGTTGTTCTTGTTGAACATAGAGTGTTATTCTTATGTTGTTCATGTTGAACAAATAGAGTTTTCATGTTGCAAATAAATGACCATGAACTATTGTTTTTTGTTGTTCTTGTTAACGTAGATAGATCTATGGGAAAATTATTGCTACTACTTATTCATTGGACATGTATGATTTACAGTTAAGTATAGTCCGACTGTTGTCAACAGCAGCAGCAGCAGCAACATGTATCAATTTAAAAACCCTTCAGATCGTTTCTGTGTGGGCCGTCAATGTCGGGGAAAACAACACTCTTAACTAAAATATTTCAAAATTGTCAGAAAATGTTTTTGGAAAAGCCGAAAAAAATCTACTATTGCTATAGTATTTAACAGGAGTCCTATGATCAAATAAAAGCTATTGCCACAACCATACCAATACAATTCATACGGGGACTTGATGTTTTCAATAGTATTGAACCGAACTCGTGGTTGATTATTGATGATTTAGCTGAATCCATTGAACAGTTCTCACAGGAAATGCTACAACTGTTCACTGTTCGCTCCCACCATGAACAGATTTCCATAACCCTAGTTCTACACAATCTGTTTCATCAGAGCCAATGTATGCAAACCCTTGCATTGAATTGCACCATCTATATTATCTATCGAGTTGTTCGTGATTCTAGCTCGCTAATAACTCTCAATAAACAGATATACCCGGCGCCCCTAAATTTCTGTTGTCAGCGTACACTCAGGCGACTAATAAACCCTACGATTACATTTTACTGGATCTTAATCAGAGCACGCCTGAGGATCTACGTGTAGTCACCGACATTTTCGACAGTGAAACTACAGTATATCTTCCGGTGAACAGTAGAAAAGGCTATTAGTTGCCATTATGACACTGAAGAAACTACACGAACAACGGCATTTATTTTCCGTTTTAAGCACTTCAAAACCTCCACTCAGGAAGGCTATACTCAAACATGGTGTTGACAATGATTTCATTAATCTAATATCTGAACTTTGTTTAAATTTAACTGAGGGCAATGTTCAACTGTCAGAAGGTGTTAGACAACAGACAAAGCAACATCGTTCCACTGTACACGCCTTGGCTTGTAAAAACAAGGGAAAAATTTTTAAAAGAAAACGTCTCCTTCAAGCGGGCGGTAGCTTTTTCACACTTTTACTGCCAATAATTGCAGGACTTGTAAACAGTTTTCTCTAGAGAGAGAGAATGGCAAAACCCTATAAATTGACACCATTTGAACTTGTCCTCTCGCCCGTCGAACATTTTGAAGACAATCTAAGCAAATTCATTAATGATGAGAATATTGCCGATGACAAAAAACTGCTTTTACTTCAAGATGCATTGCGACGTGTGGACAAACATAAACATATCGTGAGAGACCCGTCGCCACCACCAATCCCTCTAAACAGGAAACATCTCCTCAAGATTCTGCAGCAGTGCAATCAAAGGAGAAGAATTGAATTCGATTGTATCGAAAATTGGAAACCTATTGCCACTGACCTATCGAGAACAGAGTAAAAGAGTATTATCATATCTCATGTTGGAAACTGGTGGTGATCAAGTTCAAGTCGATAGCACACGGAAACGAATTATAATTCAGGGAAAAAGTTATAATCTAGTTGATTTAATTTGTGATATGGTGACGAATCGTAAAGGACTTTTATCATTTGACAATAATCTATACACCTTTCTAAGTGTATCAAACTTTCCCAAAAGTCTTATTGGCAATAAGCAAATTCTAAAGAAACTAAGAGAATATAGTCCTCCAACAACGCCAACACCACCATTTAAAAAAGAAGAAGATTCAATATTTGAAAATACTAGCAGCAGCAGCAGCAATGATTTTATAACACCTGTGGCTGCTAGTCAAAAGCGAAGACGAATTGATTCACCCTCCAGTGTGCAAAAGGGGAGTGGACATTACACTACGTGTTTGCGTTCAAAATGGATGAAGTTCTGAAAGGTGTCTATGAAAATATTGGTGAAGCGGGAAGTTTAAGTTCTCCCAAAACGCTTTCTAAAGTTGTCTCTAACAGCACATTGAAAAAAGCAAAAGAGTATCTAGAGAATGAACCGAGTTACACACTGCACCGGAATCACAGGCTTCGTGGCAAACAATATCGACAAACTAAAGCCTTTTTCCCTCTGCATATAATGCAAACGGATCTTTTAACTTTAGACGCAGTTCAACGGCGTCACGATGCACCCACAAATATATTCTGGTGGCAATCAGTGTCTTTAGTCGCTATGCCTATGCCATTCCATTACGGTCAAAGAGAGGTGTTGAAGTTGCTCAGGCCATTGAAAGTATTCTTGAACAGGATTCGTATAGAAAAATTCAATCGGATCGTGGTAGCGAATTTGTTAATCCCCATGTGCAAAAGGTTCTATTGAAATATAATACAACACTTTATCATAGTCACAGCCCGATAAAGGCTGCATTGGCTGAACGATTAATAAGAACAATTCGTCTATTAATTTCAAGATATTGTACACTGAAAAATACACCGGCTTTTATTCATGATTTAGATAAAATCATGCGGATATACAACCATCGACCTCATCGATCTCTGTCCAACTCAAGCCCTCGGGAAGTTCATTACAGTGAAAATACATTTGATGCTTTTCTAAAGCAATATTCCAATGGTGAAAAAGAAAAAAAAATGTGAAGAAGAAATTCAATGTTGGTGATACTGTTCGAATTAATAGAACCACCAATATTTTTGAAAAGGGGAATTATTTATGGAGCACTGAACTTTTTAAAGTGTCCAAAATCCTGGACACCGACCCACGACATATCGACTGCGAGACACCAAAGATGATGAGATTCTCGGCGGTTTTTATGAATATGAACTGCAAAAAGTTAGAAACACTAGTGAAATTTATCAAATTGAAAAGATATTAAAGAGTCGTACTCGTAGGGGCAAGAGACAGTTGCTTGTTCGCTGGCTAGGATACAACTCAGATTTTGATTCTTGGGTCAGTGCTGAAGACATTAACAATGCCCAATGATTTCTATGTGACTTTTATGTCCAATGTTTCTGATCCTCTCTTCAATGGCTTGAATAGAACAAGTGATTTTTGGACGAAACTCTCCCCCACCATCAAATTCGACGGTGCGTATGAAGTGGCTCTTGTCGACTGTATTCTCAAAAATACCTAAGACATCCTGAGAAAAGATCGTAAATATGATATAAAAATTAGACCCTATGATTGGCCGCCACCACCCTCAAGTTATCAAGAACAAATTCAAAAAATCAATTGAATGGATTATCCATATATTGAATTACCCTACGAGGAACTCACCTGTATGAATGATTTATGGCGTTCTATTAATAAAAGAATTTCCGCTCGTAAAAAAGGAGCTTTTCATTTCAACTATTCAAAGGAGGAGGGTAAGATCTACATTAGTTCACCTATTGCCAGCGAAAAGGTTATTCTCAATGTTAACCTAAAGGATGTTCTTGGCTTTAATCTCAATATAATCAATGGTAAAAGTGCCAGAAACACCAATTTCATTTTTGCTGACTACCCGCCTGCCTTCTCCACAGACACTTGTATATTTCTCTACGCCTCATTTGTGGAAACATCTCGGGTTGGTAATTCAAATGTTCCCCTCCTACGAGTTCTTGAACGAAAAACCAATCAAGAACATATTCACCACTACAATCTTAAATTTGCTCAATGATATCACATATCTTGCATATACTTCATCCCATTCCAGACAAAGCCGTGATCCTCTCGTGATTTCCACCGCAATGTTTGGTGCTCTTGTATTATTGCCATCAACTCCACTATCAACTTCTAATAGGGTAAACATTCCACTCATCAACACACATATATATATCCAAATGAGTAAAGTCAAAACTGTTCTCACTCCTTTGAATTCTATTCACAGACTAATAAAACTATAGTAAAAATCCTTTCCTCATATTCTCTGCGATCCTCCACCGCTAATATGTAAGCGAGCCTCTGATTGGCTGAGAAGGGGGATGTAACCGAGTCTCTGATTGGCTGAGAAGGAAACACGTGATCCTGTTTTCCTATTCCTTGATCTTAACATTCGCCCCGAGCGTGCACTTGGCCAAACAACAACAACAAATAAATCGACCTGGGAAAAAGAGGTCATTGACCCACTTTGATTAACCACGTGTTCTCCCTATGGACTCTATGCGCATATAAGGTGCCCCGTCAAGAGTAGCACCTCCCTTTCTACTTATATATATATATATATATATATATATATATATATATATATATATATATATATATATATATTATATATATATATATATATATTATATATATATATATATATATATATATATATATATATATATATATATATATATATATTATATATATATATATATATATATATATATTATATATATATATATATATATATATATATATATTATATATATAATATATATATATATATTATATATATATATATATATATATATATATATATATATATATATATATATATATATATATATATATATATATATATATATATATCTATATATATATATATATATATATATTATATATATATATATATATATATACAACAGTCTATGTATGCTATGTATGAAAAGCCTATGTATTAATTTTTATTTTATAAAAGCCTATGTATGCTAGATATGTGATATCTTTGAGCAAATTTAAATTGGAGGAGCAATTATGTTTTGCAGTGAAACTGAACCTAGTGCATATAAATAAACTTCAAGCTGCATTGGATACACTGGTTAAATTTATTGATGAAAACAAATTGAATCGGTGATTATTATTGTTGTAATTATACTCAATAAAATTGTTTCTAAATCGACGATATTTTTCTATAGTAGGCTAGCTTATATTTTTAGATTAGAAAAAAAATCATGGTTAGTCTGAAGTTGGTTTTGAGAGTTTTAGGACTCTCAAAACCAAAAAATGGATAGATTTGAGAAGGACAAAATCATAGGGAATCTTGTGTTTATGGAAAAACGTCTGATTCTAGAAGATGATTTTCTGGAGTTATCCATTCAAAGGAAAATATTTTCTCAGGGAATACTTATTGATATAAGGAAAAATTATTCTCCCCCATTAGACTGTTGCTCGAAGCTTTTATGTCGTGGTCTAAAGGCATTTACACAATTTATTGACATATTAATCACAACAGGAAAAAATTATATTGTGGATTTGATTTTAAATACACACACAGTAGCTTAGAAATTAAAGACTTTTTTCACGAGAAAGACGATGTTCAAGGATGATTTACACCTCTCTCTCTCTCTATCCCAGTCAATTTGTTGATCGTAGCTCAGTTTCATTTTGGCGGTGAGAGTGTCAACACATGAAAAAGTGTTCCCTACATGTCCACTATGCATGTATACACTGGGCAGCTGGTCATCATGTGAGAATTGTACAATTATTGATGAGTATGCTGAAAATGCAGATTATGAAACCCGTGTAAATTGCATAGAGGATATGCTGTACAAATTAAAGGTTGTAAATCCTGTCTTGAAGGGGTGTGTGACTCTCATCCTAGAGGACACCTATGCGCTAATTGCCACTATGATAAATGTAATCAGTGGGAGAATACACATCCCGATATGATTGAAAATAATCCTAACCGTGATTTTAGTTTATTTCTAAGAGATTGGTATCGTCGTAGCTTTAGATTGTTCTGGGAGGAGGAGCCAGGTCAGCGATTCAACTGTTGGAACAAAAAAGAATTTGGTTTCTACGTTATCGTTGTGAAGACAATGGCTACTATGATTATAAGCCCACTGATTTTTATTTAGCTGTTACGGAATGTGATTCACCATTTGAGGACACTGTTTGTGACATTGCTTAAAATAAACAAATTGAAACATGCGAATTCAACAAAATGAATGAGAATAGTATCATTGACTATACAAAGAGATATGATAAGAGTGAAGTTACACTGTACTGTAGAAAATGTGACGCTGACATTGCAGCACATCAGGATCAGTATACTGTGAATTCCGATAATCTACATGCATTAATCGTTCTCGATAAATACCTATACATAGTAGAAGATGAAATCTAAATAGTAGAAAAGTTGTTTTTATTATGTATATACATTATTTTCATTAATAAACAATTTCACATACAATTTTAGAACATTTTATTCGTAGGGCACTAAAATCAATATTAAACACACTTGAAAGTATATTTTCCACTAGAAATTCGTTCAATCGAGGAAAGTCAGCGTAAATGTGGAGAAACTGCTTATAGGTATAGCCACAACATCTGAACATGAAAAAGAGTAGTGCATGAAAGCCGCATGTCTTAGTCGTCAAGTTCTGTATTCTCCTTTGATTTTGAATAATAGTTTTCACACTGCTCTCAATAACGTTGCTGATGTGTGGAGTGTAGAATTTATATGATAGGCCAAGAGGATCAAAAAATTCAATATTCTTCGCTGTTTGAAAGATGCATAGCCAATGGCCTGTCTTCAAAGTCGATTGACTGCTATTAACAATGATTAGGGTGTTGTTAACACTTGGAATTTTTTTAATGAAGTCCGATGGTATGCAATAGGACTTGTACTGAGACATGTATAAATCCATATTAACTACGCTGATTATTTGGTTTGTGTTCATGGTGCTAGGTCTAGTAGAACACTGCTGTCAGGTGTGATTTCCCAATAGTTTTCAAATTGACTCAATGATATTAGCGTGATACTCTCAGTCAAAGCATTGGCAAATGTGCACTCTAAGCGTACATTCCCCGTTCGTACTATGCTCATATCCTGGGTGCCAGACAAGTCCAAAACAATTACATCATGATTTTTTGAAAACATTGAATCAGTTATTCCATTTTCAAATAGTTGTGAATCATGATCTAGGGATTGCATGGTCAACTCATACAGAGTTCTATAGGATTTTTATCAAATGATAGAGTGTACAGTAGAATTCTATTCACTTTGCACACAAGGCTAGATAGACCAAAAAATTGAAATCATGGGGGGATGCAGTCCAGGATCCAACGGCACTGCCACTCTCCACAAATGCCAAAGCGAGTTTTGATTCGATTTCTCCGTTGATAAATGATGAATCGATATAACTGCGAGAGCCGATGGCAATGTGACGTTGATTGGTGATCGCATGGGGAACAAGAAGTTTAATGTTGTTACCATTGGCTCTTAGCTTTTCCACTGCCAATGCGACAGAACTCATAACCTGTTGTTTTCGAACATGAAGAATTGCCGAAGTGATGATGACATTTGCATCAGGTGCTGCAGCAAGTGTTTTTCTCAAAATGAAATTCGATGGAGCTAGCTGCAACTTTATGTCAATCTTGACATTGGGGGGTAACCTTTGCGATATATTGAATATCTCATGATTTAATTTTCCAACTAAATGATACTCTAGGGTCACTGCAGTATTTAACTCACCGTCAGTATCAACACCTGATCGATATTCATAGCCCAATGACTGTCCTCTCAACTCCTTATATGCCTTTGGTGTCATCATCATAAATTGTAGGTAGCTTGCATAGTTGGATAAATTATTGCTAGTGCTCACCAATTTTCCATTAATGAATACATTAATTTGTTTGAACAGGTTGTGTAGAATACAGTTTTCATAGGAAAGACCATCGGCAGCAGTTGGAGTTGTATTGTCTGACTTTTTCTTCACCGCAAAATTTAAATCGATAAATGCTGATGATAAATCAATGAAATAGTCTTCATTGGAAAATATCTGAAAGTGTACATTTGCCGAGAGGGGTTGTTGAGGATGAAATTATTCGTAGTAGCCATACTTGACACTGACATTGACATTTTCAGCATTGAACAGATTCAATGAGGAACTGCTTAATGGATGCGATTCCTTGTGGGGGAGATAAATCATCTTAAGAGAAGAAATCCTTCTTGGATCAAACAATCTTTTTCTTCTTCTTCTCCTTATTGGTCTTCTTCGTTTTATTCCTCAAAGTTGTTGTTGATGTCCTTCCCTTCCCGCCTGGGTCGAGACTGATCAGTGAATGATGCCCACGCATCCTTTTAATCCCTTCACATTTTGCTGAGATTTTAATTCTTCACCAACGGCTCTTATTGAAGATCTAATATTTTCCTTAACACTCTCGTTGAAATTTTTGTCAAAATTTTGTCAAATTTTGTCGAATGAAGTCATGTAGTCTTGAGGCAGTGAAATTTGATGCAGCGGGTACAAGATATTTTCTGGCAATGGGTAGGGCAGAATGAAAGAGCCTAGCAATCCAGCTACCAAGACCACAGCCAGACATTGTAGTACGCCCCTTTAAATAGTCCAATGCATGACCTATTTGATTTGGACACAGAGCACCAACATAGCAATTGATATCAAGACAGACAAATGGAATTCTTGTATTGTTCATTTTAGGCAGTGATGACGATGGGTCAAAAATGACATTTAATCACAGCTAAACCTTTTGTTATTGCTAGAGGATCACCCAATTCTTTTCTTAGTGTTAACTGACAGAGTTCCAAATACGAAGCGTTTATAGGAATATACTGAAGATGCTTTATATTATAGTGAAAAACATGTTTTTCGTTCAAGAACACGTAGGAGGGGGACATTTGAATTACCAACTCTCGATGTTTCCGAAAAGGAAACATATGCAAGAGTCCAAAAAGCATAAGGAAATATGCAAGAGTCCGAGGCGAGGCCAGGTGGATAATCAGCAAAACTAACACGATCCATCCCGCTAACAGTGCCAGCGTTTTTTCCATTGATAATATTCTGTTTAAAGCCAAGAACTCAGATTATCATTGAGATGAATCTTTTCAGTGTCAACAGGTGAGGCAATATAGATCCTATCGTGTACCATTGAATAATTAAAATAGAATGTACCATTCCTACGATATGAGATTTTTCTATTGATTGCACGAAACAAATCCATCATAGTACAATATTCTTTATATCTCAATGTAACATCCGGATAGTCACTAGATTTAAATGCTTCAACCCATTCAAACTCTACAAACAGTGACCAATCGAATGGTATAACTTTTATCTCATACACATGATCCTTTCTCAGGATATCATAGGTATTTTTCGAGAATACAGTCGACAAGAGCCACTTCATACTTTCCATCATCGAATTCTATGGCGGGGGAGAGTTTCGTCCAAAAATCACTAGTTTTATTTAAGTCATTATAGAGAGGGTCGGAGACGTTGGACATAAATGTTACATAAAAATCACTGGGCATTATCAATATCTTCAACAATGATCCAAGAATCAAAATCAGAGTTGTATCCTAGCCACCGAACAAGTAACTGTTTCTTACCCCTGCGAGTACGAGTCTTTAATATCTTTTCAATTTGATAGATTTCACTATTATTTTTAATTTTTTAGTTCATAGTCATAAAAGCCGCCAAGAATATCTTCATCTTTGGTATCTCGCAGACGATAAGTTATGGGTTTGGCGTCCAGGATTTTTGCCACTTTGAAAAGTTCAGTGGACCACAAGTAATTGCCCTTTTCAAAAACATTAGTTTTTCTATTAATTCGAACAGTATCACAAAATTTGATTTTTTTCTTCACAATCGTTTCATTAGAATATTGCTTAAGAAAAGTATCAATTGTATCATGATCAGGATGGTAAACTTCCGTTGGGGTTGAGTTGGACAATGATCGATGGGGTCGTTGATTATAAATCAATAAGATTTTATCTAAATCATGAATAAAAGCAGGTGTATTTTTCAATGTACAATATCTTGAAATTAAAAGTCTAATAGTTCTTATCAATCGTTCGGCCAATGCAGCCTTTATAGGACCATGACTATGATAGAGCAGCGTATTACATTTCATTAGTAGTTTTTCAACATGGGGATTAACAAATTCACTACCGCAATCCGTTTGAATTTTTTTATACGAATCCTGTTCGAGAATACTTTTTATAGCCTGAGCAACTTCAACACCTCTCTTTGACCGCAATGGAATGGCATATGCATAGCGACTAAAAACACTGATTGCAAGTAGAATGTACTTGTACAGTGTATTGTGACGTCTTTGAATCTCATCTAGAGTTAAGAGATTTGCTTGCATTATATGCAATGGGAAAAAGGCTTTAGTTTATCGATATTGATTAGCACGAAGCCTATGATTTCTATGCAGAGTGTAACTTGATTCATTTTGTAGATAGTCTTGTGCACTTTTAGTGTGAACGCCAGTGACTTTGGAAAGAATGGTGGAGGAACTTAGCTTCCCACTTCACCAATATATTCATAAACACGTTTCAGAACTTCAACCATTTTGAATGTAAACACGTAGTGTAACGTCCACTACCCTTTTGTATTCTAGTGGGTGGTGGTGGTGGTGACGTTGACTTGATATGTCTTCGCTTTTGTCTAGCTATAAGGGGTGTGCTCCTAATCCTCCTCCTCATTGTCAAATCAATGTTTCCACTAGCTGTGCTAGTATTTTCCAAGATTGATTTAAAATCTTCTTCTTCTTCTTCTTGTTCATGTTTTAATGTTTTTAGCATTTTCATTTAATTTTTTAGCATTTGCCTATTTCTAATAAGGCTTTTGGGAAAGTTTAATGTATTTCGAAAGTTGTATAGATGAGTGTCAAATGATAAAAGTCCTTTACGATTTGTAACCATATCATAGATTAAATCAAGTAGATTATAGCTCTTGCTCTGAATTATAATCCCTTTCCCATTGCTATCAACTTGAATATGATCTTGACCACTTTCCATGATATATGTTATGAGTTGTTTACTTTGTTCACGATATGAGAGGAGCATTAGATTTCCAATGCTCGACACTAGTGAATTGAATTCCTCCTTTTTTAATTTTGTTCCAGCGGTGATGGCAGAAGAATCCTGTGGAGATGGTTCTTTTTTGTGATCAATGCCACTGGCTCTTGCACGATAGGGCTTATGTTTGTCCACTCGGCGAAGTGCGTCTTTAAGTAAAAGCAGTTTTTTATCATCCTCAATATTCTCGTTGTCAATGAATTTACTCAGATTGTCCTCAAAGTGTTCCAAGGGTGAGAGAACGAGTTCTATTGGAGTCAATTTATAGGGTTTATCCATCTAGAGAAACCAGTTTACAAGTCCTACAATTATTGGCACTAAAGTTTAAAAAAGCTACCGCCCGTTTGAAGAAGACTTTTCATTTTAAAATACTTTCCTTTCTTTTTACAGGCCAATGCACGTACAATGGAACGATGTTGCTTTGCCTGATGCTCAACCTACTTCTGGCAATTGAACATTGCCCTCGGTTAAATTTGAACAAAGTTCAAATATTAGATTAATGAAATCATTGTCAATACCATGTCTGACTATGGCTGTTCTAAGTGGGGGTTTTGAAGTGCTTAGAACGGAGAATAAATGTCTATTTTCATATAGTTTTTTCAGTGTCATGATCGCAACTAAAAGCCTTTTTACTGTTCACGGGGAGAAATACCGTAATTTCATTATCAAAAATATCTGTGACTACACGCTGATCCTCGGGTGTATTTTGATTAAGATCCAATAGGATGTAGCCGTAGGGTTTATTAGTTGCCTGATTGTACGCTGAAAGTAGAAATTTGGGGGCGCCGGGATATATTTGTTTTTTGAGAGTTATTAGTGAGCAAGAATCACGAAGAACTCTGTACATGATATGGTAGGTGCAGTTCAAAGCAAGTGCTCGCATACATTTGCTCTGATGAAAGAGATTGTGTAGAACTAGAGTAACGGAAATAAGTTAACGATGAGAGCGAAAGGTAAACAATTGTAGCATATCCTGGGGCCATTGTTCAATGGATTCAGTTAAATCGTCAATAATCAGCCAAGAGTTTGATTCAATAATGTTGAAAACATGTAAATTGTATCTGCACTGATGTTGCAATTGCTATTATTTTATTGTATGACTCCTGCCAAATACTGTAGCAATAGTAGATTTTTTTCGGCTTTTCCATAAGCATTTTATCACAATTTTTAATTATTTTAGTTAAGAGTGTCGTTTTGCCTGACATTGGTGGACCACACAGAAACGATCTGAATGGTGTTTTAAATTGATACATATTGCTGTTCCCTTCAACAGTTCACCTAAAATTAACTGTAGACTATAGATATCTAATGACTAAATAATTTCCCTACTACTACTCCGTTATGGAATAATGAGAACGAAATCAATAAAGAATTATATTTTCTTTTATTATTAAGATAAAAGCAGCAATTTACAAATAAAACTTTACAGAAAAAGCACATTAAACAAGAAAAATACACTTAAGATTTTTTTTGTTTATTTAATTATAGGAAAAACATAAACATTCATTTTAAAAATGCACTAGAAAAAAAGCACTTTAATAAATACGCTTTATTATTTATAATAAAAAATACATACCAGGGAAATATTGTTCATTTAATGAACAATACACTTAAAATAATATCACATTTTTTTACACCATTTTGATTTGAACACAACAACAACAACAACATGTATCTTTACAAAAGTAGATAAAAATTGCTCTAAGTAAAAAAAGATACCGTTGGTGCCCCCCCCGCTGTCGGCCGACAGGGCGGCCGAAGGCCTTCCCCCTCCCCCAGGGCCGCGAGGCCCCCCAAGGGTTTCGGAAATTTGTTTTATTGGACTTTACTCACACCGAGACTTTTCTTATGATTAACATATTTGGCTCGGTCGGAAGTTAAGTAGTGCCCAAGGGGGAGGGTACTCACACCATCTTGAAAAACATAGACCTTGTTGGAAATGGTATTGATAGCAATCTTTTCAATATTTACTGTGAAATTCTTATAGTTTAACGGACGAATTGCCAACAATTTCGCTCGTGGAATTATATTTTCAACAATACAATTCCTATAATTGCCCATGTCAAAATTTGTTTCCACATTGCGCGTAGGTACTCCTTTGCAACGTTTTTTGATTTACTCGTTATTTGTCAGTATAAAGTACACCTTCGGACTTACAAACATACCAGGGAAATCATTTCTCTTCTCATTTCTGATTTTAAAAATAAAAGTTGATTTGGTGCCCGATGTTTGAAAAGGTCTGGATAGACCTCCCCACTCAAGCTGGCATAGTCCATCCGAGAACTGATGATTTCACCGTGTGCCAAATCATCAAGTAGTTTTTCAGTTTTTACTTTTAACAGTAGAGAATCTGTGTCCCCACAGCAGACCTCTACTTGTCCCTTCCCCGACCACTGCACCCTAGCCACATTGTAGTAGAATTCCAACATGAGGTTTTTAGAGATTTCCAAGATGACATTGCCTGCAGCAATATTTTTATTCAGGACAATGTTTTTTTTTATTCAATAATACCATGTCCGGGCAAATGATTGTAAAGGAAATGTAGTTTGAATCGGCAATAATTCGAGCACATTGTTCGGGATCGGTCACAACGTCCCAACGACTCCTATTGCGAACACTTTCGCACATTTTACCAAAGGCCGAATTTAAAATGAGTTTATAGATTTCTTTTTCGGCCTTTGTTTTCGCTTCAGAATGTTTCTTGACAAAAGTGTCAACAAAAGTTTTCATATAGGGTTTTGACTGAACTTGAGGGCTCTATGAACCTTGGTGACATTGAAACCGTTGTTGCACATCCATTTTAACGCTACGTGATTTACAACAATATTTTTCTTCGGCAGGAGGTTGGCAATAAGTTTTTGTTTTAAGGTGTCCAATGCAATCCCTTCACCTTGACCAAACGTCTGTTGCGGGGACTCAAAGAGTCCCTAGACACAGGTCTATTGATGCATGGATAAACAAAATCCTTTATCGAAACATGAAGCTCCACTGGTATCTCCCCATCAATTTCAAAAAACCATCCAACCGACCCATTGTCCTCAACGCTGCCAATGATGTGGAAATTGGAGGCTTGAGTGTCATTGAGCCATTTATAGTCACCGAAGGGTAGCGCATAATGAGACATAGCCGAGGGGTACAGGGAATTCATATCAAGGAACGCTGCATCCGAATTGTTCCCTTCTTCTCTCCAGTTGGATCAGTTTCCAAGATACGATCCCCATGAAAATTGTATCCACCCTTCATTGACCTCTCGATAAACAGGTGCTGATCGATGTCAATGATCCGCCCAATTTTTTCCCCGCTAATTTTTAGGATGAGGTCCATTACCAGATGAGGAGATGAAAAATAATACCATATATCAAGATTAAATCCCTCATATATTTTATCCGTATTTTTACACATAATGTCTAACAGAGTGAGCACGTCACTTGACAAATACAGCTTTCAGTAGTCAAACCCATTTTTACACCCTCCCTCTGCCCACACTTTTTTGGCAGAACTGTCTTCTTCAGGTGTACTCCTACGATCGTGTAGACTGTCGTAAAACGACTCGATTGAGGGAATAGTTTCCACGGTGAATCTCGACATGGAGTTGTAATAATCATAAGGATACGCGCCCTTGACCGTCAACAAATCTTATAAATCATTTGGAAATTGTTGCTTGAGAAGGGGGAAAGCGTTGTAGCCGTCATCGATTTTCTGCACTTGAATTATTTCGCTCAAAAATTTGGGAAAAAAAACTGAAGGAATCTAAAAGCGAATTTTATTCCTGTGCTCAACGTCGTCTGCAACATTTCTCCACATAAATTCCAAAACAAGCAACTATTCCGCTGATTTCGGGGTGATTTTGTGGGAAAAGCTGTCTATCACCCATGCATCATCCACAGCTCCATTTGTTTGAAGATGTGCAATCGCTGGTAGCACATAGTTCAGATCTAAGTTATAATTACGTATAAAAACTTGAAGAAAGAGCTGCTGTTGAATTTTTAAATTTAATGAACTGTGAGCCCACCCCCGAAAGTTACTTTTCCCCGTTGAATTGGGGTCAATGTGGTGATCTTGGTCCTGAACAGCATCTTTCGCGGCAAGAGCACCCCTACAAACCAAACAAACTGTCCCCTTTTCTAGTGCCCATTGCTCCTTATCTGATAATGACATAGGGTAGTTGGTGTGACGAAATCGCGAAATAGATTTATTTGCTGCTTTTATTAAGTGCACTAATAATTTGTCTCTGCTACCCTCCTCATCCATAGTCGCAAAAAACTCTTCCAATTGCATTTTATTGTTGAAATCACGTCGGGCATGGACATAGGAACACGCTACGAGTTTGTGTTTCTTGACTATATTTGGCCTTGATGGGTCCGATTCCTCCAACTAGACCCCGGCGCCGTGCCGGCAGATCGACCAAACGCCGCAAACGAGAGACCCGGTCAAACGCCGCCGACGTGTCATAACGCCGCCATCGCGCAATAGGCGCACCGCCACCGGCAGAGGCTTCGGCGCTCGGTCGACTTTAAATTAATTTTGCTGCAATTCTTTATGGCGTCAACCGCAAAGTCGAAGCTTTTCCTTCTCGTGCGGTTTAGTATTTCGATTTTCCTGATTAGAAATCAAGCAGGGCTTGCATTATCCCAAAATTTTTGGGTATTTCGTCGAAAATCTATGCGTCACCCCGAAAAAAAATTTGGCTCCCCGAATCCCCGAAAATCACGCAATCACAGTGCCAGCCCTAGCGATTTATCACCAGTGACTTTCCTTGCCAAATATTACTTTGCATACCATAATTCTTCACTACTCTCTTATTCATTAATTTTCGTCTCTTTTGTTACTTTGAATAGCAACCAAACAGATGCAATTTGCAATTGCAGATATTGCATTGCAATATACACAGTTTTTCATATGTTGACAAAAAAGTATCGTCTTTTTGAAATGAGTTTAAATCATTTCGAATTCAGTTTCCCAATCGCTATTTCTTACATCATTCGTAGTCAAGAATTTTAGTTTTAAGCTGAATAGAATTACAGAACGTATTCACTACTATACAGCTTCAGCCTTCAGCTGGATTTTGAAATTGACAGCCAACAGATTGTTTTTACAGCTGAATTGTAAGTTTGCAGATTTTTTTTTGTTTTGCTGTTTTCAGATCAGATTTTGTTTAATACTCAATTGTTGAACGCCTGATAAATACAATCTATAAATACAATAAAATACAATCTTCTTTCTGAAATCTTTTACCCCCCCCCAAAAAAAAAACTTCTATTGAGACAAAATTTAGCTATAGACTGAGCTATGTACAAGGATGGGGAATTAAATATTGAACCGGAAGTTTCCCCAAAAATATGATTCATAAATAAATTGTAAGTTATTGCCTATAGGGGGGGGGGGTAGGGGGCTATCATTTTTAAATGATAATACCTCTTTTTTATTGAAAGCAGGGATGCCAAAAAGATAATTATTTTTTTTCATTTAAGGCGGAGACAGAAGAAAATGATATTAAATTCCTTGGGAAACCATTGAAATATTTTGATAGACCCAGGGCCCCCCATTAGGACTTGTTAATTGTCTTGGGAATTTTGCGATTTCTCATAGAGTACTGGCCTAATTTGCCTTTTGTGTGTGCTCCCTCTTAATTAGATTCTATGGATCCTATTGAATGCCACGGCAAATCTATGAGTTTTCCAATAATTTGAGATAAATGTGAATAATTTCGACATTTATGTTGTTGTCTTTGTACCCTTTTACTCATACCCCCAATTTTTTTTCAAGGAACATTAAGCTGTGTAACGTTATTTTGCGTGTTTGTTTCAACTGTATAGTGTCTTAGTTAATTATTAAGTAAATTATTTTTCTAATGAAAGCTGAACCTGTATCCTATCAAGGTGGTATCCAGAGGGGGGGATAGGGAGGTATTACATTTAAATGATAATATCTCGACATTTTTTTATTGAAAGCAGGGTTCCCAAAAAGTAATTTTTTTAATTTAAAGTAGAGACAGCATCCTATCAAGGTGGTATCCAGAAAGGGGGGGGGTAGTGAGCTATTATATTTAAATGATAATACCTCGTTTTTTTGAAAGCAGGGGTGCCAATAATTTAATTATTTTTTTACTTCAAGCAGAGACGGTATCCTATCAAGATGGTATCCAGAGGGGGGAGGGGCATAGGGAGTTATTATATTTAAGTGATAGTACCTTGATTTTTTTCTATTGAAAGCAGGGATGCCAAAAACTTGAAAAGTTGAAAAAATTAACAAGATTTTTGTGAGTTATACTTGATACAGCACTTCCATGGTTTTATCGTCTAAAGGAAAAGAACCATATGCGTCCAACCCATTTTTTTCTTATTGATGAAACGGGTTTACTTTCAAAACATTCTTTCATAAGTACCAGGTAGATTCACACTAAAACGAATTGGTGTGACACAAGCGATATCGACATCCCCACCTAACGTAGCGCTCGAGTGACAATGGCGCCCTTGTTCCAGTCCCCAAGTTACATTAAAAGGCCAGGTCATAATAAAAGCTTTCAATTTGGGAGGTTCGAGGAGTCTTTAACAGTCTTATGACCTCAGGGTACTAGATGTTGCAACGTTCTTACGTATCTACAGTGGTTTAAAAAATTCGATCACCTCACAAATGATTACCAAAAATGTGCACAAATAAACAAATGTAGCATTCAACAAGAAATCTTATTATCTTCCTGGAGCTACTTCAGTCTGCTTATTATTTTATTTAATTACATTTAAAACGGATGAGCTTTTCATTTTTTACCTAAGAAAATAGCTGGCACTTCATTTTTCTTCATACCGAATAAACCATTAAGTGTTTTTTGTTTCATTGTAATTGAAGTGTTCTCATGTGAAGTGTTCATCATGTATTTTTCAATTTGATAAATTTACTCCTTTTAGATGCAGTTTATAATTTGACTGATATTAGGTATTTATCGGTTTATATTTTTATCTATTTTATCCAATAAAGGAGGAAGCCATATAATTTGGAGTGAATCCCCCCCCCAAAAAAAAATGAATAAAATTCAAAAGAGCAGCCAAAAGCAATAAAAAAGCAGCAGTTCAGCCTTAGCATACATGACATATATTCTAAAAAGAAGCCAAAAAAACTTTAAAATGCATTTTTTAAAGTGTTATTAAAAACCAGTTTTTAATACAAGAAGGCTTTTTAGGAATCCAAAAGAGCAAAAAAATACAATCAATATCAAAGTCGCCCATTTCAACTGTTTTAAAGGTGACAAAACAGATATAGGCAAAGGGCATTATGAAAAAATTAAGCTTCTAAGTTCAAAGTTATATTCAAAGTTTTTACCCAGATAACTGACGAATTTTGTGGTACGGTATTTGAAGTTTTGTATGCAGTAATGCTCGATGAAAAAAAACTACTAATTTTGATAATTATTTATGTGAAGGAGACATAGCTAATAGATACTTCAACTACTCGTATTATACAAGGGTTCTGAAGCGCCACAGTCATTTCGTTTCTAACAGATTTCTACTTCTCTTGATGAATAACGAAGAAGACCAGTTTTGAGTCAGCGACTTGTGAAGTTTTGAACTCATGAATAGGCTCGAATCTGTTGTAAATTTAAGCTGTGATTTGAGCAAGACTGATGAAAACATTAATGTTTGCGGTCAACATTGATCGCGCCGGCGACGCGCCGCCGACATATTACCGAAGGCACGGCGCGCTGTTTTTGGTCCCGCCGCCAACGGTTTTCCCCCATTAGCTTGGCGCCGGGGTCTACTTCCAACTGTCTTGCTTCACAATCCAAAGCTACTTTATCAATCTTCAAAAGGGAATTTTGGAAATTTTTAAATTGTAAAATAGCTTTGTCTCCTGCCGGCATTTCTACCCTTTGATTGCCATTCAGTTTACAATATTTCATATGATTCGTGAATGTTCTTTCAGTTTTAAATGAGGAAAGACACATAGGACAATAGTGACGTTCCCCTTTCTTCACGCCTTGAGACAAGAGTCGAATTATTGCCGTAACGGGAAAAAATGACCGTAGGAGTTTACATCTTAGGGAGGCTCATAGACAATCCAAACCCAATTTTTAACATTATCTACCAACGGTGTCCTGACTGAATATAAAACTCCTTTTTTTATTTTGTTTCTTTTCCCCATTTACAAATTCCGTGTCATACTGAAGAACAACCATCCCCAACCCAAAATTTTCATTTGCTTTTTCAAACACGGTTATTTCTTTTAAGGACACCGGATGCTTTCCCTCTAAAGAATCAAAATTTACTTTAGGGAAATTGTCTCCACCATTATGTGAAAGTCCGTCGAGATTTTTTTTTCATTGTTGAACCATTTTTCAATGTTTTATGAGCTGCTGCTAAAAATTCATATTTAAAACATTGCAGCCCCGTGTCAAAACCGAAACCCTGAATCCCCCCCCTGTAGCCAACCAAATCTGGGTGGCATTTTATTCGTCGACTACCTCTCCCCGCCCCCTCCAAATAGAGTTTTTTTAATCTATTGAGATTCAGATCCATATGTTCAATGTATAAAATTGTGGACCCGCTTCCCTTCTCATTAAATGTGTCCAAAGTTGATATTAATTTATTGACCCAATTGAAAAAGTTACCCTCAAATTCATTAAGGCCAGGGTAAGAAGTTTGGTTGCCGGTTGAAAAATGAAAATAAAAAATGTCTCCTGACGTCCCTTTTTGTAGATAAACTTTTTGATTGACTGATGCCTTAATCCCCCCTGACTGCCCCAATTCTTAATATGAATCTCAATAAGTGCTCGAACTCGGTCAATGTAGGTATGAAGAACATTGACAGGGTCTGTTAAAATGACACCCCGTCAACCAAGTTTTCCTCAGGAGAATTAAAATCTACCCTGTGTATTTTTATATGTCCTAGAGTAGATTCTAACAAATAAATTTCATGTAGTTCCGGGGACGTGACAATATTTTCATGTCCTGCACCTATTTGCACAGGACCTAATTCACTAATAATAAAATCATCGTCAAAAATGTCCCCGGAAACATCAGATCCAACAATTTCTATAAGGCTGTTCATCTCTTCCGTTGTAAACTGGAATTCCGGGGGAATACTAAACGACGTACCTTCACTAGCATCATCTGATTGTTCCGGCGAGAGTGGGCAATTATCCATGATATGCTGAAGTCCTGGGCCAGGGAAGGTAGTTGTTTTTGTAGCTCTCCCCTGAAACTCAAATGAATAGATTGAGTTTTTTTCTTTGAGGAAAGTTTTATCACAATTATAACACACTATTTTTTTTTTTAGTTGGATTTATATTCATATTATTTATCAAACAAATGCTTTTTTCTTAATTGGATTTGCATTCGTATTATTATTTATCAAACAAATGCATAATAAATTAAAGATTTTGCTTATAGCACTATTTATAAAACAAGTGCATAATAAATCACGAATTTTGTAAATAGCATACACAAACACACACACACACACACACACATACATGAGGGGAAAGATAAATATAATTTTTTCTTACGTTTCCAACAGAAGAGCTGGCCAATGTTTTATACGATGGGTCCATTGTTATCAAGGGAGAAGAATGAAATTCTCGAGGATTTTGAATACTGTCTACCATAGCCAGTAAATCATCTAATATTGACATATCCAAATTACTAGGAGACTTATGCCACCTTCCTCTAAAATAGCTTCAAAATTAAACTCTTCATTCCTTGCTCTTTTTTCTGAGGAATGTACAGTGTCCTAGAATATAGACCCAGATATATTGATTTTCATAATGCATGTATTAATTTCTAGAACTTACACAAAAAAAGAGGGAGGTCGTACTCGCCGGGTGAAATAGGTACCCACTACTGATACTCTTCACAATTGTAGAAAGAGTGATCGTATAAATGTTGTAGGGGGACTCTTTGGATTGGTAATCGGAATTTCTAGTGTCTTTTTTAAGATTCAGAGTGATTGGACGTTGTAAACCCCCCCCCAGGGCCCAGGGGAAGGCGTTCTAAGTTATGCCCTAAGGGCATCTATGGTTCTTACGAAAAGAATGCTCGTATAAACTTCATAGAGGGCTCATTTGATTGGAAATTGAAAGTTATAGTTCACTTTTTAAGAGTCAAGAGAGTTAAAGCCAACTAGCCCCCCTCGCCCGTTTTCCCCGAACCCATTCGTCACAAATTTTGAGATAGCCAGTTTTTTGGAAACTGTTCAAAAATTAGATAACAAAAACTTCCCCAGGGCCAGGGGGAAGGCGTTCTAAGTTATGCCCTAAGGGCATCTATGGTTCTTACGAAAAGAATGCTCGTATAAACTTCATAGAGGGCTCATTTGATTGGAAATTGAAAGTTATAGTTCACTTTTTAAGAGTCAAGAAAGTTAAGGACAACACCCCCTCCCTCTTTTTTCCCATCCCCCACCCTTTTCTTCAACATCCGTGCTGTTTTTTCCTATCCCCCTCTTCTTCTTCTCTAATAATACCCCATGAGTTGCAACACACGCACATTCATGTCTCATAGTTTTTATTAATCGCTGACAATAATGACAATTTTTAACTCGGTTTAATCCTGTAGTGGATTTAGAATTTAATGCTGACTAAGAGGTGAGAAGATAATTGTTTCCTTTTAGTTAAAAGAGAATATGCTTTTGCGAAAGTGGGAGCGCTTTATAAACTTGAAAACTATCTGATAAATTGGACTTACCTAGAAATTGCAGGTAGGTCGTTAGAAATCCATTGTCAATCTGAACGGGATGCGTAGCGAATTACACTATGGAGTTCAAGAATCTGATTAGGTCCGTGTCAGTGCTGTCAGGGGCGACATCCAACTTCGCCCGCATTTGACCGGGGGTTTGATTATCAGTGTCCTGGAATAAAAATTAATTTCAGTTTTCTCACTATGTTACTTGTAACCCTAAAGGCTTAAATCATCTTAAAACACATAGAAAAAAAGAACGGCAGTCCTATGTGGAGCCTAAACCAAATATATTTTTAACACGATGCATGAAAAAAAGAACAATTTGATTATTTAGTTCATCTATTTTTTATTCAGAATATTAATGGGGAGCGCTGCCCCTTCAATTCCACAGTACCAAATCCCAAAAGATGACAATTAAAGATCTTTTTCAATTATATATGTCACGGTTTTAAAACGTATAGGCCTAAATTAAAATCTACCTAAACACATTGAAAAAAGAACGACAGTCCTAGGTGGCCTTCAATTCCACAATACCAAATCCCAAAAGATGAAAATTAAAGATCTTTTTCAATTATATATGTCACGGTTTTAAAACGTATAGGCCTAAATTACAATCTACCTAAACACATTGAAAAAAGAACGACAGTCCTAGGTGGAACCTAAACCAAATATATTTTTAATATGATGCATGACAAACTAAAATAATACAATTTTTATTATTTAGTTCATCTATTATTTATTCAGAATATTGATGGGGGGGCATCCCCTTCCTTCAACTCCACTTTTTTTCTTCATTAATTACCCCCCCACCCCTTGAGTAAATATACACGCGCGCATACAAGTAGCTGATTATTAGCCGAGCAAGCGATGTTCCTTTCGTTGAGTTTGCCTAATTAAGACTGCAATGAAATATGGATAGAATTTCACGAGAAGCGGCTAAGTACCCTTTTAGTCAAAATACCTAAACAGCTGTTATAAAGCACGCAAATAGTAGATATGAAGCCCACTGTCAATCCGAAAGACATATGGCAGATAGCTATATGAAAAAGATCATGTTTTTTATGATAATTCATGAATAATGTATATTCACTTACCCTCAAGAGTCTTTTAGAGCTCATCATTGGAAAACGAATTAATTCAATTATGAAAGGCTTAATTCAAGTTGTTTTTTCAACTAATGCAGAAAGACCAATTGCATCTTTATTTATAGTGAAAAAACGTGATTATAAGCCCTCCATGTGAAAACCAGTATTTCTACAAAGAGATCATCTTTGAATATACGATATGAGGAAGTTCAATTTTGACTATTTAACCAGGAAACATATATATATATATATATATATTATATATATATATATATTATATATATATATTATATATATATATATATATATATATATATATATATATATATATATATATATTATATATATATATATATATTATATATATATATATATATATATTATATATATATATATATATATATATATATATATAATATATATATATATATATATATATATGTAAAGTTCATTCAACTTGATACGCTTCAGTGGTTCCTAAGGCCTCTATAGAACGTGGTTCCTAGGGCCTCAAGCAAATAGCACAGTGATTCCTAAGGCCTGAAGCAAAGTATAAGGCCACATTCTACTCACGCATCCGTGATCTTTCTTCTGGCAAAAAATGCAAATTCCAAATTTGTGTAGATAGGTGCTTGAAACCTCTACAGTAGGGTTCTCTTATATGCTGAATATGATGGTATGATTTTCATTAAGTTTCTATAACTTTTATGGGGTCTTTCTCCTTTTTTTCTAAAATCAGCCAAATTTCCCCAGGCGCTCAACTTTTGATAGGTAAGACTAAACTTGATGAAACTTATATATTTGAAATCAGTACTAAAATCCAATTCTTTTGATGTATCTATTGATATCAAAAAAAAATTTTTTCGGTTACCGTTGACCCGGGTCACTCCTTACTTAGGTTAGTTACCACGAACTGTTTATTATTAAACAGCTGGATGTTCCATTCTGAATTGTTGCATTTTGGTGCATTGGTTAAGGATTACAGCCAAATCTCTCAAAGAAATGTGTACGTAATATCTAAATGGATTATAATATCAAGGTGTTTAAGTGTGAATTGTGCCGAATTTTTCCAAAATTTTGATAAAGGGTCTTAAAGACAAATACAAACATAAGAATAAAATCAATGTATATAATCCAAGTATTTTAATAATGAAATAGGTCTGTTTTTAAAATTAAATATCAAATGAATTAATGTTTTGTGGTGCATTGATGCAGAAATACAAACAAACACCTTAAAAACGTATGTATCGTTTATTAAAAACGTTTTAAAGAATTATAATAATTGCGGTATTTTAATAAATACCTTTTTATCAGAGTTGTTTGTTGAAATAGACAAATTCCTTACAAGGGGAAGGTAATGGAAACGGCCCAAGAAATGCTCAGTTTTGCATTTATGATATACAATAATTGCACAAACAATAAAAATGTAATTGGTACTATTCATGAGCTTTAAAATTTAAGCTATTTTATGTTAAACCCGGAAACTAATTAAGCGGGACAAAGTAAAAATCAACAGAAAAAAACGATTTAACTCTTAAAAAGAACAACTTCACATTGTAAAAGATCGCATCTTTGTTTATTAATTTCTTAAAATGAAATATTTCTGATAGAAGCCAGCGAAGATAAAACCTACAGCGAACAAATATTATTGCTTTGCATTTTATGAGACATATATTTGCAAAAATAGCTAAAAAAATTAACTTGTGGTATTTCCCTGGGCTATTTGTATAGAACTTTGAAAAACTAGCACTTTACTGAAAACACAAAACCCACCCAAAGAAATATGATATTCAATTTAAAATTAAAAATGTTTGACTAGCCAGCAAGAAATAAAAGACTAATTCCTCTCAATTGTCTTTCACTGGCCATGGAATTTTTATGATGTACAATTTAAAGCCTTTTAAAAAGTCAAACAAGTTCAGTTTTCTGTAAAGCGCTAGTTTTTCAAAACTCTACTAATATAGAGAAATATCGAGTCAGTTTATTTGAGCTAGTTTTGTAGACATATATTGCATAAATTACAAAACAATATTTCTTTTAGCTTTTTAAGGTTCAACTTAGGTCATTACTTCCATCAGAAAAACTTATTGTTTCTTTTATATATTTTTGTTCGTTTTAAATTTTTTACATATCCACAAGCAACCGTAAAAAATATCTTTGTCTAACTAGGCTTTGACATTAAAAAAATCAACCTGAGTTTTATATATGAGAATAAATGAAACTTTGTCAAATAGTTAAAATTCATAGTGTGTATATTATTACACTTTGCTTAGTAAATTGCACATAAAATTTCAATTGTTTATAAAATATCGTTTTTGAGTAACATTTTATTTTAATCAACATGTAAGGCTTGATTAATCGGTGTATAGTATCGAAGAAACTTGTGCAAAAATCGACGCTTATATTCATATTTTTGTTCCTGAATTGCGAACACAGACTTTTGTCAAGATCATCTATTCTTCAAAAAAAACTTTTTGTCTTTTGAGCTATGACACAAGTTCTATGTCAGAGACATAGACACAAGTCCCTGTGAGAGGGGGAGGGGGATTTGTAAAAGTAGCAACGAAATGGGTATAGTTCAAAATTGTTTTTCAAATGTTTTCGAACTCGTTGAAAATGATCCATTTTATCAAAGAATAATATTTTTTAAGCTTATCTGTCGATCTTTATGACAAAAATGGTTATTATAGAGCCATAAACCGCGAACTGAGAGGATAATTTATTTTTGACTGCCTCTCCATGAATCTTTACCATCTTATCCCCCTTACTCCAAGAGTTATATATATGCACATATGTTATCAAATTCATTCTTCCTGTCGTCATTCCTGCCCTAACGAGACTCAGGGTTTCCACCCGGGGAACATAAAAATCACTAAGTTTTAGTGAATTTTTGGTTCATTTCGTGATTTTCTTCAATAATCTAGTGATTTATACGCTGATTTAGTCATTTTTTAGGCAATATAAAGAAATCACTAGGAATAGTGATAAATCACTAGAGGTGCCAACGCCGACAAGACCTGTCAATCTTTCTTTTGAAAATAGAGTATTCCCAAGGGCTCGTGTTATTATTATTTTCAAAGATTAATCACGGAATGATCCTACATATAATTGTCCCATATCTCTTTTATCAATATTTAGTAAAATTTTTCAAAAGGTTAGGTATTTTCGGCTTCTAGATTCTCCTAAGGCTAAATATTAAATTTTTCATGATTTTGAGCTTAGTTTTAGGGCAAATTCAATTTTCGTGAATTATTTACACTCAGCTCTTGATTCTGGTCTGATACCTAACGCTCTATTTCTCGATGTTCAAATCTCCTGATCAAGATGAAATTCTACAGGAATCTTGGAATCCTTAGAAAGCTAAAACGTATATTTCCAGGGTTGGCTCTTAGACTCCGTTTCCACAGCCTAGTTCAGGCTTATCCTTCATATTATCCTTTTATTTGAATGGCCACATTTCCCTCCTCACTGAAGCCAGTTTCAAAGTTTGTGATGAAATAAGGACTACTATTCAGGATAGCCACCTTCCTGCTGCCCTGTGTAATAATATATGTTTTATTTTTGATCAGTGGTCTTATTGTCTCCGCACTTCCAAAAAATTACAGTCTTCATATTCAAACATTGCGGTCTGCCTTCAACCCCCTGATTATTTTAATGTGATCTAAACCACGCTCCCAGAGTGTGCACGAAGCTGCCACTCGTTTGGCACCTTCAAAAATCATCTCAAAGATTTTCTAGTTAATAACTGTTTTTTTTTTTTGTATTTTTTTTTTTTTCTCCCTTGAAGTTGGGTTTGGATGTTCGTTTAGTTTTTTAGTTTTTCAGTTTTTTCAGTTTTTGAGAAGATTTTTCAGTTTTTTAGTGTTAGTATTATTCCTATTTTTCTGACTGCTTGGTTAGAAATCATGTGCTACTCCCCTACTAAGCTTGTGATTTTGGGATTTTTGAGGTGAGAGATTTTTTTTTGTATTTCTTTTATTTTGTGTTTCTTCCCTCTTTCTTTCCGACCATGGATGGAGCTTTACGGGAGAGTCTATGTTGAAGCGTTTTGACGTAAATTTATGTTGAATATTTAAACTTTAACTAGTTGTAAACACATTAGCAGTATAGCCACCCGCTGCAATTAATTTATCCATGACACGTTATCTTAGTGTTGTGAGAAATCCCCACAAATGTCCAAAATTTGCATATTATTTAAAAAAAATTTCAGACTAATACCAAAGAGCTTTGAAGCGATTTTGGATAGGTCAAGTATCACCGCAGGGATGCAGGCATGTATGATGGAAGAGCCTAAGGCCCTCCTTCTAATGCAAACCGCTCAGATTTTCTTATGATTATTTAAATAGTTTCCTCTATGTTTCTTCTAACTCTTTTTTTTAAAAGGTTTTCTGAAATATATCCTTTGATCCCCTCCCCTCTGAATATCTGCCCCCATAACCAGAATAAATTTCTCTGCTCCTGCATGCTCGGGATTAGAAGCTGGATTACATAAAAGGTAAGCGGTTTTAAAAATTTTACGAACATATACATAGTAAGGATCCCCCAGAAAAATAATCAAAGAGAGCGTTCCCTCCTTGTTTGATACATATGTTCCTAGTTATGCCATGGATTCTTACGATTAGGCTATATATGACTTTAGAAAGTGAGTTATTGTCTTTTTTTAAACAGAAGTAAAATATTCATAGTTTAATTATACTAATTTTTCTCCTGTTATAAATTATTCAGTGCAAGACAAATATCATGTTAAAGTGGAGCGTGACAAGCAGCAAATCGGGACCAGTCGTGATTTCCCCTTTATTATATGAATTAGAGAAGGATGGTCTATGGTTCATTGACGGTGATGAGGTATCAACAACTAGTGAGACATCTAGATATTCAAACAGCTTGGAAGGTTTAAATTCTGCCTTTGTTTGTATCAAAGAAGGATCTTTGAAATATAACAGCTTTAAGGTAAGTTCAGTTAATCTTCCTATTAGGTATTTTTAATAGGTTTTTTCGTTTTAGTTCCTCCACTGCTTCGGAAACTACGTCACTCATTGCTACAGTTGTACTCTTGGGGTTGCCGGAATTTCAAGAAAGCCAATAAGGTTGTATCGCTGTTATCCTAATGTTTGGGGATATCCCAAAATCATGGTTTTAAAAGAGTGCAACGAAAAAGTGAAAATTACTCTATTTGAATGCCTTGACTCTGAAATATACGTCCTTTTATTCGCAAGCTGTAACGTGTAAAGACTCAAACGCGGTATGAGACAGCCAATCGTTAGATAAATATTGAACGTTTTATTATTAGGTCATTCGTAATGATCAACAGTAAAACTTATAAGACACAGAAATTGCCCTAAATATATAATCCCTGCTCATTAAGATAAATTTTAATTTGCACTTCACTGAACTTGGTGCACGTTTCCAAACATGTATGCTTTCTTTTAGAGTGCTTCGACAAGAAATTTGCTTGAAACACCTCACCGGGTCATAAGTAAAATAAATCATATTTAAAAGAAATGGGTATTTTGCATTTACTACCTAACCACATTTATTCCATTCTGAACTGATAGTTAAACTTTAGCACAAGGCGCAAATATTGTAACGGGTAACAGCGGCCTCATTAATTGGGCTACTTACTGTGTGTGTGTGTGTTTTTTTTTGTTTGTTTTTTTAGTTTTGACGTCACTGTTTAATTTGAATGAAAAAGAATAATATTTATGTTTTCTTAGAATGCTTAGAAAAAAACAATATTATTTCAGAAAGTACAGATAACTGTCAATTACCTGTATTTTACAGAAACAATTTAAGACGTAGCTGGTAAACGAAGGCTCGCAATAAACAAATGACAGTATTTATCGGTTATGATAAATTTCCACGAAACTGCTAACCAAATTTAGTGTCTTTATACAGTGAGGTTGAAGGGGATAGTATCCGTCTCCTATTAAGGATAACTTTAGAGGTTTTAAACGTTAACCTTTCTTTTGCCTAGGTAAGAACCTAAGGCCCTGCTTCTAATGCAAACTGCTCAGATTTCTCAGGATTGTTTATGATTGTTTAAATAGTTTCCTTTATGCTTGTTCTAACTCTTTTATTTTAAATGTATTCGGGAATTTATCCTTTGATCTCCTCCTCCCTTGAACATCTATTCCAAGATCAAAAAATATAATTCTCTGCTCTTGTCTGCTGGGGATTGGGAGCTGGATTAGAAAATAAAAGGTACGAGGTTTTCAAAGTTGTACGAACATATACATAACCAGGATCCACTAGAAAAATAATCAAAGTGAGTGTTTCCTCTGCGGTTTGATACATATGTTTCCTGGTTATGCCACTGATTTACTCGTGTAGGCTATATTGGCTTTAGAAAGTGAGTTATTGTCGTTTTTTTAAAACTAAAGTAAATATTCATAAGTAGTGTTTAAACATTAGCCTTTCTTCTGCTTTCAGGTGACAAACTCTTTCATTTAATAATTTGATCATACATATTGATTTTTAAATCTATTTTTGTCTACATAATTATATTTAACAAATTGACCAAACCAAGGCACTAAGTAAACGAGATTTGAAAGGAAAAGCGCAATCGACAATGTATCCTGGGGGGGGGGCTGCAGGCAATACCGTTCAATATTTTTTGTAATGTATTTCTATGTTTGGTTTAATTTTTTCCTTCATTATAATATATCCCATTGCAAAATTTGACACCTTACATAAGGTAAATTCCGTTTGTTAAGTTTTAAATTTGCTCAATACTTTTCATGAGAAACATTTATGTTATTAATTCGATGTGTATTCGTCTTTTGTTTAACACATAATTTTGTAAGTATGAACAGTAATAATTTTGGCTAATATTAATTTGGTTAATTTGGCTGAGACCGAGTCCGTTGATTTTTGAATTATAAACTTGGTTGAAGTGATGAAAGACTTGAGAGCAAGGGCTAATTAGAATAACACCAAGACCAAGTCTCTGTGATTGGCAAAGCTGGCTTTAAGGCTATGCCGTTTAATACTAGTTAATAAATAGAAATATAACAGTAGTCGTGGACTTCTATATTGGTAGACTATCCTCAGTTTCTTATCTACGAACTATCGAGGAAACAAGGAACATTTGGGAAATACATACTTAATGCGTGTTGATACTCGTTGCGATATTTCTATGTTACAATATTAGAATCGGAATTAGCGTATCATCAATCCAATATTATCAGGGAGAATTCATTAATATTGGGCATGAAGTGCTTTCCCTCATTTGATTTCGAATTTATATATCGGAATGTTATGCTCATGTTTGTAACGAGCAAGCTCAGAAACCTTTAATTTTCAACTTTGATAAAAAAAAGAATAATTGTAAATTACATGCGAAATATATCGGAGAGAGCCGTCCTAGTCAAAAGACTAGCATGCTAGACTTGATATCCTTTGTCCGTGTAAACGTTGGTTCCAATCCTGGTGTCGCTTGTTATTAGGTTTGGAATGAGGGTCAGTGGCGTGACTCTGTAAGCTCAGCAAGGGTCGACCCAGGTCTAAATGGGTACCTGTAGAATCTGGGGAAGGTAAACAGGAAGGGGGTGCAAAAGCAAAGGATAGCTGGCCCCCAGCCACCCGTTGTACTTCCTGGCCGTCCAATGCCATGCTTTTTTTAATATCTTCACCGTTACACCTAAAGGTCGCATCTGACATTTAAATACTATTGAAAAAATTTCCAAAAACCATCAGCTGAGCCACTCTCAAGGAAAGAATCAGTAGGGCAATGTATGTTCGATCACATCTTGGCTCTCTTGACCTATATTAGCTTGCTCATCCTCCCTTTGAGAACAACTTATCAACAGCTTTCGACAATTACCTCAAAATTGTGGAAATGTCAGATGTCAGATTTGTAATCAGTAAACTCATAAATCTCTTAAAAATAACTTTGCTACAAATCAAATCCTTTCTTATGAAGTACATACTTAATTTGCTCCAATTTTAGATCTCTATATTACTATTTCAGCCTCAAATTTGCAATTAGCAGACTCAGAAACCTTTGAGTACCAATTTAACAGGAATCAAGCACAATTTTTTTTTTTTTAACATAACCCTGGTCATTTTTGATCTGGGGCATCCATATTCCACATGAATTTTTAACGTATCAGTATTTAGGATCATTTCCCAAATAGCTGATCATCATCCGAAAGTTTTACCCTACAACACGTCTTTACATGTCAAGCTATAGGATGAGTGAGGAGGTATATTGAAAGTATAGGCCTATGGGTCCCAAGGCCCCACTTTTAACCACCCAATCATACACCTCCTTGCATAGTTCAAATTTCAAAAAAGCTTCACGTGACCACCATTTGTAAAATATCTCTTGACATATTTTCACTTTGCGCGTGCACATTTCAATATAAGCCTCATATTTGTAATCAGCAAACTTAGAAATTGCTATAGATCGACTTTTATGGATTCAAGTACGATCTGTAAAAGGTGTACTCAGTATGATTTGAATTGGGATAGTTATCCCTAGATCTTAAAGGTTTTGCAATCAATTATTGAAGACCACTGCCTAAGCAGTAGTTCAGTGATTTTGAGCTGAAGGAGGTGTGACAGGAGCTGTGATATTTCCACCATTTGTGAAAAGCTTTCTTAATGTGTTATGGTTTTCATTTTTTAAAGATTCTTTAAGAGGAAAAATTATTTTCAAATCGTGATGTTCATATTTGCGGATGAGGATTCCTTTGAAAAATGTTGTCCCTGAAATATCCCAATCTTTTCCGAGATATCTGAAATCTGGAGGTACTTATAAAGCTTTTTGATAGTTTTGAGCCGATTAGCTGTTTCCGAGATTTCGGTCGATGGCATTTTGGGCCTAATTTTACAAAGTTTTCTATTATTCGGCACGAAATTGCAGAAATTTAGACAGTGCTGTGTTACCATCTGAAACTTATATTCTGTGTATATACTTTTTTAATAATCTTAAATCAATTGGCTATCTCAAAATTTTCATTCCATAGTGTTTCTACCATGGGCGTACGTAGCTTCTTCTCTAGAGGAGGGGGGGGGGGGGTAACCGACTGTGTGATGAAGGGTGGGGGGGCTGAAGTTATATTGGCAGTTCACAAAACCTTACATTGCCAGCAAGTTCTATCATACCTATGAAATCTTTATTAATAAGTAATTACCAAAAATCATCAATGACCTTCAGCATTAATCAATCTTCTTGGATTAGAGCTAAATCTTTCCAAGACATTATGGATAATTGCTTCTTGTTTGACTTTTATTCTATCATCCTAGCTGTTTATTTCCAGCTTTTCAACGATCTACCTTTTATCAACTGCTTTTTTAACCATCTACCATTTTCAACTGCTTTTTCAACCACATCTAGTGTAAATTTGAAGTTCTAGGGGGCGGGGAAGCTGCCTCCCTTCCGTACGCCCATGGTTTCTACCCTATCCAGGTCTAAGGCTTTCATTTGTGGCACAGAATGGCAGAGATTGGTACATTCATGTGGTGCAATCTCGTTCTTCACTTAAAAAAAGAACTAGAACCTTTCATTGTAGCTTGAATGATTCCTCTCCCGAAGTTCTACGATTACCATTCCGATAGGATTGCACTCTGGGTATAAAAAAAAAAATCATAAAAACAAAAACATACGCACTTGCTGCCAAATTTTCCAATAAAAATGTAAATTTTCGTGTATTTGTGGACAGGAATTAATTGGTTTCAATTGGACTTGAAACCTCTGCATTAAAGCTTTTATCCATGCCAAATATGGTACGTCAATTTCCATCAAGATCTCATCAGGGTGTGTTACAGTCCTGTGGTGGCGCAGTGGGTTTGATTTCAGCTTGGTAATACGGAGCCTAGAGTCTGATCCAGCTGTAACAACACGCTGCAGGGCCGATGCAAACACCTCAGTAATCAAGAAGCGTCGTTAATTTCATATCCATCCATCCATGGTGTATTTCTTAAACTATTTAAATCCTCTTGGACTCGTAACATTCTATTAGTAATTCTAATTTAATGAATTTACAAATTTGGAATCAGGTGTAAAATAATTTTCTTTTATGGCTGTCAAAGTTTTGTTTTTTGAGTTTTGGTTACTGTAGAGACATGCCACTTCTTACTCACAGTTAGTTGCCACAAACTGTTTAAGAGGTAGTCAGCCATATGCCTGCAATGTATTATTTGTTATTTGTTCATTATTTCCCCGACCGTATCGTATCAAAGGGATAATCATTGGAATTTCGGATGGGGCTTGTTCGATTTGACGTCCTAGTGCCCTTTTCAAGAGTCAAAGGTGATCAGAGGTCAACCAGTTTCCCTTTGATGTCCCTTTCTTCAACTTGGTTCCCCAAAGCGCCACACCCCAAGGTATCTAACAAGAATTTTGAGGTAGATATTAGTTTTCAAAATAGTCGACAGGTCCTGAGATGGTACAAAGCCCCTCCGCCGCTCTAGTCTTTGGGCATGGGCGGTAAATGATGATAACTGCTTACATATAGGTTTAAGAATTAGGGCTATGATTGTTGTGGAAATTTCAGGTATCGTTCTCTGAGTCAAAATGAGACAATAATCTATTGTTGGAGGGGTGGGGATGACAAGGGGAGGAATAAATAGGCAAAAACATTTTTTTTCTTGATCAGTTTGGAACTCAAGGCTGTAAGTTCCTGGGTCAAGAGAAACCTAATGCTCGAAGCAAATATCGTTCACGGCACGGTTTTATCGCGTTGAAAAAGCGGGGGTCTGTCAATTTTTTTTCTCATTGTCCAATCGAAACTTTTAACCTAAAGTGCTTGCGCAAAGGGTAACTCAAAGCACAAAAAAAAAAATAAAAAAAAGTACTGTTGTCTTAAAACAAGACCAAAAAAGGGTTCAGAAAAAGCAAAAGCATTTTTCCTTTAGCCACTTCGCATGGGAGGTAGGCTGTAGAAACTTGATATTTGATTGGAAATTAAACATTTTGTGCCCTTTTTATGGATCCATAGTCATTTGACGGTAACCGTCCTGCCTCTCGTACTCTTTTCTGCTACCCGACCCCTCTTTAACCTTTCTTTAGAGCTTCGGAGGACAAGTAATCAGTTCAAGGCAGGCTTGGAAAGTTACTCTCATTGCTCCAACTCTGGTAGGAATCATGGTGAAACTAGACTTTAAAGGACAGTAGATTATGAAATGGTAGAATATAGACATAGTTGCCTCGTCAAAATCCTCGCGAAGTCATCGGGATGGATTTGTTCAACTATCACCGGCAGTCGACCCCCGGAGTTCTGTAAATGTATACGAGTGGAATTTGGTACCCCCATGCTAAATTGCTCTACTGATGCAGGAGGCGTGTAATGGTGGTGGAATTGTTTAGTTTAGAGTAACAATACACATAACAGACTCGGTAGCTTATTATAAGGTTTATTTATTTGTCTAATAGCAGTGACGACGTTTGAGGGGGGGGGGGGGGGGGGGGGGTGGGCAGTCACCCCAATAGTTTGGAGGGAAAATCATTATATAGTCCATACCCCTTGACTCCGGATGTGGACCCCTCTTGATATCCCCCCCCCCCCCCCCCCCCCCAATAAAATGCTGGAGCTACACTCCTGTCTAATAGCATTAGATTTCCTTGTTATTGCAACCCATACTCACTCCAATGGAACAGCTTGACAATATGAAATAAAAAGAAAACATACACACAATATACAAAGAGGGAACCGTCTGCAATTTGTCTGTTGTTTGGAAATATATAGGAAATATCAACCAATCAAATACATGTTTTGAAATATTAACCAGTAATAATGACGTTCTAATTTATCTCATGGAGCAGTGTTGGTCAGCCCTTACAATAAGTCTTCAGTATATGTGATCCTCTTGGCATATAGTGGCAAATTGTGGTACATAATGGCAGAAAACGAGACTTCCTTATGAGGGACTAGCGACTAGCCATAGATTAAATACAGGGCACTAATCCCCACAAAGTATCCTTGGCCTGCAAAAGAGGAGGAAGACACATGAAGTTAAAAACTAATTCAGAGAACCAAAAAAAGGGATTATAATAATTACAAAATCATTCAGTATAAAACTAAATAGAGTCCAATCAATTCTTGACAACAAAAATTGAAAGAGAAGCAAAAATTTTTCTATCAATCTTTTTTCTAAGAAGCTAAATAAGTGATAAGTTCGAGGTGATTCAGGTATCATGTTTCATACTATGATTCACCGTCACAGGATTCAAGTCTGACCTTAAGGATAGAGTAAAAGGAATTTGAATGTGGTTTACATTACGAAGATGATAATTAGTTTGATGAGACTTAAAAGACGGTGAATGATATGCAACTCTGGGAGGCAAGGACATATACAGGATCGAGGGGGGAGGTATTTTTTCAGAGAGGGTTTTACAAGAAAGACTCTGAAAAATGCAGTAAAATAATTTTATTTCTATTTTTGTTACATTTTATGAGTCGGACAAAATTTTGGAGGGGATTTAAACCCGGAAACCTGCCTCCCTGGATACAGCCTTGCTGAGAGGTCACCATGGAGCTGAGAATAGAAAACATACACTTGAACGATTATAAAATAATTCAAAATCGAGTAATTGCATACCTCCTGAACGATTAATTTCCTGAATCAGGTTTCTAGCTCTGTTACAAACCCTGGTAAGTGGTTTTAAGAGACAAGGAACTGTTGACTTCCATATGACTGGTTAGCAAGAAACATAACATTGTAACATTACACTCAAGCAGTGGAAGAGAACTTTCAACATTGACCCAGGAAAAGTATGCTTAAGAGGATTCGATACCATAAAGAATTAGCTTATCCCGTCCATTATAAACTATTTTGTTTGGGCCAAACTATTTGGTTTTTGTGACCAAACTATTTAGAATTGATTGGGTGTTCTTGCCATAACTTGTTGAGCTTGGATAAGCGTTCAGAATAAACGGTAGAAAACTAAAATCCGACATCTACTTTCTCTGAAATCTTAGGAAAACCTTGTAACTTCTCTTGTTTTGTGATGGAGATTGATATATTAGTTTAAGAGAAACTTATATCATTAGAAAGTGTAAATTTTGTTTTTTTGATCTAACGCAGCAGAGTTTCTTTGTCGAAATTCAGGAAAGTGTTGTCCCTAAGAAGGTTCTAGTATACCTGCTAGGAAAATGCACAAAATTACCTAAAAAAAAATGTTATTTGATCAACTTGACAGGTCTTCGAAAATCTGAAATGCAACCTGCTTTGATTGAAAACTTTGCTGACAGATTCCATTGTCTTTTCAGTAAAATTCATAATCAAATCACAAATTCGCAATAGGTTTCAATAATAAGGAATTCCCTCGGAGAATTCGCTAATGGACTCTTTACCTTTGAGACAGTCAGCCGACGTCGAGGCTGACAAAATGATGTTTAAAGTATCGAATCCTCTTAAGCTTTCTTTGAAAACTTTGCTTCCTGTATATCTTCATTTTAATCAGATCAGCTTTACGTTAGATATTTAGGTTTTCATGAGTAAGAATATGCCTGATAATCAAACTTACTGGTCTTTAGGTCTACTAATAGTGCCAATTAACGTTGTTTTCGAATTGCCTTTAATTGAATAATAAAGTAATTCTAAGACTATCTGTTGTTGATCCTGCTGGTTCTAAGTAATTCAGTCCATAATTTCTTTTGCTTTTCTGACATGTAACTTTGAAACAGGGTCCTTGTCTATTAAGAACTAAAAGGCAGATTCGTTGTTTCTGTGACTTACGAAAGCAGGATCGCTGTCGTCACAACATGGATTTTAAATAAGTAATAAGTTAATTATAATTGAATGGAAGAGGGGAGAAGTTTTAATCTGCAAATAATTAAAAAAAAAACTTTCCGAAAAAGGAGTTTTTCAAAGAATTGTAAATAGACATATTAAACTTATTACCAGCAGAAGTATATTCATATGATTGTTCAAACTCATTGGACCACGAATTACTATTAAAGAATAAATGAAACCCAAAGCAAAGAGAAATTAAATAAAAAATCATAAGAAACAAGAGACTCAGGGTCGTTTCTTCAAAATCGTATCCTCAATAGCCAACCCTGTATATAAACAATGGGTAACTTATATAACTTACAACAATTGTCCCAGGGGCTCTGGGGGTTAAGTCATTCGTTAATGGAGGTACAGTTGTTTGACTTTATCGACTATTTTGAACAAGATGGCTATTCCAAAATTTTGATCAAATGTCTTTGGAGGGAAGGCAGCTAAAAAGGGAAAGATAGGGGGGCTGGTTGTTCTCCGGCCACTTTTTAACGTCTTCCTCAATATGAAACAACAAAAGCACGAAGAACAACAGGGAAATCTTTTTGCAAGACAGCGGAGATAATTTGAATGAATATTTCGGCCCTATGTCCAAGGGCCGTCCTCAGCAAGACAAAATATATAAAAGAAAAAAGACTCACAGCAACATGCGACCAATAAAACCAAAAATTAAAAAAAAAATTCAAAAGCAGTCCTAGCATCCTTACTTCAGCGAAGTTCAACCAGGACTGATAAAAAGTAAGTTAAAACAAGGCGATTCAATGAGATGAAAGAAAAATAATTTAAAAACACGTTCTTATAGCTAATCCAGCCTTTTGGCAGCTAACCTCAAAGGTCTTTTTGTGATCGTTATGTGTTTATGTCTTGCAAAAATATTTCCCTGTTGTTCTTCGTGCTTTTGTTGTTTGTTATGGAAAGGCAGTGTGGTCTTCGTCGCTATTTTCCTCAATTTGCCCTTAACTTAATACCCTTGGCTGTTCTTGTGATATTGCAGATACTCTTTTTTGATAAATAGGATACACATAGTATGTATTGATTTAGTTTAACATCCCCGATAACATTCCTCGAACTTTTGTCTTAATATCCTTGGCCTTTTCCAACACACCTAGAATCAAAAATTCCTCCTTTTTCCTAATGATATATTCTGCATGCAAAAAATCAAAAATTCCTCCTTTTTCCTAATGATATATTCTGCATGCAAAAAAGGGCAAATTGCGCAATTTACAATACTTACTTCAGGGGCTGGGGGGCATTGCAGCCCCGGATGCATAGTTACTAGACCTTTTGACTGTTTTGAACAAACTCACTTTTTCAAAATTTTCATTAGTGATGAGGGAAGGAAGCATCTAAAAATGGCAATGGCGGCTGGTTACCCTCCGTTAATCTGGTGAATCTCCAACAATTTTCAACTTAACATCTTCAGCCGATCCTTAGATACTGATGATACGTCCTTCTAACAATCAGCACGCACACAGTGCGTTTATTGTGTTCAGCATCTCTCTCCAAAGCTTTTTATTTTTTTGGGGGGGAGGGGCTATGCCAATTCCATAGGCATAGGTATTTGAGTTTTTAACTATTCTGAACAAGATATCTGTCTCAAAACTTTGATCAAACATTTCTGAAGGGATTGCAACTAAAAAGACATGATAAAGGGCTGGCGGCCCACAAACCACTTTTCAACATCCGTCCCAACATGTCCTGAAAGTTTTAACTCAATACCCTCAGCTGTTCTTAAAATATTGCAGATCCTCAGCCGTTTTTAAAACATTGCATATCTTTTTAATTTAGTATAACATACCCCTCAAGATTCTAAGAGCTTTCACCATAACACCCTTAGCCTTATCGGATACACCCAGAATCAAATATTTCCCCTATTCTTAATGATAAATCTTGCATGTAAACATGGCTAAATTTGATAATTTAAATTCTTACCCCGGGGCTATTGGGGAATGGGTTCCTGGAAGTATAGCTATTAGACCATTTGACTGGCTTGAAGAAAATGACAATTCCAAAATTTCGATCAGTATTGAGTGGAGGGGGCACCTAAGAAAGCAAGGAGTGCCCTAAAATCTTTCTTCAAAATCTCTTCAACATGCCTGTAAATTTTCAACTTAATACCCTCAGTTGTTCTTTAGATATTGCTGATATTCCCTTTTCACAACCAGCAAGGACATAGAGTGTTTTGATTGTGTTCGGCATCCCTCTTAACATGTTCTTATAGTTTCACCTCAATACCCTAAGTCTTTTTGAAGACCCAGGATCAAACATACTCTCTTTTCCAACAAAAATCCTCATATATTAACAATGGGCAAATTGCGTAACTTATAGCCCTTGCCCAGAGCCTGGGAGAGGTGCATCAGCCCCAGAGTTATTTGGCATAATTATTTTATCTTTGAACTATTTTGAACAAAATGGCTATCTCATAATTTGATCAAATGTAATTGGGGAAAAAAGAACGTGGAGAGGGGGGGGGGGTGGCTGGTTTGCTCTTTGATCACTTTTGAATCTTAACAAGGGCACTAAAACTTTTGATTTCGAATCAAAGTTTATACGACCGCACCTTCCATAAAAACCTTATCTTAACAATAAGCAACTTGCAAAGCTTACAGCCCATACCCCGAGGGCTAGGGGTCAACTGCAGAAGCACAGTTATTTGGCCTTTGGACTATTTTAAACAAATAGCTATCTCAAAGTTTTGCGGCTGCATTTGAGGGAAAATAGGCTGGGGGGGCTGGTTGCCCTTTGATCATTTTGGACCCTTAAAAAGGGAACTAGAACTTTCGATGTCCGATCGAATGAGCTTCCTCTAAAGTCTATACGACCATTCCTTCCATAACTACTTATATGTCAACAATGGGTAACTAGCGTAACTTATAGCCCTTGCCCTTTCCGAGTTGTGGGGGAAGGGCTTTATCAAACCCGGAACCATAGTTATTTGGCCTTCGGACTATTTGGACAAAATGGTTATCTCAAAATCTTGATCATAGGCATATGGGGAAAAAAGGCGTGGGGGACTAGTTACCCTCCGATCATTTTTGCCTCTTAAAAAGGGAAGTAGAGCTTTCGATTTCAAATCGAATGAGCCTCCTCCGAAGTTTATTCAACCATCCCTTTAATAAAACCTTATAAATTAACAATGGGCATCTTGCCTAAGTTACAGTCCTTGTCCCGGGGGCTGAAAGGGATTTACCAACCCCTGAGCTATAGTTATTTGACTTTTGGACTGTCTTGAACCAAATGGGTATCTCAAAATTCGGATCAGATGCATTTGGGGAACCGAAGGCGTAGAAAGGGGGGCTAGTTGCCATCCGATCACTTTTGACTACTCGACTGCTTTAGATTATACGACTACTCCTTACTTGTGAAGTGAGTCGCTATGATAGCGTTGTGGCATCAATGTTGTCTATGAGGCTTCAATGTTTTATGTTTTTGTTTTTTTCCCAGATGAACTTCATATGGAAGGTGGGGTCGTATAAACTTCGGAGGGGGCTCATTCGATTGGAAATTGGAATTTCCCGTGCCTTTTTTAAGAGTCAAAAGTGATGGGAGGGTAACTAGGACAGAATCCACAGAGCCTGGTGGCAAGTGATTTAATTTATGCCCCGGAAGTATATAAGATCCTTATTGAAGGAATGGACGTATAAACTTCGGAGGAGGCTCATTTGATCGGAAATTGACAGTTCTAGTTACTTTTTTAAGAGTCAAGATTGATCAGAGGGCAACTAGCACCTCCACGCCCTCTTTTCAACAAATGTATTCTATTGAAATTTTGAGATAGCCATTTTGTTCAAAATAGACCAAAGATCATATAACAGTGTCTCTGGGGTTGACACAACCCCCCAGAGCCAGGGGGCTAGAGTTGTAAGTTATGCCCCGGGGTATATGAGGTTTTTTATGGAAGAGGTGGTCGTATAAACATTGGAGGACGCTCATTTGTTTGGAAATAGAAAGTTCTAGCTTCCTTTTGAGGAGTCAAAATTCATCGGAGGGCAACTACCCCACCCACTCCGTCTTTGCCCCAGACACATCTGATCAAAATTGTGAGATAGCAATATTGCTCAAAATAGTTCAAATATCATGTAACAGTGCCTCCGGAGTTCACATAACGCCCGAGAGCACAGAGAAGGAGTTGTAGGTCTAAGTTATGCCTAGGAGTGAGTATATATGGTTTCTATGGAAGGGATGGTCGTAAAAACATTGGAGGAGGCTTATTTGACTGAAAAACAAATTCCCCCACAGCCCCCTTGACAAGGACTGTAAATTGTCCAATTTGTCAATTTTTAACATGCAGGATTTATCATAGGCAGCGCTAAACAACGATGTTGGTACAATGTATTTTTTTTTGTTCTAGACCAGGGCACTTCGTATCGAAGGAGTTGTCGTAGAAACTTCGAAAAGGGTTCATTCGATTGGAAATTGGAGTAGCTTGTGCCCTTTTTAATAGTCGAAAGTTATTACAAGGCAACTAACACCCCTTCCACGCCCACCATTCCCCAAACAAATCCAATCAAAATTTTTAGATAGCCATTTTGTTCAGCGCAGTTGATTTCCAGATACAAATTATGTTTTTGAGGAGGGCACTCCCCCACAGCCCTCAGGGCAAGGGTTGTAAGTTATGCCCTGGGGACATACAAGGTTTTTAAAGATAGTGATGTTGTAAAAACTTCAAAAAGGGCTCATTCGATTGGATATTGAAAGGGCTAGTGCCCTATTTAATAGTCGAAAGTAATTGAAGGGCAACTAACCCCCCTTCTCACGCCCACCATTTCCCCAAACACATCCAATCAAAATTTTGAGATATCCATTTTGTTCAACGTAGTTGAAAATTTTGAGAATTAGGTCTTTGAGGTTGACCCCCCCCCCCCCACAGCCCTCATGGTAAAGGTTTTAAGTTATGCCCTGGGGCATATAAGGTTTTATAGAAAGAGTTGTCGATGAAACTTCAAAAAGGAATCATTCGATTGGAAATTTAATAGTCAAAAATTTCGATTCAATAGTCAAAAGTGATCGGAGGAAAACTAACACCCCTCCCAAGCCCACCATTTCCCCAAAAACGTCCAATAAAAATTTTGAGTTAGCCATTTTGTTCAACGTAGTTGAAAAAGTCCGGAAATTGTGTCTTTGAAGATGACACATAGCCCTCAGCGCAAGGATTGTAAGTTATGCCCTTGAGGCATATAAGATTTTATAGAAAGCGTTGTGTGGAAACTTCAAAGAGGGCTCATTCGGTTGGAAATTGAAAGCACTAATGCCCTATTTAATAGTCGAAAGTGATTGGAGGGCAACTAACGCACTTTTCACGCCCACCACTTCCCCAAACACATTCAATGAAACTTTTGAGATAGACATTTTGTTCAACGTAGTTGAAAGTTCTGGAAATTAGGTCTTTGCCAGCGTTATCGCAGAAACTTCAAAAGGGACTCATTCAATTAGGAATTGAGAGGGCTAGTGCCCTTATTAACATTCAAAAGTGGTCGGAGGGCGAAGGCCCTCCCCCCAAACTCATCATTTCCCCAAACACTTCCGATCAACAATTTGATACAGGAATTTTGTTTAAACGTAATTGAAGGGTCCGGAAATTATATTTTTGAGTATGACAACCCCCCACAGCCCTCAGGACTAAGGTTGTAATTTATACCCTGGGGGTATATAATGTCATATAGAAAGTGTTGTCGTAAAATTTTTAAAAAGGGCTCTTTCGATTGGAAATTGAGAGGGCTATTTCCCTTTTTGATAGTCGAAAGTAATCAGAGGGAGAATCGCCTCATCCCCATCATTTCCTCAAACATTTCCGATCAACATTTTGATATAGCCATTTTGTTCAACGTAGTTGAAAGGTCTGGAAACTATTTATTTGAAGATGACAACCCTCCCCCGACAGCCATCATGACAAGGGTCGTAAGTTATGCCCTTGCTACAAATAACGTTCTTATAGAAAGGTTTGACATAGAAGCTTTAAAAATGGCTCATTCGATTGGAAATTGAGACTACTAATGCATTTTTTATTAGTCGAAAGTGATCAGAGGGCAAATGTCTCCCTCTGCGCTTATCATTTCCCCAAACACTTCCATTCAAGATTTTGATATAGCCATTTTGTTAAGCCTATCTGAAAGGTCTGGAAATTATGTGTTTCAGGATAACAAATCCTCCAAGCCCTCAGGGCAAGGTTTGTAAGTTGTGCCCTTGGGACAAATCAAAACTCAAAAAGAGCAAAAATTAACATACGTTGGGTGCAAAACCCCTATGCCTTCCCAAGGCCAGAACAAAATTTGCACTTTACTGAAAAAATATAAATGTTTTTTTCTTTTATAACTTTAATAAACCAAATAATATTAACATTTTGATTACTAAATATCAGTATATGTATATTAAACTGACAATGCACATTCATTTGTGTTTTTTCAGTAAAGTGCAAATTTTGTTCTGGCCTTGGGAAGGCATAGGGGTTTTGCACCCAACTTATGTTAAGTTTTGCTCGTTTTGAATTTGACTCGGTTAATTATTGTAATTTCTGTTCGTTTTGGGTTTCATTTATTTGTCGATGCTGATTTGTGGTAGTTTCACGCTTGATAGATTATTTGAATTTATTTTGGCTCATTTTTTGTTTAATGGAGTTCTTTACTTTTCTTTGAAAAACTTATTTTGTGGAAAAAGTTTTTTTTAATTAATTTCTGTTCGTTTTATATTGACATAGTCTTTTCAGGGAAAAAGAAAATAATAGTTTAAATCTTTTATTTTTTTAAGACTTTATAGTTTGGCCTGCTATTTTTATGCTGGAGAAAAATTTTCAGCAATTTTTAACAACATACACCCTTTTAAAAATCTGGACACAAATAGTACTGTTTAATTTAGTTTCATACCTCCTCTAGTTGACCTGAAATAAAAAAATTGATACCATTCGCAAAAAAATCTGTTTATTTTCTTTGATAGCTTGGATACACTTACGCTATTTTGATGTCGTTAAATTTTGAGAGCAGAAATGAAAGGGTTGGCGTGGGAGGGTGGGAGTAGAAGGGGGATTAGTTGCCCTCAAATCACTTTTGTCAATTAAAAAGGGCATCAGCCCTTTCTATTTTCAATCGAAAGAGCCCTTTTCGAAGTTCCCATGACAACTCCTTCGATACGAAGTGCCCTGGTCTAAACAACTACAATATCAAAAAATAATACATTATACCCCCTTCGATCTTTACTATAAAAATGTCCAGCCTTCCAATCACTTTCGACTTTTAAAAAGGGCACTAGGCCTTTCGATTTCCAATCGAATGAGCCCTTTTGGAAACGACAACGCTTTCTATAAACACCTTATATGCCCCCAGGGCATAAATTACAACCCTTACTCTAAGGTCTGTTAGGGTGGTTGTCATCCTCTAAGACCGAATTTCCAGAACTTTTAACTACGTTAAACAACATGGCTATCTCAAAATTTTAATTGGATGTGTTTGGGGAAATGGTGGGCGTGAGAGGGGCGGTAGTCGCTCTCCAATCACTTTCAACTATTAACAATGGCCCTAGCCCTTTCAGTTTCAAATCAAATGAGCCCTTTTGGAGTTTCTACGACAAAACTTTCAATAAAAATCTTATAGGCCCCCAGGGTTGTGTTGCCAGATGGGCTTGTTTTCCACCCCGTGGGGTTGTTTTAACCGTCAGGGGCGGGCTGAATTTCGGAGTGGGCTTGAGGGCCGTGGGGTGGGAAAATGGGCTTTTTTCTAAAAAATGGGCTTATTTTGACTGAAAGTTTGGAACCAGACGAAAATTCCAAAATTACGGTGGCTCAGTCGTGGTTATGCACCAAAAAGACAAGAGTCCTCCTTTAGCGCGTAGAACGCTTTCTGTTCTGAAAACGCTTCATCATTAGGAATTTATTTCTGCATGGCTGAGATGGCTCTGCGTTAGGAGTCTTACAAGTTACAAGGAGTTTTATTGCTGCTCAGATTAAGGCAAGACTTGAATTTTATGCAGATCTATCCTTTTTTTTATATATTTGACAGATCTGGCCCAATCGTTTTGTGGCCTAGGCTTAGTCTATAATTGGGACTGTTGCGAAAAAATCATGCCAAGAAAACAATTTATACTTTGTAATATGCAGATTTCCCTACTTGTAATGGTTAATACCTAGAGAAGGAAACATGTTAAGAAAACAATTCATACTTGATAATTAATTTACAGAAATAAGTATTGCTGATATCTTGCTTGTAGCCCCGCTATACATTACCCGCAGGCCATCCCCCTTAAAATGCAAATCATGGCTGAAATTCATTTATTGTACCAGTAAATTTAATCAACTGTGACAAAACAAAAACAGAAAAACAAGTTACTGATGGGAGGCAGAATGCATTGGAAATATCTAATTTGGGTTATATATTTGCACATTAGGGGAAGGAGTTAGGGATAAAGTATAGCTGAGATAAATGCAATATGTGTTATCTACAATTATTCTGCATATTATGAATTGTTTTCTTAACATGTTTCCTTCTGTACATGTCCTTCTCTAGACTTGTAATTAACACTTTTTAACTAAAAGTTTTTATACTTTATCTCCCCCCCCCCCTAATGTGTAAATATACATGGGCGCCCATAGGCTGAATTATAGGAGGGGCTTACATGGTCTAATTGGCACTTCCAGTGCTGTATAATTAAAATCTCAAGACAAAATTTCATATGCAGCACAATAGTGCTGCCTAAGTAAAGAGCAATGTGGGCACAATATATTGTTTTGTTTTTTTTTTACCAGGGTACTTCTTATAGAAATAAATGTCATAGGAACTTCAAAAAAAGCTCATGGAGGGCAACCAGCTCCCCCTCCCCCACGTCAATCACTTCTCCAAACACATCCAATCAAAATTTTGAGATAGCCATTTTGTTCAGCATAATTTAAAGGTCCAGAAATTATTACTTTGAGAGTGCCACCCCCCCCCCCCCACGACCCTCAGAGCAATAGTCCAAAGAGAATATAACAACATCCTCAGTAATCAAATATAAGAAATATTTAGGCAGACATTGAACTAAATCAAAACAAGAAATGAGCATGTGGACTTTCAAAAAGGTGACAAAGCAATATCTCATTAACAACTTATATTAATAAGTTAGATCTTTAAGAGTACATTGTGGGGGATTTTGAGCTAGCCAGAAGGCACTGTGGGTATATTTTTAGTACTACAACTATAGTTACTGTAACTAATGATGCTAAGAGTACTAAGGGAAAGGTGCCCCCCCCCATTGTTCCCCCTTATGGGCGCCCATGCAAATATATAGTCCGAGCTATATATGGTAAAATTCTAGACAAGCTATTTGTTGCTATCTTGGGAAGGGGTTAGGTTACAAAAATGAAGCTTCCTGGGATGGGTTTACAGACTTTTTTGCTTTTGTTTTCTATCTGTACGTATTATTTCATCTTGGGATTACGAAGGCTTTTGTATTGACCCCGTTCTCACGATTTTTTTTTTTTTTTGAGGCCTTACTTTAATCACAAAGTTATCTTAAAATATTTTGTTGCAACTGCTTTTCAATAGTGATATTTGAAGTCGAAGAAACTGACCAAACAACCGATCTCGTCGATCTAGATAATATCCTAGCCTCCTTTGAGTCTTAAATCTCTTAGTGCCTTATGGATCTAAGTGCCTTTCTTGTTTGTTTTTGTTTTTTATCTGTACGTATTATTTCATCTTGGGATTACGAAGGCTTTTGTATTGACCCCGTTCTCACGATTTTTTTTTTTTTTTTTTTTTTTTTTTTTTTTTTTTTTTTTTTTTGAGGCCTTACTTTAATCATAAAGTTATCTTTAAATATTGTATTGCAATTGTACCAAATAACGTGTACCAAAATATTTTATGCTATAATAAACCAAAGATATTGTATGTCTTCGGCTTGTGGTTGTTACTAGCGTATTCATTGGAATAAGTCATATTAAATTCTAAAAGTTAATAAAAAGAGTTCACAGCTGTTTAACCATTATGACGCATAAAACTGCAGCTAAAAACAGATGAATTTTGGCGGATCACATAAATCGTTGTTCTTCCGTGAAAGTGGAGAAGGATGAACAAAGGGTAAGCAAGCAAGGTAAAAGTAGAATTAGATTAGGGACAAAACTTTTTCTGCCTTTAGCACGAAAGAACTATTTTAGCCCTATTTCATCATATGTAGCACTGTAGCATATGCTTCAATTTGTAGCACTTTCGTAATACAATTTTTAATTTTGTCATTGACGAAATGATGAGGATTTTGAAAAAGGTTAAGGAATTAACAAAAAGTGTATTTTCCCGTATTTGTTATGAGAGATTTGTGCGAAGTTTGATTTAACCAGGACCACCTTTTATTGCTGTGTTTGTTTCGAAAGATTGGTGCTAAGTTTGAAATAACCGGACAAAAAAACTGATCTAGAACTCCAACTACACTTATCGGGCGATGCGCGTGTCGCGGCGCAAACCGCGACACGCGCAAAATTTTTTTTTTTGACTTTAGCACCGAAAATTGTTGTGAAACACACAAATTTGGGCAATTTTAGAACTTTTTGAACTGACCATGATGGCAGTCTTGGTTTTCAAAGGCTCAGGCGTAATTTGGCTTGTTTTTCAAAGGCTCGGGCTTGTTTTTTGTTTGACTTTCTGGCAACACTGCCCCAGGGCATAACTTACAACCCTTGCCCTGAGTGCTGGGGGGTGTCATTCTCAAGGAACTAATTTCCAGAACTTTCTACTACGTTGAACAAAATGGCTATCTGAAAATTTTGATTGGATGTGTTTGGAGGAATGGTGGGCATGATAGGGGGGTTAGTTACCCTCCAATAACTTTCTACTATTACAAAGGGCACTAGCCCTCTCAATTTCAAATTGAATGAGCCACTGTTGAAGTTTTACGACACATCTATGTATAAAAACCTATTATGCCCCCAGGGCAGAACTTACAACCTTTGCCCTTGGAGCTCTGGGGAGTTTGTCATCCTTAAATACATAATTTCCAGAACTTTAAACTCCGTTGAACAAAATGGCAATCTCTAAACTTTGATTGAATGTTTTTGGGGAAATAGTGGGTGTAAGAGGGGGGTTAATTACTCTCCACTCACGTTTGACTATTAAAAAGAGCAATTTCAATTTCCAATCAAATGAGCCCTTTTTGAAATTTCTATAACAACTTTCTATATGAACTTTATATGCCCCCAAGGCATAACTTACAACCCTTGCACTGAGGGCTCTGAGGGGGTTGTCATCCTAAAAGACCTAATTTCAAGAACTTTAAACTACGTTAAACAAAATGGATATCTCAAAATTTTGATTGGATGTGTTTGGGAAAATGGTGGGCGTGAGAGGGGCGTTAGTCGCTCTCCAATCACTTTCAGCTATAAAAAAGGCACTAGCCCTTTCAATTTCCAATTGAATGAGCCTTTTTGAAGTTTTACGCTTTCAATAAAAACCTTATACGCCCACAGGGCATAACTTACAATCCTTGCCCTGAGGGCTATGGGGGGAGGGATTTTCCTCCTTAAAGACCTAATTTCCAAAACTTTCAACTACGTTGAACAAAATGGCAATCTAAAATATTGATTGGATGTGTTTGGAGAAAAGATGGGCGTGAGAGGGGGGTTAGTTGCCTTCAAATCCCTTTAGACTATTTAAAAGGGCACTAGCCCTTTGAATTTCCAATCGAATTAAAGATTTTAATAAAAAACCTTATATGACCCCAGGGCATAACTTATAACTCTTGCCTGTAAGACTGAGGGGGGAGTGTCCTGCTCAAAGGTATAATTTCCTGAACTTTGAACTGCGTGGAACAAAATGGCTATCTCAAAATCTTTATTGGGTGTGTTTGGGGAAATGGTGGGCGTGGAAGGGGTTTTAGTTGCTTTCCAATCACTTTCGACTATTAAAAAGTGCACTAGCCATTTCAATTTCCAATCGAATGAGCCATTTTTGAAGTTGCCCTCTAATCACTCTCGACTATTAAAAACGGCACTAGCCCTCTGAATTTCCAATCGAATGAGACTTTTTTAAAGCTTCTACGACAACGCCTTCTATAAAAACCTTATATGCCCCCAGGGCATAACTTACAACCCTTGCCCTAAGGGCTGTGGGGGATTGTCCTCAAAAACATAATTTCTATCTGGAAATCAACTACGCTGAACAAAATGGCTATCTCAAAATTTTGATTGGATGTGTTTCGGAAAATGGTGGGCGTGGAAGGGGTGTTAGTCGCCTTCCAATCACTTTCGACTATTAAAAAGGGCACAAGCCACTCCAATTTCCAATTGAATGAGCGCTTTCCGAAGTTTCTACGACAACTTCCTCGATACGAAGTGCCCTGCTTTAAAGGAAAAAAATAATAAATAATACATTGTGCCAACATCGTTCTTAAGGCCCCCAGGGCGTAACTTAAAACTCTTGCCCTGAGGGCTTTGGGGGAGTATCCTCCTCTTTACTTAGTCCCCGTTTCTTGTCTTATTCTTGAGTGTCCCCGTTCTTTATTTAGGCAGCGTGATCGCGCTGCCTATGATTTATACAACAACTTTCTATATAAATCTTATATGCTCCCAGGGTATAACTTACAACCCTTGCACTGAGGGCTCTGAGGGGGTTATCATCTTAAGAGACCCAATTTCCAGAACTATCAACTACGTTGAACAAAATGGACATCTCAAAATTTTTCGATGTGTTTGGGAAAATGGTGGGCGTGAGGGGGGCGTTCGTCACTATCCAATCACTTTCAACTATTAAAAAAGGCACTAGCCCTTTCAATTTCCAATTGAATGAGCTCTTTTGACGTTTCTACGACGACGCTTTCAATAAAAACTTTATATGCTCCCAGGGCATAACTTACAACCCTTGCCCAGAGGGCTGTGAGGAGAGGGGTTGTCATCCTTAAAGACCTAATTTCCAAAACTTTCAACTACGTTGAATAAAATGGCTCTCTAAAAATTTTGATTGGATGTGTTTGGAGAAAAGGTGGCCGTGAGAGGGGGTTAGTTGCCCTCAAATCACTTTGGACTATTAAATAGGGTACTAGCCCTTTGAATTTCAAACCGAATGAGCCCTTTTTCAAGTTTGTACGACAAAGATTTCAATAAAAACCTTATATGCCCCCAGGGCATAAATTATAATCCTTGCCCTGAGGGTTGTAGGGGAGTGTCCTCCTCAAAAATATATTTTCTATCAACTACGAAATCAACTACGCTGATCTGGAAATCAACTACGCTGAACAAAATGGCTATCTCAAAATTTTTATTGGATGTGTTTGGTGGAATGATGTGCATGGTGGGGGGGGGCTAGTTGCCCTCCAATCACTTTCGACTTTTAGAAGGGGACTAGCCCTTTGAATTTCGAATCGAATGAGCTTTTTTTGAAGTTTCTACGAAAACGCCTTCTTTAAAAACCTTATATAACCCCAGGGCGTAACTTAACACCCTTACCCTGAGGGCTGTGGGGGAGTGTCCTCCTCAAAAACATATTTTCTATCTGGAAATCAACTACGCTGAACAAAATGGCTATCTCAAAATTTTGATTGGATGGGTTTGGGGAAATGATGGGCGTGGGGGGGCTAGTTGCCCTCCAATCACTTTCGACTATGAAAAAGGGCACTAGCCCTTTGAATTTCCAATCGAATGAGTCTTTTTTGAAGTTTCTACGACAGCGCCTTCTATAAAACCTTATATGCCCCCAGGGCATAACTTAAAACCCTTGCCCTGAGGGTTGTAGGGGAGTGTCCTCCTCAAAAATATATTTTCTATCTGGAAATCAACTACGCTGAACAAAATGGCTATCTCAAAATTTTTATTGGATGTGTTTGGGGGAATGATGTGCATGGTGGGGGGGGGGGCTAGTTGCCCTCCAGTCCCCTTTTAGAAGGGGACTAGCCCTTTGAATTTCCAATCGAATGAGCTTTTTTTGAATTTCTACGACAACGCCTTCTTTAAAAACCTTATATAACCCCAGGGCATAACTTAACACCCTTACCCTGAGGGCTGTGGGGGAGTGTCCTCCTCAAAAACATATTTTCTATCTGGAAATCAACTACGCTGAACAAAATGGCTATCTCAAAATTTTGATTGGATGTGTTTGGGGAAATGATGGGCGTGGGGGGGGGGCTAGTTGCCCTCCAATAACTTTTGACTATTAAAAAGGGCACTAGCCCTTTGAATTTCCAATCGAATGAGTCTTTTTTGAAGTTTCTACGACAGCGCCTTCTATAAAAACCTTATATGCCCCCAGGGCATAACTTAAAACCCTTGCCCTGAGGGTTCTAGGGGAGTGTCTTCCTCAAAAACATATTTTCTAAGTGGAAATCAACTACGCTGAACAAAATGGCTATCTCAAAATTTTGACTGGATGTCTTTGAGGGAATGATGGGTGTGGGGGGGGGGGGCTAGTTGCCCTCCAATCACTTTCGACTATTAAAAAGGGTACTAGCCCTTCGAATTTCCAATCGAATGAGCCTGCTTCGAAGTTTCTACGACAACGCCGTCTATAAAAACTTTATATGCCCCCAGGGCATAACTTAAAACCCTTGCACTGAAGGTTGTGGGGAAGTGTCCTCCTCAAAAACATATTTTCTATATGGAATTCAACTATGCTGAACAAAATGGCTATCTCAAATTTTTGATTAGATGTGTTTGGGGGAATGATGGGCGTGGGGGGGGCTAGTTGCCCTCCAATAACTTCTGACTATTAAAAAGGGCGCTAGCCACTCCAATTTCCAATTAAATGAGCCGTTTTCGAAGTTTCTACGACAACTACTTCGATACGAAAAGCCCGGGTATGGAGAAAAAAAAGCACATTGTGCCCACATCGTTCTTTACTTAGACAGCGCTAGCGATGAAAGTGATCAGAGGGCAGCCACCCTCTCCCCCCTACACACACATTGTACCGAAATGCGTCTAATAGAAATTTTGCTATACTCATTCTATTCAAAATAGTTTAAATATCATATAACAAGGCTTTTGAGGTTGAAACAAACCGCAGAGATTAGGGGCAAGGGCTGTAAGTTATGCCCAGGAGGTATTAAAGGTTTTTATGGAAGGGATGGTTGTTTAACTTCAGAAGAGGCTCAGTCTTTCTCCCTGAAAAAGACTATGTCAATATAAAACGAACAGAAATTAATCAAAAAAACTTTTTGCACAAAATGAGTTTTTTTTCAAAAAAAGTAAAGAACTCCATTAAACCAAAAATGAATAAAAATAGAATCAAATAATCTACCAAGGATACAACTACCACAAATCAGTATCAATAAATAAATGAAACCCAAAAGAAAGAGAAATGAAAATAAGTCAAACTCAAAACGAGCAGAAATTAATCTGTGTAGGGTTCTAAACCCTGTGCTTTCTAAAAGCTAGAATATAATTTATACTTTACTGAAAAAATTCTTTTAAATGTTTTCACTTTTATAACTTTAAGTAATCAAAAATTAATTAAGATTTTAAGGAATAAATATCAGCATATGTATATTAAACTTACAATGCTCAGTTTTTTTCATTTGATTTTTTTTTCAGTAAAGTACAAATTATATTCTAGCTTTTAGAAAGCATAGGGTTTACATCTGTATAGAAGTTATCAAAAACTCATATATGCAATATATTAGGAACAGGTAAGGGCATTAATTTGAAACATTCGGGGCCACTGCTACTACTACTACTGCAGGTGCAAATACGACTAGTTGGGACTGCAACAGTGACCACTTCTGGCTGCAAGATAACTTGCGACTGTGATTGTGACTGCTTGTACCTAGTATTACATTTACTTGTGACTACTTTCAGAGAACGTTAGGGGGTGTTGAACAAACTCAAAACGCACTATGTACATGCTGATTGTCAAAACGGCGCATCAGCAATATCTCAGGAACGGCAGAGGGCATTAAGATGAAACTTTCAGGGTATGTTGAACAGTGCTTGAACCTTCAGAAAATGCTTAAGGGAATTTTAAATAAAAAAAACAATAAGTACAAAAGAAAATGTTTATAGTATAATTTGTTTGAAAACTGTATGTGTCTCTATGAGTCCTTGGAAAGGGCTAATAAAAAGAAAACTGAATGTTTGATATATAATGAAATTCATCGCCTAAACTGAGCAGTTCAAGATTTTATTTCAGTGTAATTTTTGTTTTTGTTTTCAATTTTGCAAGTACAAAAGAAAATATTAGTTGCAGACAAGGAAGCTTTATTACTGTTGAGTAATTGTCCATTTGAGGGTTGGCAAGGCATTCCCCGTAACAGGGGTCATCATAAAATGGAATATATCAATATATCCATACCACAGGAAGCGCCTTCACTCCTTTGCCATGTTTTCATAGGCAGCGCAATCGCGCTGCCTAAGTAAAGAACGATGTTGGCACAATGTATTATCACTATTTTGTTCATACCAGGGCACTTCGGGCTCATTCGATTGGAAATTCAAATGGCTAGTGCCCTTTTGAATAGTTGAAAGTAATTGGAAGGCAACAAACCCCCTTTCACGCCTACCGTTCCCCCAACACATGCAATCAAAATTTTGAGATAGCCATTTCGTTCAACGTAGTTGAAAGTTCTGGATATTATGTCTTTGAGGATGATACCCCCCCCCCACACACACACACCCCTCAGGGCAAGGGTTGTAAGTTATGACCTTGGGGCATATAAGGTTTTTATAGAGAGCGTTGTAACAGAAACTTCGAAAACTTCGAAACTTCGAAGGGCTTGTCCCTTTTTTAATAGTCAAAAGTGATTGGAGAAGAACTAACACCCCTCCCACGCCCACCATTTCCCCAAAAACATCCAATAAAATTTTGAGATAGTCATTTTGTTTATCGTAGTTGAAAAGTCCGGGAACTATGTCTTTGAAGATGACACTCCCCCCGCAGCCCTCAGCGCAAGGTAAGGGTTGTAATAATTTGTAGTACAATAATTTGTACTTTACTGAAACAATTCTTTTAAATGTTTTCACTTTTATAACTTTAAGAAATCAAAAATTAATTAAGATTTTAAGGAATAAATATCAGCATATTATATTAAACTGACAATGCACATTGTTTCAGTACATTCATTTGAATATTTTAGAGTAAAGTACAAATTGTATTCTGGGTTTTAGAAAGCATAGGGTTTAGAATCCCACCCAGATTAATTTCTGCTAGTTTTGAGATTGACTTATTCTAATTTCTGTTCATTTTAGGTTTCATTTATTTATTGATACTCATTTGTGGTAGTTGTATGCTTGGTAGATTATTTGATTCTATTTTTGTTCATTTTTGGTTTAATGGAGTTCTTTACTTTTTTTTTAAAAACTTATTTTGTTCAAAAAGTTTTTTGATTAATTGTGAAAAAAAACTATATCTGGTTGATCACTATTTCACATTAGATGTTCGTTGCCTGTGTCAAAAAGAAAAAATAATCGATAATTCATGCAAAGCAATTTGTGTGTGCCTGACAGAGTTAGAAGATACGGATGACTTGTGTTTTAAGTTTCTCAGAGATTTGAAAATTGGTTTCACTTTCATGACACCTTTGAATGGCTTCTACTGATACTTAATGGATGCCTCATTACACTTTAAATGTCTTTGGACATGTTCTTGTTATTATGTGACAGAATGAAGGTCGGATTGAAGGGTAAAATGTCAGGCAAATAAAGTAGTCGCAGCGTTTTACCTTGGGATATTTATTTATTGAATAAATACTGCTAAAAAGTTACTTAAATATGTGACTTATATGGAATGGGTAATAGTCGTCCCCACAGAGAATTCCCCCTGAAAAATCCCCCCTACGAAACTCCCCCACGCGGAAAATTCCCCCTGTGGAAAACCCCACCTGGAAAAAACCTTCGCGGAAAACTCCCCAGTGGAAAATAACCTGCCACGGATAATTCTCCCCACCCCATATTTCTCCTGGATACTTACATATTTTCATTAGAAAGGAAATTGAACGACTAGCTTGTTAAAGCCAGCGGCAGTGCTATAGCGTTGCCTATAGTAAACAGCAGTAAGGCTTCAATATATTATTAAATGTTTTATTAAGGCTTTAAGGTATTATTAAAAGGGATGGTCGAATAAACTTCGGAGGAGGCTCACTCGATGGCAAGTTAAAAGTTCCAGAGCTCTTTTTAAGAGTCAAAAGGGATTGAAGGGCAACCAGACCCCCCCCCCCCCCAACGTCGGTTTTTCCCCAACGCATCCGATCGAAATTGTAAGATATTAATTTTGTTCAAAATATTCCAGAGGTCAAATAACCAAGCCTCCGGGGTTGACAAGCCCCCGGTGCAAGGGCTGTAAGTTATGCAAATTACCCATTATAAAGATATAAGGTTTTTATTGGAAGGGTGGTCGTATAAACATTGGAGGACATTCATTCAATTGGAAATCGGAAGTTCGAGTGCCCTTTTTATGATTCAAAAGTGATCAGACGGCAACCACCTCCGCGTCCTTTTTTATGTTGAGATAACCATTTTATTCAAAATAGTCCAAAGGTCAAATAATTATGACTCTGAGGCTGATCACGGATATCCAAAAAAGTTAAGACAACTAAGGTGAAACTTCAAAGAAATGTTGAGAGGGATGCCAAACACAATCAAAACATACTTTGTCCTTGCTGGTTGTGAAAAGGGAAAATCAACAATATCTAAGTAACGGCTGATTGTATTAGGTCGAAACTTTCATTGCATATTGAGGGGGAGTTGAAGAGAGATTGGAGGGCTCCTTGACCTTTTTATGTGCCCCCTCTCCTTAATAATGGTCAACATTTTGTAATTGTCATTTTCAAGGACTCGGACTCTAGACAGGACAAGGACTTTAAACTATGCAATTTATCCGTTGTTTACATGCAGAATTTATCGTTAGGAGAAGGGGGATTTTTTTTTTATTCTGGGTTCATCCAGAAAGGCCGAGGGTATTACGGTGAAACTTTGGAGAATTTTCAGGGGTATCATAAACTAAATCAAAAGCACTATGCTTACCCAGATTATCAAAAAGGTGGATCTGCATCTTAAAAATTGCTAAAGATATTAAGTTAAAACTTTCAGGGAATATTGAGGGAGATGTTTTAAAGTGTTTGGACGGCTGTCAGTTCCCCTCCCATGCCCTCTTTAGCTGCCTTCTCTCCAAAAATATTTGATGAAAATTTTGAAATAGCCAACTTGTTCAAAACAGTCAAAAGCTCAAATAAATGTGCCTATGCGGATGGAATAACACTCTACAGATTTGGACAGGAATGCCGAACACAATCAAAACATACTAATTGCATACTAGTTATAATGCAATCATATCATGGTCGTAGAAACTTCGAAGGATGCTCATTAGTTCTAGTCTTTTTTTTAAGTCGAAAAGTGATTGGAGACCCACCAGCCTAGAACCGTTTTGATATCTGGTCCTTTTTTATATTAATTTAAAAAAAAAATTTCCATAAAATAAATTTTTCAAGGAAAAGTAAAGAGCTCCATTAAACCAAAAATGAGCAGAAATAAAGTCAATTATCTTCCAAGCGTTGAACTACCACAAATCACCTTCAATAAATAAATGAAACCCAAAACGAACAAAATAACAATAAATGACCGAGTGAAACTCAAAACGAGCCGAAAATAACGTGAGTAGGGTTGACAACCCCCATGCCTTCTCAAGACCAGAACATAATTTGTACTTTAGTGAAAAAAAAGTACATGTTAAATTTTTTTACTTTTTTAACTTTGACGCATAAAAAATTATTAAGGCTTTAAGGAATAAATATCAGTATATGTATATTAAACTGTCCATCCGCATTCATTTCTTTTTTTTGTCACTAAAGTGAAAATTATGTTCTGGTCTTCAGAAGGAATGGGAGGGGCGGGATATGAGTATTACTCAGGTTAATTTTTGTTCGTTTTGAGCTTGACTCGATTACTTATTGTAGGTTCTCGTTTGGTTTTTAATAGGCAGCGCAAGGGCGCTGCCTAAATAAAGAGCAATGTAGGCACAATTTTTTTTTTTTTTTTTTTTTTTTTTTTTTTTTTTTTTTTTTTTTTTTTTTTTTTTTTTTTTTTTTTTTTTGTAGACCAGAGCACTTCGTATCAAAGGAGTCTTAGAAACTTCGACAAGGGCTAATTCGTTTGAAAATTGAACGAATTATTTTCACGAATTTAATAGTCGAAAGTGAATTGAGGGCAACCAACCCCCCTCCCACGCCGATCATTTCCCCAAACACATTCAATGAAAATTTTTAGATAACCATTTTGTTTAGCGTAGTTAAAAGATCTGGAAATTATGTCTTTGAGGATGGCAACCACCTCCCTCCACAGCCCTCAGGGCAAGGTTGTAAGTTATGCCCTGGGGTCATATAAGGTCTTTATAGAAAGGGTGGTCGTATTGACTTTGGAGCAGTGGATTGGTAATCAGAAGTTATACTACCCTTTTTAAGATTCAAAGTGATCGGAGGGTGGATACCCTAACCCCCCCACCTCGTATTTTCCCGAAATGCATATGTTAGAAATTTTGAGACAGCCATTTGCTGTCGAAACTTTGTGTAGAAACTTCGAAAAAGGTTCATTCGATTGGAAATTGAAAAGGCTAGCGCCCTTTTTAATAGTCAAAATTGATTGGAGGGTGAGGAGGGTGGAGGGCGTGAGCCTAACAATTCCAGAAACACATCTAATCGAAATTTTTAGATGGCCATTTTTTCAGTGTAGCTGAAAGGTCTGGGAATTATCTCTTAGAAGATGACAACCCCCCCCCCACAGCCCTCAGTGCAAGGTTTTATAAGTTATGTCCCAAGGGCATATATGCTTTTTATGGAAAGGGTGTTCTTATAAAATCCGGAGGGGGCTCATTGGATTTGAAATGGGATGCTCTAGTGCCCTTTTAAGAGTCAAAGTGATCGGGGGGCAGCCACCCCCCACGTCGTATTTTCCCCAAAATGGTCCTTTAGAAATTTTGAGATAGCCCTTTGTTCAAAAATAGTCCAAAGATCATATAACGAGTCCTTTGGGGTTGACAGAGTCCCCCAGAGTCTAGGGATAAGGGTTTTAAGTTGTTTTTTTATGGAAGGGGTGGTCGTGTGAACTGTAGAAGAGGCTCTTTGACTGGAAATGTATAGTTCTAGTTCCATTTTAAGAGCCAAACATGATGGAGAGCAACTAGCCCCCTCCCCCTCCCTGACATCCTCTTTTCCCAAAACGCATTCAAGTGAAATTGTGAAATAGCCATTTTTTATCAATAGTCCAAAAATGATATAACAATGTCTTAAAGGTGAACACAATCCTCCAGAGCTTATAGGCAAGGGTTGTAAGTTCTGGGCCACATAAGGGCCACATAAGGTTATTATGGAACGGGTGGTCGCATAAACTTTGGACAGATTGAGCTCATTTGATTCGAAGTCGGAAATCTTATTGCCCTTTTTAAGAATCAAAAGTGAATAGGATTCTATATAAATCAAAAGTGAATAGGAAGTGAATATGGATTCTTATAGAAATTAAATAAAAAGAAACATGTTTTTTAACTGAAAGTAAGGAGCGACACTAAAACTTGAAACGAACAGACATTATTCCGTATATGAAAGGGGCTGTCCCATCCTTAACGCCTCGCTCTTTACGCTAAAGTTTTTTATTGTTTTAAAAAACAAAGTTGTGTGACAGAGTCAAACTTTAGCGTAAAGAGTGAGGCGTTGAAGAGGGGACAGCCCCTTTCATATACAGAATAATTTCTGTTCGTTTTAAGTTTTAATGTCGCTCCTTAGTTTCAGTTACAAAAACTTGTTTTTTTTTTTATTTAATTTCTGAACGTTTTTAAATTAATGCAGCTTTGATTTTGGCTCACTGTATATGAATAATTAGAATGAAATTTGCATATTAATTTTACTTGTTTTGGCTAAATGGCTTTCTCGAAATTTTGTTCTGACGTAACTTACGAATTAAGTTACGTAACGAACTTCTATATTTTTATATTTTTATTACGTATATTAAGGAGTTTACCCTAGTCAATACTTCGCTCTTTACGCTAAAGTTCGAATTTTGTTCGAATCACAAACCCCTGATTCACAAAGGCCGGTTAATTAAAATAGATAGCTCTTTTGAAAGTACTAAAAAAATTTAGCGTAAAGGGCGAGGTATTGACTAGGGGGGTGAACCCCCTCATATACATAATAATTTATGTTTGTTTTAAGTTTTGATGTTGCTCCTTACTTTCAGTTGAAAAAAATTGTTTTATTTTGTTTTATTTAATTTCTGATCATTTTTTAAATAATGCTGGGAAATCCACGCCCCCTTCATAGAAATGTCCCTTGCCCCAAGGAAACATCCTCCATGGAAAGATCCTTCCCCGTAACCCCCTCCTCCGACCCCCCCCCCCCACCAGAAAAAAATCTCTCCTGAAACGTCTGTATACTTCCCATTAACTAATACTATATGTAAACAATGGGCAAAGTTCATAACTTGCAGCCCTTCCCCCGGGAGCTGTGGGGGATTAAGTATCCTCAAAGACATATTTATTAGATTTTCGACTATGCTGAACAAAATGGCTATCTCAAAATTTTATTGGGTGACTTCGGGAAAAAAATGATCGTGGGAGGGGGCTAAACACCGTCCAGTTTTTTTGGTCACTGAAGAAGGGCACTAGAACTTTTAATTTCGGTTCATATGAGCCCTCTCATGATATTCTAGGACTAATGGATCAATACGATTATCCCTGGGGAAATAAAAAAAAATAAATAAACAGGCATCCGTGATCTTTCTTCTGGCAAAAAAAAATACGAAATTCCACATTTTTTAGAGCTTGAAACTTATACAGTAGGGTTTTCTGATACGCTGAATCTGATGGTGTGATTTTCATTAAAATTCTATGACTTTTAGAGGTTGTTACCCCCTTTTTCGTAAATAAGGCAAATTTTCTCAGGCACGTAACGTTTGATGGGTAAGATTAAACTTAATGAAAGTAATATATTTGAAAGCAGCATAAAAATCTGATTCTATTGATGTAACTATTGGTATCAAAACTCTGGTTTTTAGAGTTTTGGTTACTATTGAGCCGGGTTGCTCCTTTCTTACAGTTCGTTAACACGAACTGTTTGAAAAAACAAAATGATACAAAATATTATTTTTTTTTCCATGATAAAGATTATGTAAATAAAAAAAGAACGGAAATTAATTTTAAAAACTTTTTCTACAAAACAGGTTTTTCAAAAAAAAGTAAAGAGCCAAAATTAACAGAAATAAAGTCAAATAATCTTCCAAGCGAAAAACTACGACAAATCACAATCAATAAATAAATGAAATTCAAAAGGAACAGAAATTACAATAAATAGCCGAGTCATACTCAAAACGAGCAAAAATTAACATGAGCAGGGCTATTAACCCCCATGCCTTTTCAAGACCAGAACATAATCTGTGCTTTATAAAAAACAAAATACTTTTTAAATGTTTTCACTCTTTTTACTTTGATAAATAAAAAATTATCAAAATTTTAAGAAATTATCTAAGTTTAATTATCAATTAAACTGACAATCCGCGGTCATTTGTTTTTTTTATAATTTTGTTTTTTTCCGTAATTTTCAGTTTTTTTGACAAATCACTTTTAATGTATTAACTATTATCAAAATTCCTTTTTTTAAGAGTTTCAGTTACCATTGGACAGAGTCGCTCCTTATTTACAGTTCGTTACGACGAACCGTTTGGAAAAGGTATTGCAAATCTGTTTACAGAGTGTATCATAGAGTCTGTAATTCCCTCATTACCTAGTCTTCTTAGAGTAATATTATAGAAAACTACTTATCCGAGGAGGTTTTATTTTAAGGAGATTAAGATATAGCAAAAAACATTTGGTATCAAAATCTCCGTTACTCAGCTAATTCCACAAATGAGATTAGGAGGTATAAAGCATTTGACAAATTATATACTACAAACATCTAAGCATCTTCAGAAAAAATAAGACCTGGGAAAGTCGATTACATCAATCGATCAATCATTCAGAATTTAAGGTTCTACAATAAATTTTGGTTGGAAAATCGAATCTTACAAGAAGTTGTGAACAAATGCAAAACGATTGTCACTATATTCAGTAGAAAAGAAAATATTGAATATTCTTCTTTTATTGGTGAAGGGCAGATATTGTTGAATATATGAAAATGATTCAGTAGAAAAGAAAATGTTGAATATTCTTCATCTATTGGGGAAGGGCAGATTAAGTACCTTAGCAGGGTATCTGCTTTAGTAGGGAACAAATTATAAAAGCAACAGTTACGGCAATACAGAAAAATTAATACCTTACACCAAAAGTGTGAGTAACTTATAAGAGTGGGAACTGGCGCTACTGTTGACAAAGAAAAACTATCAAACGCCATCTAGCGTTTGGAGACACTTGGCTTTTTTCAGTGTAATAGTGTCAGTGAATAATAAGTGTAATCGTTCAGCAACTACGAAAGTGCTCTTGAACTCTTAAACTTGTCCACGCTTTTTAGCAAACGAGAAAACACCATTAGCAAACGAGAAACACCGATCTATTTTTCCGCCATCTGTACAGACCAACAGAATTACTAGGCACTACAGTAAATTATAACCAGTTAAGTGCCGTACAAACAGATTTATAAGCTCCTTCGTGATATACTTCCATATTTTGTAAGCCTAACAAGTAACCTTCTATTTCTCATTTTCTGTTTCGTTTGTGTTTGTAATTTAGCATTATTATTTAGTATTTTATTAGTAATTTAGCATAATTTAGCATTCATTTTTGAGTGCTACGATAGCTGTTTAAATAAAGGAATACGAATAAGAGTAATCAATTTAATTAGTGTTAAACTAGGGTAATAATAAATATCTGATCTTAGAAGACTTACTCCCTCTCCCCGTGGCTTCTGACAGAAAAATGATTGCAGAGCTTGAACAACTACTAATTTTCACCACACGCTAGATGGCGTTGATCGGTTTAGTCTATAAACATTTATAAGTTACTCATACTATTTGAATTTAAACTATGAATTTATGTCTGTGTTTGCAAGTGAATTTGTTCTATGCGCTATATTGTACAATTTAAATGACGTGTTGCATTTGCCAGCCGCAAATTAAACCACAGTTGAATGCCCAAACATCTCTTTTGTATGCAGTGTCATTAGCTCTTAAGCTTGTAAAACATTTATAAGATTAAATAATTGACAATTTTGCAGTATGTGCCGTATTTGGATTTAGAAGTCCCGCCCGTATTGCGTACAGCTGTGTGTAAAACTTTTTGGCGGCTAAACTGTTTGAATACAGCTTTAGTACAGTGCTCCTCGGATATCACTAGGAAAAATGTTCAAGTAGAAATAAATACATGCAGAAAGCGATTAAGGATATTGAACAAAATAATCCATAATAAGAAGGTAAGTCTTGTATAATTTTTTGGCTTTTTATATTTTGCTTTTGTTAATATATTTCGTTGCACTTTTTTAGATTTTAATTAGACCAAACTTTTGGCATGGATATATAACTATATCATAAAATACTGGATACTAATAAGCTTGAAACACAAAATCAAATATTTGTCCTTTTCTTCTTCAATAAAAAAGAACAGAAAGTCAATCTGAAGATTCTGCAGTATAGACCATGTATCACAACTAGTAAGCAAAACTTTTTTTCGCTTCAAAGCTCAAAATTCAGCATACTTTCGAAGAATGTGGTACAGATTTTTTGTACCACACACACATACACATAAAATCTATATTACAGTATAGATTTTTTGAAAAAAAAAATACAGAAAGCGATTAAGGATGTCGAAAAAATTAATTCCTACAATAAAGAGGTAAGTTGTACTGTAGTGGCGTAGCGGAATTGATCTCAGCTTGGTAATACAGGATGCAGAGTTAAAACTCAGCTGCGGCAACACACTAGGCTATAGGGCTCGGAATTTGATTTCGGTGACGAAATTATGCGTAAGTGTCTCCAATTTAATCCAAACAAAAAGAAGAAGAAAAAGCAGAAAAGCCAAGTCATTATTGATTTATAAATTAAAGTAAAAGATTGAGCCCAACAATTATCGGAATTTTGAAATCACGACAGAAAACTTTAACATGCTATTATTAAAAAAGAAAATGATTAAAAAATAGTCTTTTGGAGGTCTGAACATGAAGCAGCCCGAAAAGCCTGTAATGCCTCCCAGAAACGACTCATATCAGCAACAGAAGGGAATTGAAAACGGTTTTGCAATTAAAATTTTAAGACATTTAAATGTGAATTTGCACAGCCTAATTCATACGCCATAATAAATGGACTAGGAATAGACAGGAAATTCGAAACAATGGAGGGGGTTATGCTACTGTGACTTCAGTAATTGAAACTAGATTGTAGATTTCCTGTATATGTCCATTGCGTCATTCACTAAACTAATTTTGTTTAAGAGCTTGTCCCTTCGAGACCCAGTTTTGGGTTCCACCGCACCTTCCTCACCCCAGATTTTATTACAGTATTTTTTCTTAATATTTACAGTGCCATCACCGCCAAAATATGTCCGTCATCTTCCTCACTAGCCCCTTACGATTTAGTTTCCGGTGACCAACTGTGACGACTTCTTTTTTTATTACAATCCCTGGGTTGAGATGCACTGCTCTTGAGAAGCTAAGTAAAAAGCATTGCGGGTGCAATGTATAATTATTTTATTTTTTTGGTTTTGTTTAAGCCAGGGCACTTTGTATAGAAGGAGTTGTCGCAGAAACTTCAAAAGGACTCATTCCATTGGAAATTGCAAGTTCTATTGCCCTTTCTTATATTCAAAAGCGATTGAAGGGCAAGCAGCCCCCACGCCTATCGTTTGAGATAACCGTTTTGTTCAGCGTAGTTAAAAGATCCAGTAATTATGTCTTTGAAGATTAACCCCCCCTCCCCGAGCCCTCAAGGTAAGGGTTTTAAGCTATGCCCAGGGCATATAATGTTTTTTGGAAAGGGTGGTTACATAAACTTTGTAGAGGGCTCATTGGATTGAAAATTGAAAGCATTAGTGTTCTTTTTAATAATCGAAAGTGATTGGAGGGCGAACCTCCTTCTTTGTCCATCATTTCCCCAAATACATCCAATAAACATTTTGAGATAGCCAATTTGTCAAGCATATTTGAAAGGTCCAGTAATTATGTCTTTGGGATGACAACCCCACTTTCACGGCCCTCAGAGCAAGGGCTATACGCTAAATTAGTTGCCCATTATTAACATTTAACGCTAAATTAGTTGCCCATTGTTAACATTTAAGTTTTTTATGGAAATGGTGGTCATATAAACATCAGATGTGGCTCACTCATTGAAAAATCATAAGTCATATATGTTATTGAGAGAGGTATGCGTATTTGACCTTTAATTTCCAAAAAGACAAAGGGCATTTAGGTGAGCCTTTCAGAGAAGGTCGAAGAGAGTCTTGAACTAAATCAAAACACTTTATTTTTATACGGGCTGTTAAAAGGGGTGTAACTCAGGAATGACCGAGTATATTAATTTGGAACTTTCAGGAAATGATAAGGGAGATGATCAATTGACCAAAAAGCTAATATTACTACTACAACTACCACCACTACTACCGCTGCCACTACTGTTACCCCCATCATAGTACTATATTTAAATATTGAAGGGGGATTTGAACTAAATCAAAAGACATTATGTGCTAGGACATTGTTAAAAAAGCGTACCCCAAGAATGGATTAAAATATTAAGTTAGGACTTTCAGAAAATGCTTAAAGGGGAAAATCAATTGATCAAAAGGCAATACGTGCATGATACAACTAATACTACTACCGTTGCTATATTTACTAATACTACTACTGCTGCTACTTCGACTGCTACCTCTATTGTAACTACTTGTAAGGCTAAGAGCATTAAGATGAAGATCCCAAAAATACATAAATATAGAGTAATCAAAAGGATACATCAGCAATGTTACAGCAATGGCTAATTACATTAACTTGAAACTTCCAGGACTTGTTGAGTATGATTTTCAAATCATCAAAGGCAATATATATACTATTAATACTATGGCTACAATTACTGTAACTAATGACACTAAGGGTATTAAGATGAAACTTTTAGGAAACATTTATGGGGGGTTTCAATTAAACGAAAAAAATACATGCATGCAGGTTTTCAAAAGGGCATATAAGCAATATCGTATGCAGCGCCGCTGCATAACAGCTACAGATATCATTCAAACTTTTAAAGAATCTAATTCGATTCAAGATTAAAAGTTCTAGTGCCCTTTTTAAGATTAAAAAGAGAGGGGAGGGCAAACAGCCCTCCTCCCAAGCCCATTAACTTTCATCCAATCAAAGTTTTGAGGCCGCCATTTTGTTCATCACAATAGAACAGTCCAGCAGCTATGTCTCTAGAGATATTGGGTATGTCAGCCCCCCACAATTATACAATTGGCCCATAATGCTTTAAAACTAAACTTTGCTTTAAAACTGAATCAAAAGGCACTGTGTGTATTGTTGCCAATAAGAAACCTCGGCAATACATCGAGAACGACTGGGGATATTAATTTGAAACTTTTCTGGCTACTACTTTTACTACTTCATACTTCTGCTCTTACAATTTAAATAAACAAAAGAGTGTAAGTGCATCCAGGTTCTTAAGGAGCATAGATAAAAAATTTTGGGAATGATATTAAATTAATTTTTCAGGTTAACGTAAGGAGGTATAAACTTAAATTAAACAATATTATTTGTGCCAGGATTGTAAATTGTTGAAAAAGTTTTTCCAATATATAAATAGCAAGCCAAACTATGGATTCTTGTAGAAAAAAACCGAAAAGATATAAAATATTATTTTCTCCGTGAAAAATACTATTTAAATAAAAAATGAACAGAAATCAATTTAACAACTTTTTCCACAAAACAATTTTTTCAAAGAAACGTAAAGAGCTCCACTTAGCCAAAGATGAATACAAATAAAGTCAAATAACCTTCCAAGCGTAAAACTACCACAAATCATCATCAATAAATAAATGAAACTCAAAAACGAACAGCAATTTACTGAAAACAAAATACATTTGAAATGTCTTTATTTTGTTTTACTTTAACAAATCTAAAATTATTAACACTTTAAGGAATAAATATCAGTAAAGTGCAAATTGTATGGAAGGGGTGGTACTATAAACCTCGGAAGGTGACCATTCAATTGCAAATTAGCAGTTCTAGTGCCCTTTTCAAGAGTCAAAAATGGTTGTAGGGCAACAAGCCACCACCCACACCGTTTTTCCCCAAACGCATCCATTAGAATTTTGATTTTTTGTTCAAAATAGTTCAGAGGTCAAAAAAACATTCCTCCATGTTCGAAAACACCCCTCCCCCCTTCCAGCCCCGGGGGCAAGGGCTGTAAGCTATGCAAATTGCCCATTGTTAAAATCTAAGGTTTTTATGGAAAGGGTAGTTGTATAAACTTTGGAGGGGGCTCATTCAGTTGGAAATTGAAGGTTCCAGTAGACTTTTTAAGATTCAAAAGTAATCAGAGGGCAACCACCCCCTCCCACACCCTTTTTTGCTGTTGTTTGAGAGGGGGCAGATGCCTCAAAGGGTGTATTTTAACGTCAAAATATCCCAATTTTCGTTGAGCCTTCAGGTAAATACAGAATTGGTTTTAAGGAAGGAGGGCGGGGGGTGGAGGTAAAAATTGATATTCGGTCCAACTTGATTTCAGGGAATATTTCTGGTATACGATTTTATTATGAAAGTAAAAATTAACATTAAACCCTAAAATTAGCAGAATTTATTCCGTATAGGAGGGGGGCTGCCATTTCCTCATCCCCAACCACCCCCTCGTGGTCGATGAAACTTTGGAGGATGCTCATGTGACCGGAAATTGAGAGCTCTAGTCTTTTCTTATAAATCGAAACTGATTAGAGACCAAACAGCTCCTGTCCTACCTAAGACTGCTTTTGATATCTGGTAATCTGGTCCATTTGTTACCCCTTAGGACATCTGAATCGACATTTTGAGGTATCTATTTTGTGCTTTTCCTGTGGCTGCTCAATTTTGCGTCTGGGGGAATTTTCCATGTCGGGTAATTATCTGAGGGGAATTTTCCGTGGGGGGGGGGGATTTCTGCGGGAAGAATTGTCCTTAGGGACGCCAGCTCCCCTCTGAAAGATTCAAAGAAAATGTTGATAAGACCAGGTGAAGTATCGCACATCTTCAGCAATTGTAGATTTTATTACAACTTTAAATTTAGTCTAACTTTGGTTTAACTGATTCCTGCCTCATGGAACGAACAGTGCTTTGTGATTGTTGAATATGTCTTGAAGAAAAAAAGCTTAGAGTAAAAACTTGAGATAGTCCTCCCTGACGTAGGCACTTAAAACATCACTTCAGCTTATATACTTTAAGCTCTGCCTCAACGATTATCAAAAACCACCCGTTTTGGCCCCAGGCAAAGAGTTATGTGCATAGTTCTAAGATGCAATTTCATATTGATCGATCTAGTCCGGCCAGGTGTAACCATTTTATATAAAAACCGTGAAGTTTAGAGCTTTACAGTACCTTTTTCTCGAACAAACTAAAATCGGTAACATGAGACAAAAGAAAGCAACAACAAAAAACATAACAAACCCACATTGTTACTGCTATAACACATCTAGAATAAATAAACACTTTCTTCAAACAAACCGTTTTTCAATTTTCTTTTCATTTTACTGTAATCGAAACTTTTCAATACATGAGTATTGCATAGTTCAAGCACGTTTTCTATCATTAAGCCGGCCAACTCTTCTAAAAAGGAGTTGATCACCTGATTCGATTTCCCAGCAATCGATGGACGATGATCCAACAGGAGTATTCTTCGTTCCAAGTAAAGAAGGAAATGTTTTTGATCCAGAATAATCTTTATGCTTTTAAAAGTGGTCGAATGCTGCTGAGAGTAACTCAAATTAAGTAGCAGAAGCAGTATGCGTGTGCTTTGTCATGATTAAGCCGTATGGCTTTGCTTCTTCCTAAAATGTTCGAAGGTCTTTTAGTACGTAGATTTCCATTTAATTTGCCGGGTCATTGTGTCATCAACCTCGTTGTTTGTTTTTTGTCTTCTATTGAGCAACAACTACATGACCCGGCTAATGTGAGAGACACTAAGTATTTTTAGATGCAATTATCTTACAATTGGGCAGTCGATTACTATGACCCGAATATAGAAATGGAATGCTTGTATATGACTTCCTTATGCTGTTGAAAATAGTAAATAAAGACCTTTAGATAGGGATTCATCAATTTATAAGATTTCACTATTACGGAGAGACTTCAATTCAGGTTTCATCATTTTTAGAGTAGGTAGGAGAGGAGGAGTGTTTTCATTTGGTTTAAATCTGCAAAAAAAATAAACTCATTTTTAATGCACCCTATTTTGGTAAGAAGTTATTGGGTCCCTTATGTTTAAAGTGCCTTTGATGCAGAAGATAGTAGTTCAAGCAAATTTTCTTGTTTTTCAAGCTAGTAGATTTTTTTTGTTATTCAATCCAATACGTGGTAAGTTTTCGATATAGGGGTTCCCGACAAATCGGTTCAGGATGCTACTTCTATTTTTTGTGTAGTACTGTTTTCCTACAGTAAGGATTTGGATTGCCCGAACCTGATACTTTTCATGGCTTTTCTTTCTTTTATTTTGTTCTTTTGAGACCATAATATCTTTTCAAGTTATAAAGTTCCAATCAAAATCACGCATCAAGAACAATAAAAAAAACTAATTTAAAAATTATCAGGTATTTTTCTAGTTTGAATCAAAAAATAAAAATTATTGCTCAAACTTCATAAATATTTTTGCAATTTACATAATAACTTTAGCGATTTTGCACCGAAAACCAAAATAAAATTTATTTTAAATTTCAGTTACTATGAGCTATAGTTCGTCCTTTACTGTAATTAATTAAAAAAATATTTCCACAAAATAAAATTTTCTTGGAAAAGTAAAGAACTCCATTAAACCAAAAATGAGCAAAAATAAAATCAAATAATGTACCAAGCGTGAAACTAGCACAAATAAGCATCGATAAATAAATGAAACCCAAAACGAACAGAAATTACAATAAATAACCGGGTCAAGCTCAAAACGATCAGAAATTAACATGAGTAGGGCTCAAAACCCCTATGCCTTCCCAAGGCCAGAACATAATTTGCACTATATGGAAAAATATAAATTTTTTACTTTTATAACTTTAATAAATCAAATAATATTAACATTTTGATTACTAAATATCAGTATATGTATAATAAACTGACAATGCACATTCATTTGTATTTTTTCAGTAAAGTGCAAATTATGTTCTGGCCTTGGGAAGGCATAGGGGTTTTGAGCCCTACTCATGTTAATTTCTGCTCGTTTTGAGTTTGAGTCGTTTATTTATTGTAATTTCTGTTCGTTATGGGTTTTAATTATTTATCGATGCTGATTTTTGGTAGTTTTACACTTGGTAGATTATTTGGTTTTATTGTTGTTCATTTTTGGTTTAATAGAGTTCTTTACTTTTTTTTAAAAACTTATTTTGTGCAAAAAGTTTTTTTTTAAATTAATTTCTGTTCGTTTTATATTGATATAGTGTCTTCAGGGAAAAAGAAAATAATATTTTAAATCTTTTCGTTTTTTTTAAGACTTTATAGTTTGGCCTGCTATTTTTATGCTGGAGAAAAACTTTCAGCAATTTTGAACAACATACACCGTTTTAAAAATCTGGAAATAAATAGTAGCGTTTAATTTAGTTTCATACCTCCTCTAGTTGACCTGAAATAGAAAACTTGATATCATTCGCAAAAAAAATCTGTTTACTTTCTTTGATAGCTTGGATATACTTACGCTATTTTGATCTGGTTAAATTTTAAGAGCAGAAGCAGCCCCGAAAGTTTGAAAATAATGCCCTCAGTCGTTCTTGGGATACTGCTGAGATGCCTTATTGGGAATTAGCATTAACACAGTGCATTTTGATTTAATTTTAAGGCAACATTTAGTTTTTAAATATAATGGGCAAATGGGAGGGTGGGCGTGAATGGGGGACTAGTTGCCCTCCAATCACTTCCGACTATTAAAAAGAGCACTAGCCCTTTCAATTTCCAATTGAATGAGCCCTTTTTGAGGTTTCTACGACAACACTTTCTATAAAAACCTTATGTGCCCCAGGGCATAACTTACAACCCTTGCCCTGGGAGCTGTGAGGGGGCTGTCATTGTGCCTACATCGATCTTTACTATAAAAATGTCAAGCCTTCCAATCACTTTTGACTATTAAAAAGGGCACTAGCCCTTTCAATTTCCAATCGAATGAGCCATTTTGGAGTTTCTACGACAACACTTTCTATAAACACCCTATATGCCCCCAGGGCATAAATTACAACCCTCGCCCTGAGGGCTGTGAGGCGGGTTGTCATTCTCAAAGACCAAATTTCCAGAACTTTCAACTACGTTAAACAAAACAGCTATCTCAAAATTTTGATTGGATGTGTTTGGGGAAATGGTGGGTGTGAGAGGGGCGTTAGTTGCTCTCCAATCACTTTCAACTATTAAAAAAGGCACTAGCCCTTTCAATTTTCAATCGAATGAGCCCTTTTGAAGTTTCTACAACAACGCTTTCCATAAAAACCTTATATGCCCCCAGGGTATAACTTACAACCCTTGTCCTGAGGGTTGGGGGGGGGGAGGTTGTCATCCACAAAGACCTAATTTCCAGAACTTTCGAATACTTTGAAGAAAATTGCTATCTCAAAATTTTGATTGGATGTGTTTGGGGAAATGGTGGGCGTGAGAGGGGGATTAGTTGCCGTCCAATCACTTTCGACTATTAAAAAGGGCACTAGCCCTTTCAATTTCCAATCGAATGAGCCCCTTTTGAAGTTTCTACGACAACGCTTTCTATAAGAACCTTATATGCCCCAGGGCATAACTTACAACCCTTGCCCTGAGGGCTGTGAGGGGGTTGTCATTTTGAAAGACATAATTTCCTGACCTTTCAACTACGTTGAACAAAATGGTTATCTCAAAATTTTGATTGGATGTGTTTGGGTAAATGGTGGGCGCGAGAGGGGCGTTACTTGCCCTCCAATCACTTTTGACTATTAATAAGGGCACTAGCCCTTTCAATTTCCAATCAAATGAGCCCTTTTTGAAGTTTCTACGACAATGCTTTCTATAAAAACCTTATATTCCCCCAGGGCACAACTTACAACCCATGCCCTGAGGGCTGTGCGGGGGGGGGGGGTCTTCATTCTCAAAGACCTAGTTTTCATAGCTCTCCACTACGTTGAACAAAATGGCTACCTCAAAATTTTGATTGGATGTGTTTGGGGAAATGGTGGGCGTGAGAGGGGGGTTAGTTGCCCTCCAATCACTTTCGACTATCAAAAAGAGCACTAGCACTTATTTGCACAACCCTTGCCCTGCGGGCTGTGGGGGAGTGTGCTCCTCAAAAACATAATTTATATTTGGAAATCAACTACGCTGAACAAAATGGCTATCTCAAAATTTTTATTGGATGTGTTTGGGGAAATGGTAGGCGTGGAAGGGGTGTTAGTTGCCTTCCAAACACTTTCGACTGTTGAAAAGGGCACAAGCCACTCCAATTTCCAATCGAATAAGCCGTTTTCGAAGTTTCTACGACAACTCATTGGATACGAAGTGCCCTGGTCTAAAGAAAAAAATAAATAATAAATAATATATTGCACCAACATCGTTCTTTACTTAGGCCAGCACGATTGCGCTGCCTATGATAACAAGTTTACCGATGATAATACTGCCACTAAGGCCAAAGCTACTACCATTAATTAATATTTTAGTTACTATGAGCTGGTGTTCGTTCTTTATTATAAAAAAAAACAAAAAAAACTAATTTTAAACATTCAGGTATTTTTGTATTTTGAATTAAAAAAATTAAAATTATAGATCAGACACCATAAATATGTTTTGCAATTTACATAATAACTTTGGCGATTCTGAACTGAAAATAAAATAAAATTTATATTAAAATTTAATATATTATCTTGTTAAAAGATAATCGTACGTTGTATCATCATGTGTAAAATTATTTATTAAAATGATTTAATAACTATTGGCTATAGTTCGTTGTCTAATATAACGTATTTAGGTTGCTAGCTACCTACTACTACTACAGTGCTATAGAAAAATACAGTTTTTTGTAAAAAAAATTATGTTTTATTTTTTTAATTGTTTTTGTTAAATACGAAAGGTTTTTAAATGTAGCAATTTCTTTTCAAATGAGCCATTAAGCAGCTCTCTATCATTTCCCAGTGCCCTGCTAGCCGAGAAAAACAGAACGAAAAAAAAAAGATGCTGTCGATGCAGAATATCATAGTTCAAGCTACTTATATTGTTTTTCAAGCCAATAGATGTTCCTCGTTATTCAAGCCAAGGCGCTTTAACTTTCTTACACAGGGGGTTTCGGACAAGGTCATTCTAATAGTATAGTTTGTGCTTCGATCTGAACCTAATTTTTGGAGTTATGGGCCATTTGCATTTCTTTGTATTGGACGTGATCGTCTCTTACTAGGTTGCTGGCTACCGCTGCAATCCGGATTAGGAAACACCGACAATTATAGCTCTACTGTGGTAATAAAAAGGTATTATACAACATGTATCCAGGATTTTTTGGTGGGGGGGGGGGCTACAAAAGAAAAACTTTAAAAAACGCATCAAAGGTTTGTTTATATTAAATTTTGTTGTCGTATTAGGTTCCTTTCTAGGAAATAGCTAGCAATACTATTTAAATGAAACATTAGACTCAATAGAAAACGTGAAGTTCATGGGAAGGAGAAGAAAGCGAAGAAGGAGCAAGCGCAAATCTATCGCCCTTATAGCTACGATTAGGTGTCATTAATGCTAAAAAATAAAATTAGTCTCGAAAAAAAGACAATAGTGGACCTAAAAAGAAAATTTAAAAATCATGATAGTATGTAGAGTATGTAGCAAGAGTATGCACATGTCTTTTGACCTAATTGTTAGGATGAGAAATCAAGGATATTTAAATATTAAATTGGACAAACAAAAATCAGACCTAAGAAGTAGCCAAATAAAAACTCATGGAAGTATGCAAAGGGGAGGGGGACTATGTCTAAATATATCCTCCTTATTGCTGCGAAGAGCTGTTCTTAGTATTTTAAAGATAAAAGAAAGATTCGATAAAGAAAGACAAAAATTTATAGGAAGGAACAGAGCGAAGGGTAGGAGTAAACGTAGATATGTCAGCCTTGTTGCTCGGATGAGTTGTCATTATATGTCGCTTACCGGAGGGGTGAAACATGACTATAAATTATTCATTAGTTTTATTAATAAATGTCCCTTAAAAAGAAATCCTTCATTTATCTAGGAACATCTAAAAATCTTGAATTACAAACCATTTGAAAACAATTTATTAAAAATATTGTTTTATACGTGTATATGCGCGTTTTGTAAACACTGATGTGATGTCGATATATAATCTGTTCCCGGGAAATAAACAGGTAAAGATTTCTTCCAGGAACAATTATTCCTAATTTGGAGGGGACTGAAATCAGCAAGATGAACAAAGAGGCCCGGGAAGGTCTTTTCTTACAAATAGGACAGATCGATAATGTTTTATTTATAACCCAAGCAAAATAAGCGGAGTAAATTACACTGAAAAGGAAGAAAAATCAAATACACAGACACGTATACAATTTAAACCTTAATTTCTTAAACATAGGCAAATATTGTCGGGAAAAAGAATGTCTCCAGAAAGGCCTACTTTCCCGAATGGGAAGGATTGACAAGATGACTGAACCTGTTGAATATGAAAAATGTGTTTAAAATTGGGAGACTCCTCGTGTCAGGGGGGGGGGTGCAATAATTCTTGCACCTGGCCAGCGAGGGTAGACAAAAGCATGTCCAAGAGGGAAAAATCTGTCTGGGAAGCGCTATTTTCCTGAATTGAAATGTTAGGAATCTGTAAGATCAGCAAATTTTGGAGGGATCCTTTCTTACAATGTCATTTCATTTTTATCACCGTCAACATTCTTTTCTAGGACCGAACCTAATTAATTACTACCCAACAACTCAATTAATAATAATAAAAATTGATTGTTCAATCAAAATTCCTAAGCCCATTTTAACCAGTTTATGTAATTTTTGGAAATATAAGTTTTGAGTAAATTTAGAATTTGTTAATTATTGGTGCTTTGACCCATACTTTTACAATAACTTCCGGTAAATCCGTTACTTGTTACTGTGTTTCACATGAATAGTTAACGTGGTTTTTAACTATTATATTACCATATTTAAAGTTAACTTGCGGCTGCTTATAAAGGATTGAAGTTAAAGTAATTGAAGCTAAACAAATAAGAAAGGGAAACTTCTGACATGCAAATAAAGAACGACAATAAAATTCAACACCAAGAAAAAAGAATTTTTGTTTATTGTTTATTTTCGATGTCACCTTTTACTTTCACGCAATAAGAAAATTGTTCAATTCAAATTCTGTATGTTCCTGGATCATAGGCAGATTTTTTTTTTCCCCCACTGAGGCACTATTTTTTTAAAAGCAGTTGTTATAGAAACTTTGACAGGAGTTCATTCGATTGGAAATTGAAAGTTCTAGTACCCTTTTCACGAGTCAAAAGTGATTGGGGCAACCAGCCCCCTCCCACGCCCATTAATTACCCAATCGTACCCAATTCAAAATTTTGAGATTCCCATTTTATCTGGTATAGTTGGAAGACCCAGTAACTATGTCTCTGGGGATGCACCCGCCCATCCACAGCCCTTGGGGTGAGGGTTGTAAGCTATGCAATTTTCCCATTGTTTATAGTTTTGTTATTGAGAAAGGTGGGCATGTTTGACCTTTAGTGTCCAAAAAGATGACAGTGCATTTAGGTGAACCTTTCACAGAATGTTGAGGGGGGTGTTGAACTAAATCGAAGTACGTTATGTGCCTACGGGTTGCCAAAAGAGCGTAATTGAGGAATGACTAAGTGTATTTATTTGGAACTGTCGGGAAATGATAAGAGGGATGATCAATTGACCATAAAGGCAATATTTGCATACTACTACTACCACTATTAATACTACTTCAACTGCTACTACCATTATTACTACCACTGCTACAACTACTTCTTCAGTTGCGAGTGCAACCAAGGCTGATGATATTGAAGTGACAATTTAAAGAATGTTGAGGGGAAAGTTGTACTAAATCAAAACATACTGTATGCATACAAATTGACAAAAGAGCGGATCAGTAATAACTCTGGAAAGGCTAACCGTATCAAGATTGAACTCTCAGGGCATCGTGAGGGGGTTGTTCAGCTAACAAATTTGCACTTTACTGAAAAAAAAAACAAATGAATAAGCATTGTCAGTTTAATATACATATACTGAAAATTAGTAACTAAAATGTTAATATTATTTGATTTATTAAAGTTATAAAAGTAAAAACATTTATATTTTTTCAGTAAAGTGCAAATTTTGTTCTGGGCTTGGGAAGGTATAGGGGTTTTGCGTCCAACTTATGTTAATTTCTGCTCGTTTGGAGTTTGACTTGGTTAATTATGTAATTTCTGTTTTTTTGGGTTTCATTTATTTATCGATGCTGATTTGGGGTAGTTTCACACTTGGTAGATTTTTTTATTTTATTTTTGCTCATTTCTTGTTAAATGGAGTTCTTTACTTTTCTTTGAAAAACTTATTTTGTGGAAAAAGTTTTTTTAATTAATCTACTAAATATCAGGCTATTACTACTAATTCTATTGCTACTACTGTTTCTGCTACTACTGCTACTAAAGCTACAACTATTGCTACTATTGAAGCTAATGGAATTAAGATGAAGCTTTTAAGAAATGTTTAAGTAGATGTTGAACTAAATGAAGACGAACTATGAGGATGTAGATTGTCAAAAGGATGTAACAACAATACCTCCCAAACGGCTTAAGTTATTAAGTTCAAACTTTTAGGGTATGTTTTTGTAGATTTTGAACTAACCAACAAGCACTATGTGTATACTACTACCGCTATTGCTGTAACTAATGAGTAGGCTAAGAGTACTATGGGGAAACTTATAGGGAATGCTTTTTGGAGAGTTTCTATTAAACGAAAAAACTATATCCATCCAGGTTTTCAAAATGGCATATAAACAATATCACAGGCAGCGCAGTGCTATCTTAGAGACTTTTAAGGGACTCATTCGTATGGAGATTATAAGTTCTTTTCAAGATTCAAAAAGGATTGTAGGGTGAGCAGATCCCTCCTAAACCCACTAATTTTCTAAACACATCCAATAAAAAATTTTATATTATCATTTTGTTCAGCATAGCTGAAAGGTCCAGTAACTATGCCTCTGGGCATATTGGGGATGTCAACCACCCATAGCCCTCAGAGCAAGGACTGTAAGCCATGCAATTCGCCCACTGTTTGCATTTAGTATTTGTTATTGGGAAAGAGGGTATGTTTTAACTTTGGTGTTTGAAAAAAACGAGTGCATTCAAGTAAATCTTACGGGGAGTGTTGAACTTATTCAAAACATGTTATATGCATATAAATTCTCCAAATGGGGAATGTCAGGAATGACTGAGGGCAGTGGTTCCACTATGTCGGATTTTCAGACATTGTGGGATTTTTGGACCTCTATAGAGTAGCTGTGGGGCCTTTTGAAATTTACGTAACCAAATATGGGCATATGAATTTACATATTTCTAAATTTTTGTTCTGCAAGTGCGTCTAAAACGGTTTTAAAATCAATTTTCCTTTTGTCTTCACTTTCAATCATCATAATTGCTAAACTATTTTAGTCTATCTTGGTTTATTGTTGCTTTCAGATAGTTTTGGTTATTGACGTTCTTGCATATAAGTCAAATAAAATCATAATGAACATTCTTGCTCACAATTTCCGTCATACAGTTTGCCACATATTTATATGCATAGTTGTTTGTTTGTTTTTTTTTCGGTTTTTTCGGGAGTTGAAAAAAATGCTTTATGACTGGTCGAACATTCGCAAAGTAGGTTTATAGGTAAATTTTAATGGATTTTTCTAGTGAACTTTTCTAGATCAAAGTGACAACGAGCGCTGAAGGGTTGGACCCACCAATAATTCGCATTCCATTTTTTCTGACACATTTCTTTCCTTTTAATGTCATTCACATGATAGCCTTTTCAACAAACATAGCTAAAAATGAACAGAGACGGGAAAATGAGTAGAGAGGGGGGTACCAGCCCCGTACCTACACCATATATGGGCACAGAGTCCCTAGGGAGAACACCTGTGCTGCCAGTCCCACGCCCACACCATATATGGGCATAGAATCCCTAGGGAGAACACCTGTTCTGTCAGTCCCAATCCCACACCATATATGGGCAGAGAGTCCCTAGGGAGAACACCTGTGCTGTCAGTTCGATGGGGCACCATATATGGGCATGGAATCCCCAGGGAGAACACGTTTCCGAGAAATGTCTCCGGGCAAAGTTTATTAATGTCTTTGATGTATTTCCAAGGAGAATTGTCTCCGGGGCGAAGTTTATTAATGTCTTTGGAGTTCTTCCAGGAGAATTGTTTCCGGGCGAATGTTTTGATCTTAGAGATGAAGAGATTAGCGCGGGAAAGGGTTTCTTAGTAATTTCAAATGTGACAGTGCAGGGATGCCAAAAACAAAAGGAACACGCTGAAATTACGTTTAGGGGTTATTTGGGCGAAAGCGTTTTAGACATTTTAGGGAATTATTTCGGCGAAAGAGTTAGAGACATTTTAAAAGATGATTTTAGAAGAGGATTTGAGGGTGAAACTCTGTGGTCGTTATAATACACAAGTTCCATTTGAACAGTGTCGTGAGGTCCCCTAACCCAACCCCAAAGGGCTCCGATTCCCCTACCCCAACCCCGAAGGAAGCCCCCGGTCCCCAAAGGTCCCCCGGGCTCCCAAAGGGCCCCTGCCGTCCCGAAGGCCCCTGAGCCCCCTTTTTTTAATACTTTTTTAAGCCTTTATTATATCTTTTCAGAACAAGTTATTTTCTTAATGTCCATCCTAAACCCATTTTACAAGTTGAAGTACCCATCCTTTTCACCCACAACTTTACTATACTGCTTTTTTGAATGCTCCAACACCAAGCAATACTTTTCAACGGCATTTCAGAACCAGTTCTTTTCTTAATGTCCTTCCTAAACCCATTTTACAAGTTGAAGTACCCATCCATTTCACCCACAACTTTACTTTACAGCTTTTTGAATGCCCAACACCAAGCAATACTTTTCAAAAGGCATTTCAGAACAAGTTCTTTTCATAATGTCCCTCCTAAACCCATTTTACAAGTTGAAGTACTCATCCTTTACACCCACAACTTTACTTTACAGCTTTTTGAATGCCCAACACCAAGCAATACTTTTCAAAAGGCATTTCAGAACAAGTTCTTTTCATAATGTCCTTTCTAAACCCATTTTAAAAGTTGAAGTACCCATCCTTTTCACACACAACTTTACTTTATAGCTTTTTGAATGCCCAACACCAACCAATACTTTTCAAAAGGCATTCCAGAACAAGTTCTTTTCTTAATGTCCTTCATAAACCCATTTTACAAGTTGAAGTACCCATCCTTTTCACCCACAACTTTAATTTACAGGTTTTTGAATGCTCCAACACCAAGCAATACTTTTCAAAGGCATTTCAGAACCAGTTATTTTATTAATGTCATTCCTAAACCCATTTTACAAGTTGAAGTACCCATCCTTTACACCCACAACTTTACTTTACAGCTTTTTGAATGCCCAACACCAAGCAATACTTTTCAAAAGGCATTTCAGAACAAGTTCTTTTCATAATGTCCTTTCTAAACCCATTTTACAAGTTGAAGTACCCATCCTTTTCACCCACAACTTTACTTTACAGCTTTTTGAATGCCCAACACCAAGCAATACTTTTCAAAGGGCATTTCAGAACAAGTTCTTTTCTTAATGTCCTTCATAAACCCATTTTACAAGTTAAAGTACCCATCCTTTTCACCCACAACTTTACTTTACAGCTTTTTGAATGCTCCAACACCAAGCAATACTTTTCAAAGGCATTTCAGAACCAGTTATTTTCTTAATGTCATTCCTAAACCCATTTTACAAGTTGAAGTACCCATCCTTTTCACCCACAACTTTACTTTAGAGCTTTTTGAAGGCTCAACACCAAGCAATACTTTTCAAAAGGCATTTCAGAACAAGTTCTTTTCTTAGTGACCGTCCTAAACCCATTTTACAAATTGAAGTACCCATCCTTTTCACCCACAACTTTACTTTACAGCTTTTTGAATGCTCCAACACCGAGCAATACTTTTCAAAGGGCATTTCAGAGCAATTTCTTTTCTTAATGTCCTTCCTAAACCCATTTTACAAATTGAAGTACCCATCCTTTTCACCCCCAACTTTACTTTACAGCTTTTTTGAATGCCCCAACACCAAGCAATACTTTTCAAAAGGCATTTCAGAACAAGTTCTTTTCATAATGTTCCTCCTAAACCCATTTTACAAATTGAAGTACCCATCCTTTTCACCACAACTTTACTTTACAGCTTTTTTGAATGCCCCAACACCAAGCAATGCTTTTCCAATGCATTTCAGAACAAGTTCTTTTCATAATGTCCATCCTAAACCCATTTTTACATGTTGAAGTACCTATCCTTTTCACCCACAAATTTACTTTACAGCTTTTTGAATGCCCAACACCAAACAATACTTTTCAAATGGCATTTCAGAACAAGTTCTTTTCTTAGTGACCGTCCTAAACCTATTTTACAAATTGAAGAACCCATCCATTTTACAAATTGAAGAACCCATCCATTTCACCCACAACTTTACTTTACAGCTTTTGAATGCTCCAACACCAAGTAATACTTTTCAAAGGGCATTTCAGAACAAGTTCTTTTCTTAATGTCCTTCCTAAACCCATTTTACAAGTTGAAGTACTCATCTTTTCCCCACAACTTTACTATAAGGCTTTTTGAATACCCCAACATCAAGCAATACTTTTCAAAAGGCTTTATTGTATCTTTTCAGAACAAGTTCTTTGCAGAATTTTCTTCCTAAACCCATTTTACAAGTTGAAGTAGTTATCTTTTTCCCCACAACTTTACTTTACGACTTTTTTGTACACCCAAACATCAAGCAATACTTTCCAAAGGGCTTTATTATATCTTTTCAGAACAAGTTCTTTTATTAATGTCCTTCCTAAACCAATTTTACAAGTTGAAGTAGTTATCTTTTTCACCACAACTTTACTTTACGACTTTTTTGCACACCCCAAGATCAAGCAATACTTTTCAAAAGGCTTTATTATATCTTTTCAGAACAAGTTCTTTTCTTAATATCCTTCTTAAACCAATTTTACAAATTCTAAATTTTTCCTTAGTAGATAGAAAAAGCTATATCATAGTTGTGAATATTTTCTCGGAAGATAAGCAGTTCTATTTCAATTTTAAATTTTCTCAATGAAGTGAAGAAAAGTTCAAGTTCTCTTCTGAATTTTCTCAATGAAAAAGAAATTAGTTATTAATCAATTCTATTTTTCCAAATAATATAAAAAAAATTTTCCACTTCGGTTCAGATTTTTCTCAAAGGGATGAAAAAATTTTAAATACTGTTCCAAATTTTTCATAGAAGATAAAAAAGTTCAAGTTCTCTTCTGAATTTTACCAAAGAACACAATTCAATTCTAATTTTCCAGAGAAAATAAAAATCTTCCACTTCAGTTTTAAGTTCACCAAAGACATAAAGAACTTTAAAGTTCAATTCTAAATTTATCCGTTGAAGATAGAAAAAGCTATACCATAGGTGTGAAAATTTTCCCGGACGACAAAAAGTTCTAGTTCAATTTCCAATTTTCTCAACGAAGTCAAGGAAAGTTCAAGTTCTATTCTGAATTTTCACGATGAAAAAGAAATTAGTTCATTGATCATTTCTATTTTTCCAAATAATATAAAAATTTTCCACTTCAGTTCAGATCTATCTCAAAGAGATGAAAAATTTTAAATACTCTTCCAAATTTTTCACAGAAGATAAAAAGTCATTCTTCGATTTTCTCAATGAAAAGAAATTAGCTATTGATCAATTCTATTTTTCCAAATAATATAAAAATTTTTCACTTCGGATCAGATTTTTCTCAGAGATGAAAAAATTTTAAATACTGTTCCAAATTTTTCATGGAAGATAGAAAAGTTCAAGTTCTCTTCTGAATTTTACCAAAGAACACAATTCAATTCTAATTTCTCCAGAGAAAATAAAAATCTTCCACTTCAGTTTTAAGTTCACCAAAGACATAAAGAAATTTAAAGTTCTATTCTAAATTTTTCCGTAGTAGATAGAAAATGCTATACCACAGTTGTGAATATTTTCCCGGAAGATAAAAATTTCTGGTTCTGTTTTTTTCTCAAAGAAGTGAAGAAAAGTTCAAGTTCTCTTCTGAATTTTACCAAAGAACACACTTCAATTCGAATTTCTCTAGAAAAAACAAAAATCTTCCACTTCAGTTCTTTATTTCACAGACATAAAGAAATTTAAAGTTCAATTCCAAATTTTTCCGTAGTAAATAGAAAAAGCTTTACCATAGTTGTGATTATTTTCCGGAAGACAAAAAGTTCCACTTTAATTTTAAATTTTCTCAACGAAGTGAAGAAAATCTCAAGTTCTATTCTGAATTTTCTCAATGAAAAAGAAATTAGTTATTGATCATTTCTACTTTTCGAAATAATATAAAAATTTTCCACTTTAGTTCAGATCTGTCTCGAAGAGATGAAAAATTTAAAATATTGTTCCAAATTTTTCACAGAAGATAAAAAAGTTCAAGTTCTCTTCTGAACTTTACCAAAGAACACAATTCAATTCTAATTTCTCCTGAAAAAACAAATATCTTCCACTTCAGTTTTAAGTTCACCAAAGACATAAAGAACTTTAAAGTTCAATTCTAAATTTTTCGGTGGAAGATAGAAAAAGTAATAGCATACTTGTGAATATTTTCACGGAAGATAAAAAGTTCTAGTTCAATTTTTAAATTTTCTCTACGAAGTGAAGAAAATTTCAAGTTCTCTTCTGAATTTTCTCTATGAAAAAGAAATAAGTTATTGATCATTTCTATTTTTCCAAATAATATAAAAAATTTTCCACTTCAGTTCTTTATTTCACAAAGTCATAAAGAAATTTAAAGTTCTATTCTAAATTTTTCGGTGGAAGATAAAAAAAGTAATACCATGGTTGTGAATATTTTCCCGGGAGATAAAAGTTTTACTTCAATTTTAAATTTTCTCAACGAAGTGAAGAAAAGTTCAACTTCTCTTCTGAATTTTCTCTATGGAAAAGAAATAAGTTATTGATTAACTCTATTTTTCTAGGGAAAATAAAAATTTTCCACTTCAGTTCTTTATTTCACAAAGACATAAAGAAATTTAATGTTCTATTCTAAATTTTTAGATGGAAGATAAAAAAAGTAATACCATGGTTGTGAATATTTTTCGGGAAGATAAAAAGTTCTACTTCAATTTTAAATTTTTCACAGAAGATAAAAAGTTCAAGTTCTCTTCTGAATTTACCAAAGAACACAATTCAATTCTAATTTTCCTGGGAAAATGAAAATTTTCCACTTCAATTCAGATCTTTCTCAAAGAGATGAAAAATTAAAAATATTTTTCCAAATTTTTCATAGAAGATAGAAAAGTTCCACTTCGATTCTGAATTTTACCAAAGAACACAATTCAATTCTAATTTCTCCAGAGAAAATAAAAATCTTCCACTTCAGTTTTAAGTTCACCAAAGACATAAAGAACTTTAAAGTTCTATTCTAAATTTATCCGTAGTAGATAGAAAAAGCTATACCTTAGATGCGAATATTTTCCCGGAAGACAAAAAGTTCCACTTTAATTTTAAATTTTCTCAACGAAGTCAAGGAAAGTTCAAGTTCCCTTCTAATTTTTCCAAGAAAATAAAAAGGTTATGGTTTTTCTCAAAGAACCAAATTTTTCATAGAAGATAGAAAAGTCCAAGTTCTCTTCTGAATTTTATCAAAGAACACAATCCAATTCAAATTTCTCCAGAGAAAATAAAAATCTTCCACTTCACTTCTTTATTTCGCAAAAACATAAAGAAATTTAAAGTTCTATTCTAAATTTTTCGATGGAAGATAGAAAAAGTAATACCATAGTTGTGAATATTTTCCCGGAAGATAAAAAGTTCTACTTCAATTTTAAATTTTCTCACGAAGTGAAGAAAAGCTCAAGTTCTATTCTGAATTTTCTCAATGAAAAAGAGATAAGTTATTGATCAATTCTATTTTTCCAAATAATATAAAAATTATCCACTTCAGTTCTGATTTTTCTCAAAGAGATGAAAAAATTTTAAATACTGTTCCAAATTTTTCACAGAAGATAGAAAAGTTCAAGTTCTCTTCTGAATTTTACCAAAGAACACAACTCAATTCTAGTTTTCTCCAAAGAAAATAAAAAAACTCAGACTTTTCTAATAAACATTCTAAGCGTCGACATGCTAACCTATCCTAAATAATAGAAATATAACAAAGTAATGCATAAAATATTTTTGTTGAAATAACAACATGTAGAATATTAACATAAAAGTATATTACATACATTATAATACACTATTAATATATATGAGTCACTTTAAACATTTTGAATCTGTTCCATATAGAAATATAACAAAGTAATGCATAAAATATTTTTATTGAAATAACAACATGTAGAATATTAACATAAAAGTATATTACATACATTATAATACACTATTAATATTTATGAGTCACTTTAAATATTTTGAATCTGTTCTGTAAAATAAATCATTAGGTTCTCTCTTGATAATAGAGCTACTCACTTCTCTTAGTTCATAACCACTTGAATAATCATTATTCCATTTTGAATCATATACAATTTTTACTGGGATGTCACATACAGGTTCAATACACATTTCATCTTTGCTATTATTTAATTCATTGACCATATGATCTTTGGTAGTAATAATGTTCACTTATGCTTTATTCTCCATTAATTTATCTTGACATTCATTAGTGATATTGGCAGCCAATGCTCTTTTTATTTTGTCTGTGATTTCGTTGTCTATTATCACATTATTTTTACAGAGGTAACAGTTCTGGCACGTTGACAAGATACGATTTATGATGTTGGTGCAGCTGTATGCATGTCTTCTTTTTCCCTTTGCTTTCATTCGAATGCTAACACCGGAAAGATGTCGATAAGATCTATCAACGGCTAACATGTTACCAGAACCATTAGCTAGAAGTTGTCCCTCTGCATCAACTATTATTTTTATGTTGGCATTCTCTTTGACTACTAACTTCTCTGGAAATGATACTTTCTTATATCCACCATTTGTATTATGGAAATTCTTGAGTACTCCAAAGGAATTTAACTCCTCACTTTCATGACAATGTAGGCATACATTCCCAATAAGATCTCCACTACTACTTTTTTCATAGTTCAAATATATCTCTTTGTCAGCATTCAAGGCAACGATGACTTTATCATGCATACACACTTTCCTCGAATAATTCATTTTCACTTCCTTTTAAATATGATGTCGGTGTTTATCCGTCCAATGGATGAAAATTACTAATCTAATACATGCAATAAACTAGATAGTCTCGATAACCTACCATGGAGTACCACTGGGAAAGCCGCTTCTGATGTAAGAGCAAGCATAGAGTACGATTACTATAGCCGCAAGTATATTTCTGGTCATTATGGATGGCAGCACACCCCGTTTACACACACAGTCATAGTGAGAGAGATGTGCAAAAAAATAGGTTAATTTAGGTGCACTTAGAGTGGTGCGTCACTCTAAGTGAACCTAAATTAACCTAACTTTTTGCACATCACTCTCACTATGACTGTGTGTCTAAACGGGGTGTGCTGCCATCTATAATGACAAGAAATATACTTGCGGCTATAGTAATCGTACTCTATGCTTGCTCTTACATCAGAAGCGGCTTTCCCAGTGGTACTCCATGGTAGGTTATCGAGACTATCTAGTTTATTGCATGTATTAGATTAGTAATTTTCATCCAATGGACGGATAAACACCGACATCATATTTAAAAGGAAGTGAAAATGAATTATTCGAGGAAAGTGTGTATGCATGATAAAGTCATCGTTGCCTTGAATGCTGACAAAGAGATATATTTGAACTATGAAAAAAGTAGTAGTGGATATCTTATTGGGAATGTATGCCTACATTGTCTTGAAAGTGAGGAGTTAAATTCCTTTGGAGTACTCAAGAATTTCCATAATACAAATGGTGGATATAAGAAAGTATCATTTCCAGAGAAGTTAGTAGTCAAAGAGAAAGCCAACATAAAAATAATAGTTGATGCAGAGGGACAACTTCTAGCTAATGGTTTCTGGTAACATGTTAGCCGTTGATAGATCTTATCGACATCTTTCCGGTGTTAGCATTCGAATGAAAGCAAAGGGAAAAAGAAGACATGCATACAGCTGCACCAACATCATAAATCATATCTTGTCAACGTGCCAGAACTGTTACCTCTGTAAAAATAATGTGATAATAGACAACGAAATCACAGACAAAATAAAAAGAGCATTGGCTGCCAATATCACTAACGAATGTCAAGATAAATTAATGGAGAATAAAGCATAAGTGAACATTATTACTACCAAAGATCATATGGTCAATGAATTAAATAATAGCAAAGATGAAATGTGTATTGAACCTGTATGTGACATCCCAGTAAAAATTGTATATGATTCAAAATGGAATAATGATTATTCAAGTGGTTATGAACTAAGAGAAGTGAGTAACTCTATTATCAAGAGAGAACCTAATGATTTATTTTATGGAACAGATTCAAAATGTTTAAAGTGACTCATAAATATTAATAGTGTATTATAATGTATGTAATATACTTTTATGTTAATATTCTACATGTTGTTATTTCAATAAAAATATTTTATGCATTACTTTGTTATATTTCTATATGGAACAGATTCAAAATGTTTAAAGTGACTCATATATATTAATAGTGTATTATAATGTATGTAATATACTTTTATGTTAATATTCTACATGTTGTTATTTCAATATAAATATTTTATGCATTACTTTGTTATATTTCTATTATTTAGGATAGGTTAGCATGTCGAAGCTTATAATGTTTATTAGAAAAGTCTGAGTTTTTTTATTTTCTTTGGATAAAATTAGAATTGAGTTGTGTTCTTTGGTAAAATTCAGAAGAGAACTTAAACTTTTCTGTCTTCTGTGAAAAATTTGGAAATGTATTTAAAATTTTTCATCTCTTTGAGAAAAATCAGAACTGAAGTGGATAATTTTTATATTATTTGGAAAAATAGAATTGATCAATAACTTATTTCTTTTTCATTGAGAAAATTCAGAATAGAACTTGAACTTTTCTTCACTTCGTTGAGAAAATGTAAAATTAAAGTAGAACTTTTTATCTTCCGGGAAAATATTCACAACTATGGTATTACTTTTTCTATCTTCCATCGAAAAATTTAGAATAGAACTTTAAATTTCTTTATGTTTTTGCGAAATAAAGAAGTGAAGTGGAAGATTTTTATTTTCTCTGGAGGAATTTGAATTGGATTGTGTTCTTTGATAAAATTCAGAAGAGAACTTGGACTTTTCTATCTTCTATGAAAAATTTGGTTCTTTGAGAAAAACCAGAACCTTTTTATTTTCTTGGAAAAATTAGAAGGGAACTTGAACTTTCCTTGACTTCGTTGAGAAAATTTAAAATTAAAGTGGAACTTTTTGTCTTCCGGGAAAATATTCGCTCCTAAGGTATAGCTTTTTCTATCTACTGCGGATAAATTTAGAATAGAACTTTAAATTTCTTTATGTCTTTGGTGAACATAAAACTGAAGTGGAAGATTTTTATTTTCTCTGGAGAAATTAGAATTGAATTGTGTTCTTTGGTAAAATTCAGAATCGAAGTGGAACTTTTCTATCTTCTATGAAAAATTTGGAAAAATATTTTTAATTTTTCATCTCTTTGAGAAAGATCTGAATTGAAGTGGAAAATTTTCATTTTCCCAGGAAAATTAGAATTGAATTGTGTTCTTTGGTAAAATTCAGAAGAGAACTTGAACTTTTTATCTTCTGTGAAAAATTTAAAATTGAAGTAGAACTTTTTATCTTCCCAAAAAATATTCACAACCACGGTATTACTTTTTCTATCTTCCATCTAAAAATTTAGAATAGAACTTTAAATTTCTTTATGTCTTTGTGAAATTAAGAACTGAAGTGGAAAATTTTTATTTTCCCTAGAAAAATAGAGTTAATCAATAACTTATTTCTTTTCCATAGAGAAAATTCAAAAGAGAAGTTGAACTTTTCTTCACTTCGTTGAGAAAATTTAAAATTGAAGTAAAACTTTTTATCTCCCGGGAAAATATTCACAACTAAGATATTACGTTCTCTATCTTCCCCCGAAAAATTTAGAATATAAATTTAAATTTCTTTATGACTTTGTGAAATAAAGAACTGAAGTGGAAAATTTTTTATATTATTTGGAAAAATAGAAATGATCAATAACTAATTTCTTTTTCATTGAGAAAATTCAGAATAGAACTTGAACTTTTCTTCACTTCGTTGAGAAAATTTAAAAATTGAACTAGAACTTTTTATCTTCCGTGAAAATATTCATAAGTATGCTAATACTTTTTCTATCTTCCACCGAAAAATTTAGAATTGAACTTTAAAGTTCTTTATGTCTTTGGTGAACTTAAAACTGAAGTGGAAGATTTTTGTTTTTTCAGGAGAAATTAGAATTGAATTGTGTTCTTTGGTAAAGTTCAGAAGAGAACTTGAACTTTTTTATCTTCTGTGAAAAATTTGGAACAATATTTTAAATTTTTCATCTCTTCGAGACAGATCTGAACTAAAGTGGAAAATTTTTATATTATTTGGAAAAATAGAAATGATCAATAACTAATTTCTTTTCCATTGAGAAAATTCAGAATAGAACTTGAACTTTTCTTCACTTCGTTGTGAAAATTTAAAATTAAAGTGGAACTTTTTGTCTTCCGGGAAAATAATCACAACTATGGTACAGCTTTTTCTATTTACTACGGAAAAATTTAGAATTGAACTTTAAATTTCTTTATGTCTGTGAAATAAAGAACTGAAGTGGAAGATTTTTGTTTTTTCTAGAGAAATTAGAATTGAAGTGTGTTCTTTGGTAAAATTCAGAAGAGAACTTGAACTTTTCTTCACTTCGTTGAGAAAATTAAAAATTGAACTAGAACTTTTTTCTTCCGGGAAAATATTCACAACTATGGTATAGCTTTTTCTATCTACTACGGAAAAATTTAGAATAGAACTTTAAATTTCTTTATGTCTTTGGTGAACTTAAAACTGAAGTGGAAGATTTATATTTTCTCTGGAGAAATTACAATTGATGTGTGTTCTTTGGTAAAATTCAGAAGAAACTTGAACTTTCTATCTTCATGAAAAATTGGAACAGTATTTAAAATTTTTTCATCTCTGAGAAAAATCTGATCCGAAGTGAAATATTTTTATATTATTTGGAAAAATAGAATTGATCAATAGCTAATTTCTTTTTCATTGAGAAAATTCAGAGAATAAAATTTTTTATCTTCTGTGAAAAATTTGGAAGAGTATTTAAAATTTTTCATCTCTTTGAGATAGATCTGAACTGAAGTGGAAAATTTTTATATTATTTGGAAAAATAGAAATGATCAATAACTAATTTCTTTTTCATTGAGAAAATTCAGAATAGAACTTGAACTTTCCTTGACTTCGTTGAGAAAACTGAAAATTGAACTAGAAATTTTTGTCGTCCGGAAAAATATTCACAACTTTGGTATAGCTTTTTCTATCTTCCACCGAAAAATTTAGAATTGAACTTTAAAGTTCTTTATGTCTTTGGTGAACTTAAAACTGAAGTGGAAGATTTTTATTTTCTCTGGAGAAATTAGAATTGAATTGTGTTCTTTGGTAAAATTCAGAAGAGAACTTGAACTTTTTTATCTTCTATGAAAAATTTGGAACAGTATTTAAAATTTTTTCATCCCTTTGAGAAAAATCTGAACCGAAGTGGAAAATTTTTTATATTATTTGGAAAAATAGAATTGATTAATAACTAATTTCTTTTTCATTGAGAAAATTCAGAAGAGAACTTGAACTTTTCTTCACTTCATTGAGAAAATTTAAAATTGAAATAGAACTGCTTATCTTCCGAGAAAATATTCACAACTATGATATAGCTTTTTCTATCTACTAAGGAAAAATTTAGAATTTGTAAAATCGGTTTAAGAAGGATATTAAGAAAAGAACTTGTTCTGAAAAGATATAATAAAGCCTTTTGAAAAGTATTGCTTGATCTTGGGGTGTGCAAAAAAGTCGTAAAGTAAAGTTGTGGTGAAAAAGATAACTACTTCAACTTGTAAAATTGGTTTAGGAAGGACATTAAGAAAAGAACTTGTTCTGAAAAGATATAATAAAGCCCTTTGGAAAGTATTGCTTGATGTTTGGGTGTACAAAAAAGTCGTAAAGTAAAGTTGTGGGGAAAAAGATAACTACTTCAACTTGTAAAATGGGTCTTAGGAAGAAAATTACGTAAAGAACTTGTTCTGAAAAGATATAATAAAGCCTTTTGAAAAGTATTGCTTGATGTTGAGGTATTCAAAAAGCCTTATAGTAAAGTTGTGAGGAAAAGGATGAGTACTTCAACTTGTAAAATGGGTTTAGGAAGGACATTAAGAAAAGAAATTGTTCTGAAATGCCATTTGAAAAGTATTGCTTGGTGTTTGGGGCATTCAAAAAAGCTGTAAAGTAAAGTTGTGGGTGAAATGGATGGGTTCTTCAATTTCTAAAATGGATGGGTTCTTCAATTTGTAAAATAGGTTTAGGACGGTCACTAAGAAAAGAACTTGTTCTGAAATGCCATTTGAAAAGTATTGCTTGGTGTTGGGCATTCAAAAAGCTGTAAAGTAAATTTGTGGGTGAAAAGGATAGGTACTTCAACATGTAAAAATGGGTTTAGAATGGACATTATGAAAAGAACTTGTTCTGAAATGCATTTGAAAGTATTGCTTGGTGTTTGGGCATTCAAAAAAGCTGTAAAGTAAAGTTGTGGTGAAAGGGGTGGGTACTTCAATTTGTAAAATGGGTTTAGGAAGGACATTAAGAAAAGAAATTGTTCTGAAATGCCCTTTGAAAAGTATTGCTCGGTGTTGGAGCATTCAAAAAGCTGTAAAGTAAAGTTGTGGGTGAAAAGGATGGGTACTTCAATTTGTAAAATGGGTTTAGGACGGTCACTAAGAAAAGAACTTGTTCTGAAATGCCTTTTGAAAAGTATTGCTTGGTGTTGGGGCAGTCAAAAAACCTGTAAAGTAAAGTTGGAGGTGAAAAGGATGGGTACTTCAATTTGTAAAATGGGTTTAGGAAGGACATTAAGAAAAGAAATTGTTCTGAAATGCCCTTTGAACAGTATTGCTCGGTGTTGGAGCATTCAAAAAGCTGTAAAGTAAAGTTGTGGGTGAAAAGGATGGGTACTTCAATTTGTAAAATGGGTTTAGGACGGTCACTAAGAAAAGAACTTGTTCTGAAATGCCTTTTGAAAAGTATTGCTTGGTGTTGAGCATTCAAAAAGCTGTAAAGTCAAGTTGTGGGTGAAAAGAATGGGTACTTCAACTTGTAAAATGGGTTTAGGAATGACATTAAGAAAATAACTGGTTCTGAAATGCCTTTGAAAAGTATTGCTTGGTGTTGGAGCATTCAAAAAGCTGTAAAGTAAAGTTGTGGGTGAAAAGGATGGGTACTTCAACTTGTAAAATGGGTTTATGAAGGACATTAAGAAAAGAACTTGTTCTGCAATGCCTTTTGAAAAGTATTGCTTGGTGTTGGGCATTCAAAAAGCTGTAAAGTAAAGTTGTGGGTGTAAAGGATGGGTATTTCAACTTGTAAAATGGGTTTAGGAATGACATTAAGAAAATAACTGGTTCTGAAATGCCTTTGAAAAGTATTGCTTGGTGTTGGAGCATTCAAAAAGCTGTAAATTAAAGTTGTGGGTGAAAAGGATGGGTACTTCAACTGGTAAAATGGGTTTAGGAGGGACATTATGAAAAGAACTTGTTCTGAAATGCCTTTTGAAAAGTATTGCTTGGTGTTGGGCATTCAAAAAGCTGTAAAGTAAAGTTGTGGGTGTAAAGGATGGGTACTTGAACTTGTAAAATGGGTTTAGGAATGACATTAAGAAAATAACTGGTTCTGAAATGCCTTTGAAAAGTATTGCTTGGTGTTGGAGCATTCAAAAAGCTGTAAATTAAAGTTGTGGGTGAAAAGGATGGGTACTTCAACTCGTAAAATGGGTTTAGGAGGGACATTATGAAAAGAACTTGTTCTGAAATGCCTTTTGAAAAGTATTGCTTGGTGTTGGGCATTCAAAAAGCTGTAAAGTAAAGTTGTGGGTGAAATGGATGGGTACTTCAACTTGTAAAATGGGTTTAGGAAGGAGATTAAGAAAAGAACTGGTTCTGAAATGCCGTTGAAAAGTATTGCTTGGTCTTGGAGCATTCAAAAAAGCAGTATAGTAAAGTTGTGGGTGAAAAGGACGGGTACTTCAACTTGTAAAATGGGTTTAGGATGGACATTAAGAAAATAACTTGTTCTGAAAAGATATAATAAAGCCTTAAAAAAGTATTAAAAAATGGGGGCTCAGGGGCCTTTGGGACGGCGGGGGCCCTTTGGGAGCCCGGGGGACCTTTAGGGACCAGGGGCTTCCTTCGGGGTTGGGGTAGGGGGATCGGAGCCCTTTGGGGTTGGGGTAGGGGACCTCACGACACTGTTCAAATGGAACTTGTGTATTATAACGACCACAGAGTTTCACCCTCAAATCCTCTTCTAAAACCTCTTCTAAAATCATCTTTTAAAATGTCTCTAACTGTTTCGCCGAAATAATTCCCTAAAATGTCTAAAACGCTTTCGCCCAAATAACCCCTAAACGTAATTTCAGCGTGTTCCTTTCGTTTTTGGCATCCCTGCGCTGTCAAATTTGAAATTACTAAGAAACCCTTTCCCGCGCTAATCTCTTCATCTCTAAGATCAAAATATTCACCCGGAAACAATTCTCCTGGAAGAATTCCAAAGACATTAATAAACTTCGACCCGGAGACAATTCTCCTTGGAAATACATCAAAGACATTAATAAACTTTGCCCGGAGACATTTCTCGGAAACGTGTTCTCCCTGGGGATTCCATGCCCATATATGGTGCCCCGTCGAACTGACAGCACAGGTGTTCTCCCTAGGGACTCTATGCCCATATATGGTGTGGGATTGGGACTGACAGCACAGGTGTTCTCCCTAGGGATTCTATGCCCATATATGGTGTGGGCGTGGGACTGGCAGCACATGTGTTCTCCCTAGGGACTCTATGCCCATATATGGTGTAGGTACGGGGCTGGTACCCCCCTCTCTACTAAAATGAAAACTAAAAATATCTTTTTTGTCAGAATTTAAAAGACGCACAAATAATATTACGTATGAATAGCCCTGGAACTTAAGACTCTTTCGCTTTTTCATTAGGTCCCTAGTCAGAACAAGCTTGAAAGTATATCAAATGTATGTTAAATAAATCTTGTATTTATCGAAAGTAGGGGGAAATGATATTGTATGTCCTTAACATAGAGCGTAGTTCATGTGAATGTAACGATTTTTACCTCAATTGATTTTACAGGGCAAATATTTGACAAATGTTGGACTTTATTTGTATTTTTATTTATATGTTCTTTGATGTGTTTATTGAATATTACATATTATTTTCATATAAATAAATACATTGTATAGAATGAAAAATTAACAGATATGGTTGTCTTCAATCACTTTTGAATTGTAAAAAAAGGTTTAGAACTCTCACTTTCTGATCGAATGAACACCCTCCGAAGTTTCTTCGACGATGAGGTAGAGATGGGGATGAAGAAGGGGCATCCTTCTTCCTATGCGGAATAAATTTTGCTAATTTTGGGGTTTAATGTTGCTTTTAATTTTCATAATAATAGCATTGACCAGAATTATTCCCAGAAATCAAGAGGAATTAAATATTAATATCACATTTTGATCTGTTTTTTAACGTTTTTTTACCCCCACCCCAAAAATAACCGCCCTGGGAATTATATATCAATTTCTAGCTCCACCCTCTCCACGTCTCTCCCCTAGCACTAATTTTGTATTTATATGAAGGCTCAATGAGAGCTGAGGATGTTTTGGTATTAAAATTCACCCTTTGAGGAATTTCCCGCCCTTGCTAGCTACAAAACAATCCGAGAACCCCACTGTAGTGATTTAAAGGCCATATATGCAAATGCTTGGAATTGTGAAACAACAGAGAATTTACCTAAGACAGTGAAATTTGTTTAGACCTTAAAAATGTTGGGAGTGTTGAACTAAATCGAGATATGTTATGTGCATAAAGATTTTCAAAAGTGGGAATCTCAGGAATGACTGAGGCTATTAAGTTGAGACTTTAAGGGAATGATGAGGGGAATGAACAATTGACCAAGGATATGTTGAGAGGATGTTGAACTAACCAAAAGGCACTATGTGCATGTTACACCTTTTATTACTATTACGACCGCTGCGACTGCTTCTGCTGAGGTTAAGTGTATTAAGGTTAAGCTTTCACGGAACGTTTAAGGAGGTGTTAAACCAAATAAAAACACATTCTCTGCAAACAGGTTGTCAAAACGGCTAATTAGCAGGACCCCAATAGTATCCATGCATGAATTTTGGTATGTATAATATGTTTTGTTTAGTATGTATATGCCAAGTTTTAGAATTATTTATTTATTGCAAGTCGTTTCCTAAATAACGGATCATTGAGCCCTTTGGGATTTTGTTTTGTTATTGCTGTCTTATGGAAATAAATAGAACTTGAATTTGAACTTGAGCAATTTCTTGGGAATAGCTTAGAGTGTTAGATTGAAACTTTCAGGGCATGCTGAGTGGTATGTTGAACTAACCAAAAGGCACCCTATGTGTATCAACAGGATGTATGAGGAATATCTCAGAAACTGCTTATAGTATTAAGTTTAAAATATCAGGGCATGAGAAGGGGATATTGTACTAGGTTCATTTAAAGCAGCAAATAACCTAGTAAAAATTAATCTATAAACAGAAATTAATTTAAAACATGTTTTCACAAAATAAGTTTTTAAAGGTATAAGTAAAAAAGGGTGTGGTTTTTTTGTATTAAGAGAAATTGAAACATTCTATTGGAAAAAAGGATTGTTTTCAGTAAAGTGCAAATTATGTTCTGGTCTTCAAAAGGCACGAAGAAAATAATCCCTCTTTCGAGCCAAATGTTCCATTTCTCGTAATATCGAAAAAACACTGTCATGACCAAAATTAACGAAAAACAATAAAAAATGAATGTGGATTGACAATTTAATATACATATACGGATATTTATTGCATAAACTCTTTATAATTTGGGATTTACTAGAGTTAAAGAAGTGATAACATTTCAAATGTGTTTTGTTTTCAGTACAGTGCAAATTATGTTTTGGTCTTCAGAAGGTATGAGGAGGCGTCAACCCTACTCATTGAATGAAAGGCAATACGTGCGCACTACTATTAATACTATTATTACTGCACCGTTTACTATTTCTACTACTATTACTATTGCTCCAACTACTAGGCCTACTCCCATCACAACTACTTGTAAGGTTACGAGCATTAAGATGAAAATTTCAAGAATTATATGATTACACAGGTTATCAAAAGAGCAAATCAAGAATATCATAAAGGCAATATGTGTAATTGCGTATGCTGCTACCGCTACTAATATTGCTGCAACTACTGCTACTACTGATCAGCACTAACACTGCAACTTCTTCTACTACCACCGAAACTACTGAGATAATAATACTATGAAGGCTAAGTCTATGAAGGTAAAATTTGAGAGAATATTGATGGCAAATTTGAACAAACAAAAGACGCTATGTGCATTTAGATTGTCAAAATGGCGTAACTTAAGAACTGATAAGTTGGAACTCTCAGAGAAAACTTAAAGGGGAAGATCAATTGACTAAAAGGCAATATGTGCACACTACTACTAATGCTATTGCTACTGCAACATTTACTAGTTCGATTACTACTATTACTATTGCTCCAACTACTGCTTAAATCACAACTACTTCTAAGGTGAAGAGCATTAAGAGGAAAATTTCAAGAAATATGTGAATATACAGGTTATCAAAAGAGCAAATCGTCAGTGTCATAGCAATGGCTACTTGTATTAAGTTCAGTAGTAATACTACTGCCGTGACTACTATTTATAAATAAAAAAACAAGTTTTTTAACTAAAAGTAAGGAACAACGTTAAAACTTAAAACGAACAGAAATTATTCCGTATATGAAAGGGGCTGTCCCCTCCTCAACGCCTCGCTCTTTACGCTAATTAATTAGAATAAATAGCTCTTATGAAAGTACTAAATAATCTTTGCCTTAAAGAGCGAGGTATTGACTAGGGGGTGAACCCAATCATATACGTAATGTTTTCTGTCGTTTTAAGTTTTGATGTTGCTCCTTACTTTCAGTTAAAAAACTTGTTTTTTTTATATATAATTTCTGATCTTTTTTTAAATAATGCTGGGAAATCCGGCGCCCCCTTCATAGCAATGTCCCTTCCCCTATGAAAACTTCCTTCACGGAAAGATCCTCCCACATAACCCCCACCCCTACTACCAGAAAAAATCCCCCCTGAAAACTTTTGTATATTTCCCAACAACCAATACTATATGTTAACATTGGGTAAAGTTCATAACTTTCAGCCCTCCCCCTAGGGACTTCGGGGGATTAAATTATCCTAAAAGGCATAATTATCATATTTTCGACCATGCTGAACAAAATGGCTATCTCAAAATTTTGATCGGGTGACTTTGGGAAACAAAAGAGCGTGGGAGGGGGCCTAGTTGCCCTCCATTTTTTTGGTCACTTAAAAAGGACACTAGAACTTTTAATTTCCTTTCGAATGAGCCCTCCCACGATATTCTAGGACCACTGGGTCGATACGATCACCCCCGGGAAAAAAAATAAACAAAAAACAAATTAACACGCATGATCTTTCTTTTGGCGAAAAATGCGAAATTCCACATTTTTGTAGATAGGAGCTTGAAACCTCTGCAGTAGGGTTCTCTGATACGCTGAATATGACGGTGTGACATTCATTAAGGTTCTATAACTTTTAGGGGGTCTTTCCCCCTTTTTTTGAAAATCAGCCAAATTTTCTCAGGCGTGTAACTTTTCATAGGTAGGACTAAACTTGATGAAAATTATAGATTTGAAATCAGCATTAAAATCTGATTCTTTTAATGTATCTATTGGTATCAAAATTCGTTTTCTACAGTTCCGGTTACCATTGAGCCGGGTCGCTCCTTACTTACAGTTCGTTACCACGAACTGTTTGATACCTTCACATTACAACTATACATCTTCTACAACTATGCCACAAATCAGCTTCGATAAATAAATGAAACCTAAAACGAACAGAAATCATAGGCAGCGCGATCACGCTGCCTAAGTAAAGAACGATGTTGGCACAATGTATTATTATTATTTTTTTGGTTTCCATACCAGGGCACTTCGTATCAAAGGAGTTGTCTTAGAAACTTGGAAAAGGGATCATTCGATTGGAGATTTGAACGGCTAGTGCCCTTTTTAATAGTCGAAAGTGATTGGAAGGCAACTAACACCCCTTCCTCGCCCCAAACACGAGGAAGGACACTATTTCCCCAAACACATCCAATCAAAATTTTGAGATGGCTATTTTGTTCAGCGTAGTTTATTTCTAGATAAAAATTATGTTTTTGAGGAGGACACTCCCCCACAGCCCTCAGGGCAAGGGTTTTAAGTTATGCCCTGGGGGCATATAAGAGCGATGTTGGCACAACGTATTATTTATTATTTTTTCCTTTAGACCAGGGCACTTTGTATCGAAGAAGTTGTCGAAGAAACTTCAAGAAGGGCTCATTCAATTGGAAATTGGAGTGGCTTTTGCCCTTTTTGACAGTCGAAAGTGATCGGAAGGCAACTAACACCCCTTCCACGCCTACCATTTTTCGAAACACATCAAATCAAAATTTGAGATAACCATTTTGTTCAGCATAGTTGATTTCCAGATACAAATTATATTTTTGAGGAGGACACTCCCCCACAGCCCTCAGGGCAAGGATTGTAAGTTATGCCCTTGGGACATATAATGTTTTTATAGAAAGCGTTGTCGTAGAAACTTCAAAAAAGGCTCATTCGATTGGAAATTCAAAGGACTCGTGCCCTTTTTAATAGTCGAAAGTGATTAGAGGGCAACTAACCCCCCTCTCACGCCCACTTTTTCCCCAAACACATCCAATCAAAATTTTGAGATAGCCATTTTGTTCAACGTAGTTGAAAGTTCTGGAAATTAGGTCTTTGAGGATGACACCCCCCCCCCATATTCCTCAGAGCAAGGGTTTTAAGTTATGCCCTGGGGGCATATAAGGTTTTTATAGAAAGCGTTGTCGTAGATACTTCAAAAAGGGCTCATTCGGTTGGAGACTGAAATGGATTGTATCCTTTTTAATAGTCGAAAGTGATTGGAAGGCAACTAACACCCCTTCCACGTGCATTATTCCCCCAACACATCCAATCAAAATTTTGAGATAACCATTTTGTTCAACGTAGTTGAAAGTTCTGGAAATTATACCTTTGAGTAGGACACTCCCCCCACAATCTTCAGGGCAACGGTTATAAATTATGCCCTGGGGGCATTCAAGTTTTCATTGAAACCTTCGTAGTAGAAACTTGAAAAAGGGCTCATTCGATTGGAAATTCAAAGGGCTAGTGCCATTTATAATAGTCGGAAGTGATTGGAGGGCAACTAACCCCCCTCTCGCGTCCACCTTTATCCATACACATCCAACCGAAATTTTGAGATAGCCATTTTGTTCAACGCAGTTGTAAGCTCTGGAAATTAGGTCTTCGAGGATGACAATCCCTCCCTCTCAGAGCCCTCAGGGCAATGGTTACAAGTTATGCACTGGAGGCATATAAGATTTTTATTGAATGCTTTGTCGTAGAAACTTGAAAAATGGTGCATTCGATTGGAAATTCAAAGGGCTAGTGCCCTTTTTAATAGTCGAAACTGATTGGAGGGCAACTAACCCCCCTCTCACGTCCACCATTTATCCAAACACAATCAAAACTTTTAGATAGACATTTTGTTCAACGTAGTTGAAAGTTTGGAAATTAGGTCTTTAAGGATGACAACCCCCAACAGCCCTCAGGGCAAGGGTTGTAAGTTATGCCCTAGGGGCATTTAAGGTTTTTATAGAAAGTGTTGTCGTAGAAACTTTAAAAAGGGCTTATTCGATTGGAAATTGAAATGGCTAGTGCCCTTTTTAATAGTCGAAAGTAATTGGAGGGCACCTAATCCCCCTCTCACGCCCACCATTTCCCAAAATATATACAATCAAAATTTTCAGATAACCATTTTTTTCTACGTTGTTGAAAGTTCTGGAAATTATGTCTTTGTGGATGACACACCCTCCATAGCCCTCACGGCAAGGGTTGTAAGTTAGGCCCTTGGGGTATATGAGGTTTTTATAGAAAGAGTTGTAGAAACTTCAAAAAGGGCTCATTCGATTTGAAATTGAAACGGGTAAAGCCATTTTTAATAGTCGAAAGTGATTGAAGAGCAAGTAACGCCCCTCTCACGCCCAGCATTTTCCCAAACACATCGAATAAAAATTTTGATATATTCATTTTGTTCAACGTAGTTGAAAGTTCTGGAAATTAGGTCTTTGAGGATGACAACCCTCCCCCCCTCCACAGCCCTCAGGAAATTGAAAATGGAAATTGAAAATTGAAAGGAAATTGAAAGGGATAGTGCCCTTTTTAACAGTTGAAAGTGATTGAAGGGCAACTAACCCCCCTCTCACACCCACCATTTCCCCAAACACATCCGATCAAAATTTTGAGATTGCCGTTTTGTTTAACGTAGTTGAAAGTTCTGAAAATTAGGTCTTTGAGAATGACAACCCCCTAACAGCCCTCAGGGCAAGGGTTGTAAGTTATGCCCTGGGGGTATATAAGGTGCTTACAGAAAGCGTTGTCGTAGAAACTCAAAAAGGGTTCTTTCAATTGGAAATTGAAAGGGCTAGTGCCCTTTTTAATTGTCGAAAGGGATTGGAAGGCTTGACATTTTTATAGTAAGGATTGATCTGGGTACAATGTATTATTTTTTTTTTTTTAAACTAGGGCGATCCATCGTATCGAATGATTTGTCGTAGGAACTTCGAAAAGGGCTCATTCGACTGAAAATAGAAAGTACTAATGCCCTTTTTAATGGTCGAAAGTTATTGGAGGGCAGCTAGTCTCCTTCCCACGCCCCCCCCTCCCATTTGCTCATTATGTTTAAAAACTATATGTTGCCTTAATATTAAATCAAAATGCACTGTGTTAATGATAATTCCCAATAAGGCATCTCAGCAGTATCCCAAGAACGACTAAGGGTACTTTCGGAACTACTTCTGCTCTTAGAATTTAGCCAAATCAAAATAGCGTAAGTGTATCCAAGCTATCAAAGAAAGTAAATGGATTTTTTCTGCGAATGGTATCAAGTTTTCTATTTCAGGTCAACTAGAGGAGGTATGAAACTAAATTAAACACTACTAATTGTGTCCAAGATTTTTAAAAGGGTGTAGGCCTATTTTGTTAAAAATTGCTGAAAATTTTTCTCCAGCATGGAAATAGCAGGCCAAAATATAAAGTCTTAAAAAAAAGAAAAGATTTAAAGTATTATTTTCTTTTTCCCTGAAAACACTATGTCAATATAAAACGAACAGAAATTAATTAAAAAAAAACTTTTTCCACAAAATATGTTTTTCAAAGAAAAGTAAAGAACTCGATTAAACAAAAATGGGCAAAAAATGAAATCAAATAATCTACCTAGCTTGAAACTACCACAAATCAACATCGATAAATAAATGAAACTCAAAACGATCAGAAATTACAATAGATAACCGAGTCAAACTCAAAACGAGCAGAAATTAACATGAGTAGGGCTCAAAACCCCTATGCCTTCCCAAGGCCAGAACATAATTAGCACTTTACTGAAAAATAATACAAATGAATGTGAATTGTCAGTTTAATATACACATACTGATATTTAGTAATCAAAATGTTAATATTATTTGATTTATTAAAGTTATGAAAGTAAAAACATTTATATTTTTTCAGTAAAGTGCAAATTATGTTCTGACCTTGGGAAGGCATAGGAGGTTTGAGCCCAACTTATGTTAATTTTCGCTCCTTTTGAGTTTGACTCGGTTATCTATTGTAATATCTGTTCGTTTTGAGGTTTCATTTGTTTATCGATGCTGATTTATGGTAGTTTCAAGCTTGGTAGATTATTTGATTTTTTTTTTTGCCCATTTTTGGTTTAATGAAGTTCTTTACTTTTCTTTGAAAAACTTATTTTGTGGAAAAAGGGTTTTCAATTAAATAACCGAGTCAAACTCAAAACGAGCAGAAATTACCATGAGTGAGGCTCAAAACCCCTATGCTTTCCCAAGGCCAGAACATAATTTGCACCTTACTGAAACAAAACAAATTTTAAATGTTTTCACTTTTATACCTTTAATAAATCAAATATTATTAACATTTTAAGGAATAATTATCCTCACATGTATATTAAACTGACAATGCAAATTCACTTGTATTTTTTCAGTAAAGTGCAAATTATGTTCTGGCCTTGGGAAGGCTTAGGGTGTTGAACACTACTCATATTAATTTCAGCTCGTTTTGAGTTTGACTCGTTTATCTATTGTAATTTCTCTTCCTTAGTAGTTTTATTTATTTATTGATGGTGATTTGTGGTAGTTTTACGCTTGGAAAATTATTTGGCTTTATTTCTGCTCATTTTTGATTTAAAAGAGCTTTTTACTTTTCATTGGAAAACTTAATTTTTTAAACAAACTTTTGAGTTAATTAGTTATAAAAACAAAATAGCTTGTAGACTATTCAACAATATTCTTAAGGTCGAAATGATCATCCATGTGGGAATGTGTCCTTGCAAAATGGCATATTTTCGTAAGATTATCGGTTCCTACAGCAGATTCGCCATCTCATAAATTGTATTCCTATAGAATTCTGGATTATTTTGGGATACAAATTATGCCTTGTAGTACAAAATACCAGAAAACGCTGGGTAATAGAGCTGCGATCCGTTTTTGCCATTTAAAAATGGTTATAAAAGTCTCATTAAATTGAATCATTTCAGTATTTTCAACAACCTTTGGCACGAAATAACCGTTGGCACTACCAATGAAACAAAAACATGGAAATATTTGGAAAAGGACCAACGCCAAGCCATTTTTACTTTAAAAGAGCGAAAAATCGCCTTCACAAGTTGTTCAATACTAAAGTCAACCGTCGGACGAAACTGTTTTATTCAGCTTTCTGTATTTGTTTGGTTTTGCTATTACAGAATAGTATTTGCCAAGGACACCTACACCATACGTATTGTAAATGGTCCACCATTGATATAAATAATCTGTCGTTAAGAGTATTACCTTTCTGTGCAAAACATGTATATTTAAATATGAATATTTTTGTGCAAATATGCAGAAAATACACTGCGTGCGATAACGTTTTCCAAAAACCTTTATTAATGCAATTAACTAAAACAACTTTTTCCACAAGTTTTTCAAAGGAAAGAAAAGAACTCCATTAAACAAAATTGAGCAAAAATAGAATCATATGATCTGCCAAGCGTAAAACTACCACAAATCAGCATCGATAAATAAATGAAACCCAAAACGAACAGAAATTACAATAATATTGATGAGTCATTCGCCAATATTGCGGGTATGAACGAATGACTCGATTTATGGTTGTTAGATATTTGGTTTTAATTATTTTAATTTTTGGCTTTCATTAAATTTTATTTATCTTTTAATTTTCTGTTTTTTTCATTGGCTTTTGTTTCTGTTTTTTCACATTGCACCTTTGTTTTGTTGGTTTTTTCTTCGGCATTTTCCTTGAATATAATATTTTGCTCGCGCTGAAGAAGAGAGGCACTGTCCTTTCTAAATATTTTCTTTGTGTGTTTTTTTCAGTATTCTCGCTTGGCCTTAAAAAAAACTCATTTTTGATTGTTTTCTTTCTTTACATTATGGAAGGCCAATGTGGTTTAAGAAATAATCTTCTTTTAAGTATTCTCTGAGAGTTCCAACTTGAAACATAAATCAATTCTTAAGATACGCTATTTTGACAACCTAAATGCACACAGTGTCTTTTGTTTGTTCGAATTTGCCATCAATATTCTCTCAAATTTTACCTTCATAGATTTAGCCTTAATAGCACTATTATCGCAGTAGTTTCTGTGGTAGTTGAAGTAGTTGCAGTGTTAGTGTTGTATTAGTAGTAGCAGTAGCAGCAGTATTATTAGCGGTAGTAACATGTGTATATTTCTTTTTGGACAGTTGAATATCGCTTTCATGATGCCCCTTGTTTCACCTTGACACGTTAACCCGTCCGAAATATGTTGCTGATGTGCACTTTTCATACCCTTTTGACGCCCTTTTCACCTTAATACTCTATGCCTTACAAGTTGTTGCAACTGAAGTAGTAGTTGGAGTAGTTTAGTAGCAGTTCTAGCATTAGAAAAAGTAGCAGTTGTATTAGTGACATGCATATATTACCTTTTGGTCAATTGATTTTTCCCTTTAAGTAGTCTCCGAAAGTTCCAACCTAATACTTAAATCAATTCTTGAGATAAGCCCTTTTTAAAATCTGCATGCGCATAGTGTATTTTGATTTAGTTCAAATTCACCCTCAATATTCTGTCAAATTTTTACCTTCTTACGTGTAGCCTTAATTGTACTAGTATCATAATAGTAGTGGTAGTAGTAAGAACAGTAGTAGCAGTAATGGTGTATTATTATTAGTAGTAACAGTAGTAGCAGCATGATTAGTAGCAGTAGTAGCAGGTACATTTTGCCTTTTGGTCAACTAAACATCCCCTGAAGTCTCCTCTTGATGCGATAAACCATTCCAGAAATATTGCTGATACACCCGTATCAGCAATCTGTATACACATAGTATGTTTTGATTTAGTTCAACTTTCCCCTCGACGTTTCCCAGATATTTTTCTCAATATCCTTAGTCTTAATAGAACTCGCTACAGAAGTAGTAGTTTTAGTGATAGTAGTAGTAGTAGTAGTAACAGTACTAGTGGTAGCAGTAGAAGCAGTAGTAGTTGTAGTAGTAGTAGCGTGCAAATATTGCCTTTTTGGTCAATTGATCATCTCCCTTATGATTTTCTGAAAATTCCAAATTAATATACTCAATCATTCCTGAGTTACACCCTTTGGACAACCCATATACACATAACATGTTTTGATTTAGTTAAAAACTCCCCTCAACATTCCCTGAAAGACACATCTTAATGTTCTTCGTATTTTGGGAAGGTAGAAGTCAGACATGCATATTTTTTCTCAATAACATATACTATAATGTAAACCACGAACAAGTTGCATAACTTACAGCCCTTGCCCTGAGGCCTCGGAGGGGGGGGGGGGGGTTACATCCCAAAATGCATAATTACTGAACCTTTTAACAATGCTGAAAAAGTTGATGCCTCAAAACTTTGTTTGGATGTTTGTTTTGGGAAATGATGGGAGTGGTGGTGGTTGCTCTCAAATCACTTTGATTCTTTAAAAGGGCACTATAAATTCCAATTTAAAATCAAACGCAACCCATCTGAATTTAATATGACCACCCATTCCATAAGAACCTTATATGCCCCCAGGGCATAACTTAAAGCCCTTGCCTCAGGGCTCTATGGGGCTGTGTCAACCCTGGAGGCGTTGTTATATATCCTTTGGACTATTTTAAATAAAACTGGCATCGCACAATTTAAATCAGAGACGTTTGATGAAAAGAGGGGTAGTTGGGGGGGGAGGCTGGTTGACCTCCATCACTTTTGACTCTTAAAGGGAACTAAAACTTCCCATTTCAACCAAATGAGCCACCTCTAAAAGTTATGCAACCATAAGAACCTTAATGAACCTTAAATACCCTAGGGACATAACCCAAAACCCTCGCCCTCAGGCTCAGTTGATTTATATCAGCCTCAAAAGCCTTGTTATATGATCTTTGGGCTATTTTGAATAATGGAACTTTCTCAAAATTTCTATTGGATTCATCTCGGGAAAACACGACGTGTGTGTGGGTGGGGGTAGCTACGCTCTGATCACTTTGACTCTTAAAAAGGGCACTAGAACTTCTGATTACCAATTCAATGAGTCCCTTCCAAAGCATATACGACCACCCTTTCTATAAGAGCCTTATATGACCCCATTGTATAACTTATAACCCTTGCCCTGATAGCTGTAGGGCGGTGGGGGTCATCATCCTCCCAGACATAAATTCCGGATCCTTCAACTACGATGAACAAAATTGTCATCTCCAAATTTTGATTGGAGATGTTAAGAGAAATGATGAGCGTGGAAGGGGAGGAGGAGGGCTGGTTGCTCTCAAATCACTTTTGACTCTTAAAAGGGACACTATAACTTCCAATTTCAAATCAAATAAGCCCTATCTGAATTTTTCACGACTACTCATTCTATAAAAGCCTTATATGCCCCTAGGGCATGATTTACAGCCCTATCCCAAAGCCAATGGGGGATTGTGTCAATCCTAGAGCCAATGTTATACGTTCCTTGGACTATTTTGAGCAAAACCGCTATTTCCCTATTTCAATCAGATTCGTTTGATGAAAAGAGGGGCAGTCGGTAGGGGCGAGGGGCTATCTGCCTGACTCTTAAAAGGGAACAAAAACTTCCAACCACATGAGCCTCCTGTAAAGTCTATGCAACCATCCCTTCCATAAAAACTTTAAATTCTCCCGGGGCATAACTTACAACCCTTGCCCCCAGGCTCTGGTTTTTTTTTCAATCCCAAAAGCCTTGTTATATAATATTTGCACTATTTTGAATAAAATTGCTGTCTCAAAATTTCTGTTTGATGTATTTCTACAGGAAAATACGACGTGTGTGTGCGGGGGGGGGGGGGGGGGGGTAGCTGCTCTCCGATCACTTGACTCTTAAAAAGGGCATTAGAGCTTCTAATTACCAGTACAATGAGCCCCTCTCCAAAGTTTATATGACCACGCTTTCTACAAAAAACCTTATATGCCCTCAGGGCATAACTTACAACCCTTGTCATGAGGGCTGTGGAAGGTTTTCAACCTCAAAGACATAATTTCCGAACCTTTCAACTACGTTGAACAAAATGGCTATCTCAAAATTTTGATCAGGAATGTTTGGGGAAGTGATAGGCGTGAGGGAGGGGGCACTTGCCCTCCTATCACTTTCGACTATTGAAAAGGGCACTAGTCCTCTCAATTTTCAATCAAATGAGCCCCTCTTGATGTTTCTATGATAATGGTTTCTATAAAACCTTATATGCCGCGGGGCCATAGCTTCAAACCCTTGCCCTGAGGGCTGTGGGTTGTCACCTCAAAGACATAATTTCCGGACCTTTCAACTATATTGAACAAAATGGCTGCATCAAAATTTTGATCGGAAGTGTTTGGGGACATGATGGGCGTGGGGGGGGGTTATTTCTCCTCCGATCACTTTGACTATTAAAAGGACACTAGTCCCCTCAATTTCCAATCGAATGAGCCCTTTTTGAAGTTTCTACGACAATGTGTTCTATAAAAACCTTATATATCTCTAGGGCATAACTTACAACCATTACTTTGAGGGCTGTGAGGGGGGGGGGGTATTTTGAAAGGCATAATTTACGGATCTTTCAACTACGTCGAACAAAATGGCCATCTCAAAATTTTGATCGGAAGTGTTTGGGGCAATGGTGAGCGTGGGAGGGGATTAGTTATCCTCCAATCTCTTTTGACTATTAAAAAAAGCACTAGCCTTCTCAATTTCCAATCGAATGAGCCCTTTTTGAAGTTTTTACGACAACTCCTTCGATACGAACTGTCCTGGTCTAAGACAAACCAAAAGAAAAAAAACAATAAATAATACATTGTGCCAACATCGTTCTTTAGTTAGGCAGCGCTATAGCGCTGCCTATGATAGTTACAACAAGAAGGCAGAATTTTGCCATCAATAGCTTGTGTTTCAAGATCGAATCAGTTTTGAAGTTCTTTATAATGAGTAAGTCAAAGACTGCACATTTAGGAGCTAAAGCATAGAACTTACCATTACTGTAAAAATGGTAAGTTTTTGAATGTAATCTATCATTTCACGCCCCCGAACCTTTCCTTCATAATAAAGGGAGAGGTGTCAACGTTCTGTAATAATATTTAATGCTTAGTCTAAATATCTGCTTTCAAATCACATGACGTTAGAGGATAAATCACATTTTTTTTCCAGACTGAAGTAAAGGATAGGGTAAATAACTGGACGGGATTTAAAGTGCCAGAAGAGTCAAATTTAAAGCTATAGTTTTTCAATTTATCAAGCAGATTAGGTTCATGCGTAAGTTACATCCCTGTTTCAGGATCTCTATTAGTCGGGTGTACACGGTGTGACTGATCACGCAGCCCTTCCATTCCTACCCATTAATAACTCCGTTTATGGTGTTAGACACGATGCAGACTAAAAAAGTGCATCCGTTGTCTACCAAATATGCCCAAAGTGAAGTTCAAGAGCATAATTGATTTCGGTCTTGATAGTAGTTGTGAAAACTAATTGCCTAATTAGTGTAAAGTATCAATCCCATTTATAGTAATATTTGTAATCGTCTATTTTTTATGTTGTTGGAGCCTTGTGTCAATTTGCCGGGGGGGGGGGGAGGCGTTCGAAGTCTGTTTATTGATATATTTTACCGGTACTTTTTAATTATTAGAACACACTCAAGAATTTTGATCTGAATGTTAGATCTGAGAAAACCGGTTTCATAGCCACAAAGACAAGTGACCGGTGACAGAATTTATTGGACTTATATAATTCGGACTCTATGTTTGCACATTAGAGGGTTGGGGTAAAGTATAGCGGGTCTGCATGCAAAATGTGTTAGCTACAGTTTTTCTGCATATTATGAAGTAAGAATTGTTTTCTGGTCTTTGAAATCTTTTGGTTATGTTTTTCTTTAAGTTTAGCAACAGCTATAGTAGGATCTGCTATATGAAGACTATTTATGAGTTTTGAACTGTAGGTCCAAATTGAATATTTCAGTAGGTATTTTTTGAAACTGAAAAAAGTGGAGTGGATTTTCAATTTATCAGCGTGTGTAAGAGTCTTCATGATAGGGTGTAACGTAGAGAATGTGGAAAGAGCAACAGTGTTGTACCTCGTTGAAAGATAATGGCGATTGAAACAAAGCTTAGGAGAGATGATGGAATCATACGAAGCTGATACGTGGCGTTTGATGTGTTCTGTTAGGAGATGACAAGTGTGAGAAATTGTATTTCCAATGGGAATGCCGAGATAAACGATTTGATCAGACGGGCGAATTTTTGAATTTCTAAGTACAATTTTACCAGGAAGTGGGCCTTTCCAGTTAGAAATGACATTGTTGGATTTTTTTTAGCGTTTAGTTCAAGGCCAGATTTTAAATATTTTGTTTGCGGTTTTTGGAAGTTTCAGAAATTTTGTCCAAAGTTCGGCTGAGGATAAAATTGTCATCAAAATAAATGACTAAGGAGATATTGAGGCCAGAAAGAACGCAATACATCTGACACTGGTCTTGAGCTTCAAGGTCATAATTATTGAAATAACAAGGTAAGACAATGGCACCTTGCCTGGCTCCTTTTTTAACTGATAAAGTAGCCGGATTTACTCCTCTTTTAGCAGCCCCCTATTTTTTTTTTTTTTGAAAACTGGTACCCAGGCATTTTCTGGCCTGAAAAAAAAAAGATCTAGATGGGTGACGTGTTTGAGAAAAATATTTAGAGCCTTAATTTTGGAAACACACTTATCATTTAAAAGATGCCTGCATACATGTTGCAGCCATAAATGGCGTCTTATGACTAAAAATAAAACTCAGTCTAAATGACGATTACAGAAAAAATCCTTAAAACCCTTAAATATTTTAACAGTTTATTAATCTAGTACGTATGTTAACTGAAAAAAAGGGCAATCGCGAAAAAAATTTCTTAAATCCCTTGAAATATTCGAACAGTTACCTCACATAAGTGTCAGGTAGGAAAAGTGATAAACTATGAACTACAAACTCAGCTGTTTCTGCCTCTTCACAGTCGCTGCGATCAGCATAGACCCTCTAATATTACCTGCAAAAATATTACCGAAATTACTTTTAAAAATCTAGGGGGCAGAAACTATGAAACAATGCCCCCATCGCCCCCTCAATTGGTGCCATTGTGGACAGGTCTGGGAAGAAGAAATATCCTGCATAGGTAACCCACCAGGATTAAGAGCCAAAGAAGAGGCTAAGTAAATAGGAAACTTCTAGTTACAATAGCCATCAAACTATATCAATATAACATATAGCCTTATCTTAGTGCCCTGTTTAAGGCCAAAAAAAGATTACAGTGACAATAGCTCCTCCCCTTCAAATACACTTTGTTCCTATGGGCAACGTCGCAACCCCCTGGTATCAGTCAAAACTTGTAGATAACCAGTTTACTCAGAATAATGAAACGGTCTGAAAAATGTGCCTGAAGGAGGAGGGACGTGTCTCACCCACCACCAGGGAGAGGACCTTTAATAATTATGCAATAGGCAATTTTTAATAACTACTTAAATATTTGTTTTAGTAGAAGAGGGGACATGCTTCAAGGCCACACGTGCCCACGTATACCTCCGATAACATCAGATTAAAATTTTGAGACAGCAGTTTTACCCAGAGTAGTCAAAATGCTCAACAAATATGCCTTCAGGGACGATAAAACCCATACAGCCACAATGGAAAGGATCCAAAATTAAGCAAATTGCTCATCTTTCCCTCATCCGTTTAAGCAACAAAAAGGTGTATAAGTTGCATATTTCAACCAGAATCATATCAAGATATTCAATCTGGGAATGTGGACATTCTCACTGGGCTTGTAGTCTAAGTAGCAACCAAAGGAGCAGATTCTAAAAATATGTTTACCTTTCATCCAAGGGTTTTGCTTGGAATGTATCTAGGGCAAATGGGACCCGACGATTATTGCTTTCAAAAGCGGGAGATCTTTGTGCAAAATTCACCAGATCTACGTTAACTTTATGGGGCTAATATCTCGCCCAAGGGGGATATAAGTACCCAAATTTCAGAGGCGTGCGGCGCATTCGAGCCTGAACTTTCCTAAGCACTTAATTTCCCTGATTCACTTAAAAATCGTTAAGGACGTAGCTACACCCAATGATTTCTTGCCCACAAACTGTAAGATAGATGACCTCTACTGTCCAAGCACGAGCAGGATTCAAAATTTCATAATTAGAAATTTATAATTTCATAATTAGAGTGACTTGTAATCAAAATTTATGAAAAATACTAATCTTCAGGGGTAAGGGCTAACATACTTGGGCTGACTGGTCTATTTTTTATTCGTTTCTTATGCTTTAGAGGTAGAAAAATTTATCGTCATGCACGCATCTAGGCACATGGCTACGACAAATGAAAAAATATTACTCGAAGCAAAAATTATTTTAGTAAAGTGCAAATGGCACTCTGGCATTTAGAAGCCCTTCCTTCGGGGAGGCTTGCTCGGGGACTACCTGCTTTTTGTTTGGCCCTAGATGGCTGGCCGAGAAGGACAATCTTTGACAATCTGTCTTCATTCATCTTCAAAACATTTCCTAGCCATCTCAATCTTTCTCTCATTGTAGCCCTAGAAAGTCATTATACCTCCATGTACCAGTGGATCATTTCTTGCTAAAACAATTGCTCTGTGAAAATAACAGTCAATAATACAGAGGGAAGAAGTCTGGGGACAAATCTTCGTTAATGTGCTACCCAAGGAACCAAAGATGCAAAATCATTAATTAAAGGACCCCCCGAATTGAAGGACCCCCCCGACACAAGGACCTTTCGCAGCAGAAAGGCGTCGGTAATCAATAGATGAACATACGATCTTACCATATACCTAGTTTATTTGTTTTCCTAGGTGACTGGAGTTAACAATTTACTATTAGACCTGCTCTCCCAAAATTAACATGCTATTATTCAGATTTTTATCCCTAGCAGCACAAGATCAGATGCTGAAGACTTGATTTTAGGTAGAGCCCAGTTCCCCTTTGAGCCTTTAAATCATTTTTGGTGAAAAATCTAAGCCAATAAATGTTTTTTTGGTACTGGTGCATTATGCGGGCACCGCAAAGAAGTCAAGTTTGGTTAATGCTAATGAAATAAAATAAGATAGGATGAATATATAATAGCTTAGAAACAAATTTGGGCAATATATTTGCACATTAGGGGAGGGGGGGGGGGATAAAGCATAGCTTATATTAAATACGTAACCTAACCTAACCTAGCTACCTTTCTCCCTCCTAAACCCCAAAAAACAATCGTTTAGATATTGAGAAACCACGCTTTGCCATCAATTTATCTAGCAAATCACCCGTTGCCTGCTAATGAAATTGCAGTTTGACGGATTTCGTGACTGGTTTCTTTGATACAGTATATAGCAATGCCCGCATAATGCACCAGTACCGTTCTTTTTTTTCTTAGATTATTATTAAAAAGTACTCTCTAAAGAACATCCTTCATGACTTCAAATTTTTCATAAATACAGTTTCAATCTGTTTTGCATGTTAAGAATCATAAGAAAAGGACTTTGAACCTCTGAGTGGTACACAAACAGCTAAGACTGATAATAAAGACCAAACTTTTTGAGACTTATCTTATTGCATATTCAAAATATAATTAATACCTAAAGTGTTCAATATATGTACCTTTTACGTTTAAATAGTATTCCTTTAACCTGTTGGTTGGTTTTGGTTGGATTCTTGGTAGGAAAAGCATACTCAATCAACCTTTGGACTTTTCTATTTTATGCGCCATCTAGCTTAGTACAAAGCATGTATAGGTAGCGCTGCAACATAAAGTCATTTTCTATCGTTCACTGTTGATCTTTTTCGTTTTTCCTGGCTGTTATATAACTTAAAATTATTACAGATTAATACAATAATATTAAAAATAACTTAAAGAGCCCCAAAACATCGCTAATGGAGCACGCATGGGAGGCTTAGGTTTAGTCGATTTTCCTTGTCGGCAATTGAGTTCGTGATTATTCTGCGTAGATTATCTCTAAATAAAATGAAGATGTACGAATACCTCCATAATTAATAACGCTTGTAAATAAGATAGTTTGGATAATTTTCTTTCCTTGATTGGATTTACGATATTTCTCCACTTAAGGGTTTCTCTAGTTAAGGCTTTCCGTCAATAGCAATTCCACTAATGTACTTTTTATTTCTATTGACGATCATTTTAATTGCATTCAGATCTTATTTTGAAATTCTCAAAAATACAAACTACTGTTCAGTTAAATGTGAATAAAAGTTACTGTTTTACAAATAGTTATGCATGAAAAATATTTATAACTTGATGGTGAAATTTTTGAAAATCTATTTTGAGATTTCGGCTACAATGGCCCGGAACCCGCTGTTATATTGGTCAACAAATAATTGCAAGACTAATATTTTCTTAATTAGAAGTAACTTTTACCTTGTACTTTTCTATCAGAAATAAGAAAAGTTTAGCTGGAGGTCAAATTTGTACAAAATTTGGTATTTCTCCCTCTGCCACTTGCCGTACCGGTTATATTATAATACAATATATTATAGCAAAATGTACTTCAAAAGTTTTCTCTTTTAAAACGCTATTAAATCCACAATTGCTGAGACTTCCAGTAACAAATATTATTATATATTAAACGGTTGGTATGCTTTTAATGGTTCTTTTCAGCAATATTGGCGATTAAGTAATCTTGGTAATCATTTTGATTTGTCGAAAAAACACGCTAACCTAATTAATCAACAAGAATTTTTAACGCATTGTAGGGTAAAGAGAGTTCTTCCAAATTCTCTTTGTTTTGCCTAAATTTAGGTACACCATCAGAAGGCAATTTCGGGATAGGGTTGGGTTTCAGTCATTGATCCACATTTTAAAAAACCATAAACACCCACGTTTCTTCCTTAGTAATACAATCTACAAAACTCGATATTTTTACAGCAAAACCTTTCACCGGTAGATTTTCATAAAATTTCTAATATAGCTCAAAATTAGTTCCGCCACGATTTTTTATAGCTTATCAGACTCGCTTATTGGAAAACTTTGTAAAATTAGATTACGAAAAATTCCAAAACTCCAGATTTCTTCTTCCTAGATTCTGGCCTGGTCCGGCCACTAAGAGCATATCTTCTAAAGTTCTTACACCGGAAGAAACCCATGACTTTTCTAAGGGATCAAAATTTTGCTTGCCACAAACACTAGTAAATTTCTTTAAGATAGTTTTCAGTGCGGAGTATTTGGTTCAAGGGGTATTGTGGAAAAATTAACTTCAAGTAGAGGTGATTAAGATTCTTCTTGATTTTACTCCGTATTCCTTAAACTCAAGAAATCAGCAGACACAAATTCTCAAAAATTTAACAAAAGACCCAGACATCATTATCATCATGGCTGAAATAGGGAATAAAGTTGTCTTGTTATGTTAAGGGAATGAAGGGAATGAGGTTTCCCCTCCTTTTATGTTATTTTTCTTTTGTTTTAGTCTCTTTTAAATTTTATGTTTTACTCTGTAGCTGATATTCTTTGATTTCTATATTGATTTACCTTGAATTTTTATGTGTTTTTCTTCATGATACTCCACGCATTGTACCTCTGTATAGTGTGGGCTAGAAAAAATAATAATAATAATAATAAGTTCACCCGAGAAATACGAAAAGAGCTGATCGTAAACAATTTCTGAGGAACACTTATTATTTAAAACAAATATGATTTATAATAATACTTATTATTATTTACGACGTGCTTACGGAGAACATATGAGCTAGGGATTTGAAAACTGAAAGACTCATTACTCCACAAATGTATAAAGTATTTTATCCTAAAGGTTGCTCCACTCCTAAATTTTAAACTCTGCCATTTACAATTGTAGTATTTTTTATTCATTTACCAAGTGCTGCCATTTTAACTTATTTATTTTGATGGCGATTGGCGGGAAAAATTTTAGAGTTACCCCACCAGGCTTAAATCGTGGCTTATTTCATTCTGATCTGGCTTATTTTTGCCGTGAACTGCTTTTTTGTGAATAAATTGTTTTTCCCCATTTGACTCCAATAATTTTTGCGTCATATAATGAAGTTGTTTTTCTGGGCACGAAAGGCTTAAAAAGACGAACTAAAGACCTTCGCTCATCAATTCTTCCATTAGGTCTGGAGTTATTTTCTCGAAGATTACGTTTGGGCCTGTAAAGTCGCTGTCACAAATCCGCAAATTTTAAGTGACTATAAGACGTGGTTGATTTTTGCTGGTAAACTGGTTATGTTTTGACTCAAGTCAAACTTATAGTGAAGTGATGTTAGGAATGAAATAAGCATGTGTGAAATACTGAATTAAAATCAAGTTGCCATCAAGCCATTGGTCAATTGGAGACAAAGCTAAGACAGGAAGTCTCAGTGAAAGGCAAAGCTGGCATAAGCCTTTTTTGGATTGTGTAAAAAATGATGTCATTTTCACTTGTTGTTAGATATTGTCTATCATCCATCCATCCATCCTAAGGTAGAATTAAGGGATGATCGAGGTTTTCGGTTTAACTCATGACCGACAATGTCGAGTCGACTGGACTTGTATTCAAAAGGGGGGACTGAATTTGCTTGGACTCACAGGTGAACAAATGTCCTAAGCCTAGTTTCATGTTAATTTGTGGTACCAGTTTAGTGATTTGGTGTCAAGGTTAAAGTATAGTAAAATTATGTTAGGAATGAAATAAGTATGTATTTTAGACCTTTTAAAAGTTGTTTTCAAATTTAATAGTGTTACCTTCTGAGGAGAAGTAGATGCACAATAGAACAAGAAACACAATACAATTCTGGGGACTACTTTTAAACATTATAAGATACGTGTTAATACTTTTTTGGATTTTCACCTTAATTTATCCTCCCCCCCTCCTGACGTGTAAATGTATATTCTGGATTATATATTCTCAACATATTTTTTTTGTTACTTGATGCTGTTGATGATGCTTGTTGGCAATTAAGTGTGTCTGTAGAACATTGATGAAAACATCATACAGTGAGACAATCCATGGTGAACATATAAGTTTAGCTAAATATTTACCTATTAGGGACGGGGGGGTGTAAATGACTAATAATTGCTTAGGAATAATATTAGTAGCAATACAGAAATAAAGAAGCAGTAGTAAGTAGTAATATTAGTGTTTTGAATATTCAGGGATAATATTATTATGTATTTGATAATTTTTAAAGTAGTTCTGAGAAGTTTATTCTTTTTTTTTAGCGTGTGTACAATCACTTCTCGAAAGGAAAAGCTATAAAACTTCAAAAAAACTTTTAAAGGTTCTAAAATACACACTTATGTTATTCCTAACAGCTGTTAAAGTAAAGTGAAGTGCTTTGAGTAATAATATGAGTAAGTATTTTTTAAGTTTTAAAGGTAGCTTTCAGAATTTTATAGTGTTTCCTTCTGATGAGGGCAACCGTTCCATTAGTGCCCCATTCTAAAATCTTTTCAAATAATATTTTGGTAAATAATTATAGATGAAACAGATTCCAGAATGTAGAATTTCTAGCTGGAATTCTTTGAGTCTAACCAATCTACCGTTTACCAAACACACCAAGAAATGAAAAAAAAAAAAAAAAAAAAAACAGCAATGGAGAAAAAAAAATATACTGTTGATGGAACATTCAGAAAACAAATAAACAATATAATCGATTTTGCGTATTGTATTATTCATTGGCCTATAGTCATATTAGTCATTGTTGAAAGTTAGTTGTTATTAGGGGAGCTATATTTCTATTACTACTGAAGACTCATTGCAGAAATCAAGCCGCCTTAGGCCAAAAGAAGCAACTACACACACTTGTCCTCAACCCCAGTTTATTCAAGACTTTATTCTTCATCTCCTCCAATTAAGTTCTAACTTCCATTAGCCGCTTTCTTCTATCCACTTTCCATCCATTAAGGGATGAAGTATTTTTCTTCTTGCCCCAGATATTAATCTTTGGACTTTTATTGTCTTTAAACCGTGATCTAGCTATCTTCACCTGTCTTTCAGTTCAGCTTTAGAAAATGTAATCCAACTACTTTTTTAAAAGTTCGTTTATTGAGTTTTCAAGGTTCTATGTAAAACTTCAATGAAAAACAAAACATATCTTACACTACCATATATGCACACTGAGCAAATGTAACTTTATGTGATAATAAACCAAAGATAAGATCTGTCTTCGGCTTATGGTTATTATTAGTATAGACCAGTGTATCCATAAGAATAGGCTATATTAAGTTCTAAAAGCCGATGAAATTGTTTCACAGCTGTTGAATCATTATGACACATAAACTTACAGCCAAAACGAGTGAAATTTGGCTGATCACGCAAAATCGTTGGTAAGCAAGCAAGGTAAAGCTTTATTTCTGATTTTTTGGGGCAAAACGTTGTCTCGCTTATTAGGCTTATGTTTTCAGTAGCTCTGGCTTATTTTTGGCTTATTTTTTAAAGGCTCATTATGTTTCACCTTCTTGGATAACTGCAGTCACCCTTTCATCATTACTTAGAAAGGGTCTTCTTCCTTTACTTTTAGTTTTTCCTTTAAGGTATGTTTTTTATATTGTCCTTTAGACTTAGGACTTTTGTCTGTACGTTTTATTAATTTATTCTGCATTGAAGACAGTCAAGCTGAAGTCTCGACCGAAATATTTGCATAGTTTTCTTCTATATCACTAACTGTTATTATCCTCGTTTTCTCTTCTTTACGATTTTTTTTCGATTTGTCATATTTATCCAGTGTGGTCTCAGAAATTATTTAATAAATGAGTTATTGGGACCATCAGCCAATATAAAACAAACAAAATGTATCATGACATGGCTCGTCTAGTGGCTAGGAGATTTTGTTATGGTTATTATAATTTAGGTTCTAATCTTGCATAAGACAACTTTTTAAAAGTAAGTATTCACTTTCAAGAGCCGCACTAGCAGCAAAGGAAACAAAAAGAAAAAGGGGACACCTCAGTTAACTTTCCTTACTAGTGACAGCTGGGGACTGTAATCATCCTTTAGAAGGTTTTCGACCATGGTGATTACAATGATGCAATTTTCCTTTCTAATGACCAGCTCTTCTCAAATGTTTAAGCCCAAGAAGCAAAACTACTAAAAATATACTTTCATAGGCAGCGCGATAGCGCTGCCTAAGTAAAGAACGATGTGGGCACAATGTATTATTTCTTTTTTTCTCCATACTCGGGCACTTCGTATCGACGGAGTTGTCGTAGAAACTTCGAAAAGGGCTCATTCGATTGGAAACTGGAGTGGCTAGTGCCCTTGTTAATAGTCGAAAGTGATTGGAGGGCAACTATCCCCCCCCCCCACGCCCATCATTCCCCCAAACACATCCAATCAAAACTTTGAGATAGCCATTTTATTCAGCGTAGTTGATTTCCAGATAGAAAATATGTTTTTGAGGAGAACACTCCCCCACAACCCTCGGGGCGAGGGTTTTAAGTTATGCCCTAAGGGCATATAAGAACGATGTTGGCACAATGTATCATTTATGATTTTTTTTCCTTTAGAGCACGGCACTTCATATGGAAGGGGTCGTCGTATAAACTTCAAAAGGGGCTCATTCGATTGGAAATCGAGAGTTCTACTGCCCATTTTAATAGTCGAAAGCGATTGGAGGGCAAGTAGCCCCCCCCCCCCCCCACGCCCATCATTCCCTCAAACACATCCAATCAAAATTTTGAGATGGCCATTTTGTTCAGCGTAATTGATTTCCACATAGGAAATATTTTTTTGAGGAGTACACTCCCCCAAAACTCTCAGGGCAAGGGTTTTAAGTTATGCCCTGGGTGCATATAAGGTTTTATAGAAGGTGTTGTCGTAGAAACTTCAAAACAGGCTCATTCGATTGGAAATCCATAGGGCTAGTGTCCCTTTTAATAGTAGAAAGTGATTGGAGGGCAACTACCCCCCCCCCCTCGCCCATCATTCCCCCAAACAAATCCAATAAAAATTTTGAGATAGCCATTTTGTTCAGCGTAGTTGATTTCCAGATATAAAATATATTTTTGAGGAGGACACTCCCCCACACCCCTCAGGGCAAGGGTTTTAAGTTATGCCCTGGGGGCATATAAGGTTTTATAGAAGACGTTTTCGTAGAAACTTCAAAAAAAAGCTCATTCGATTGGAAATTCAAAGGGCTAGTGCCTTTTTTGATTGTTGAAAGTGATTGCATAGCGACTAACGCCCCTCTCACGCCCTCCATTTTCCAAAACACATCCAATCAAAATTTTGAGATATCTATTTTGTTCAACGTAGTTGAACGTTCTGAAAATTAGGTCTTTTAGGATGATAATCCCTCAGAGCCCTCAGTGCAAGGGTTGTAAGTTATGCCCTGGGGGCATATAAGGTTTATATAGAAAGTTGTTGTATAAATCATAGGCAGCGCGATCGCGCTGCCTAAGTAAAGAACGGGGACACTCGAGAACGAGACAAGAAACGGGGACTAAGTAAAGAGGAGGACACTCCCCCACAACCCTCAGGGCAAGGGTTTTAAGTTATGCCCTGGGGGCATATAAGAACGATGTTGGCACAATGGATTATTTGTTAATTTTTTCCTTTAGAGCAGCGCACTTCTTATCGAAGAAGTTGTCATAGAAACTTCAAAAAGGGCTCATTCAATTGGAATTTGGAGTGGCTTGTGCCCTTTTTAATAGTCGAAAGTAATTGTAAGGCGACTAACACCCCTTCCACGCCAACCATTTCCCGAAACACATCCAATCAAAATTTTGAGATAGTTATTTTGTTCAGAGTAGTTGATTTTCAGATAGAAATTATGTTTTTGAGGAGGACAGTCCCCCACAGCCCTTAGGGCAAGGGGTGTAAGTTATGCCCTGGGGGTATATAAGGTTTTTTATGGAAGGCGTTGCCGTAAAAAGTTCATAAAAGGCTCGTTCGAGCCTTTTATGAACTCAAAGGGCTAGTGCCCTTTTTAATAGTCGAAAGTGATTAGAGGGCAACTAACCCGCCTCTCACGCCCACCTTTTCCCCAAACACATCTAATCAAAACTTTTGAGATAGCCATTTTATTCAACGTAGTTTTAAGTTCTGGAAATTAGGTCTTTGAGGATGACAACCCCCCCCCCCCACAGCCCTCAGGGAAAGGGTTGTAAATTATGCCCAGGGTGCATATAAGGTTTTTATAAAACGCGTCGTCGTAGAAACTTCAAAAAGGGCTCATTCGATTGGAAATTGAAATGGCTAGAGCCCTTTTTAATAGGCGAAAGTGATTGGAAAGCAACTAACACCCCTTCCACGCCCACCATTTCCCCAAACACATCCAATAAAGATTTTGAGATAGCCATTTTGTTCCACGCAGTTTGAAGTTCAGGAAATTATACCTTTGAGCAGAACACTCCCCCCACAGTCTTCAGGGCAAGGGTTATAAGTTATGCCCTGGGGGCATATAAGGTTTTTATTGAAATCTTTGTCGTAGAAACTTGAAAAAGGGCTCATTCGATTTGAAATTCAAAGGGCTAGTGCCCTTTTTAATAGTCGAAATTGATTTGAGTGCAACTAACCCTCCTCTCACGCCATCTTTTCCCCAAACACATCCAATCAATATTTTATATAGCCATTTTATTGAACGTAGTTGAAAGTTCTTGAAATTAGGTCTTTTAGGATGATAAACCCCTCAGAGCCCTCAGTGCAAGGCTTGTAAGTTATGCCCTGGGGCATATAAAGTTTATATAGAAAGTTGTTATAGAAATTTCAAAAAGGGCTGATTTGATTGGAAATTGAAATTGCCCTTTTTAGTAGTCGAAAGTGAGTGGAGAGTAATTAACCCCCCTCTTACGCCCACCATTTCCTCAAAAACATTCAATCAAAGTTTAGAGATAGCCATTTTGTTCAACGCAGTTGAAAGTTCTGGAAATTATGTATTTAAGGATGACAAACCCCCAGAACAAACCAAGGGCAGAGGTTGTAATTTCTGCCCTGGGGGCATATTTATAGATAGATAGAGTTGTCGTAAAACTGCAAAAGGGGCTTATTCAATTGGAAATTGAGAGTGCTAGTGCCCTTTGTAATAGTCGGAAGTGACTGGAGGGTAACTAACCCCCCTCTCACGCCCTTCATTCCTCCAAACACATCCAATCAAAATTTTCAGATAGCCATTTTGTTCAACGTTATAGATAGTTCTGGAAATTAGGCCTTTGAGAATGAGACCCCCCCAGCACTCAGGGCAAGGGTTGTAAGTTATGCCCAGGGGGCATATAAGATTTTTATTGAAAGTTTTGTCGTAGAAACTTCCAAAGGGCTCATATGATTGGAAATTGAAAGGACTAGGGCCATTTTTAATAGTTGAAAGTGATTGGACTACCACCGCTCTCACGCGCACCATTTTCCCAAACACATCCAATCAAAATTTTGAGATAGCCATTTTGTTTAACGTAGTTGAAAGTTCTGGAAATTCGATCTTAGGGGATGACAACCACCCTAACAGACCTTAGGGTAAGGGTTAATTTATGCCCTGGGGGCATATAAGGTGTTTATAGAAAGCGTTGTCGTTTCCAACAGAGCTCATTCGATTGGAAATCGAAAGGCCTAGAGCGCTTTTTAATATTCGAAAGTGATTGGAAGGCTTGACGTTTTTATAGTAAAGATCGATGTGGGTATAATGTATTATTTTTGTTGTTGTTGTTGTTTAGACCAGGGCACTTCGTATCGAAGGAGTTGTCCTGGGAACTCGAAAAGGGCTCATTCGATTGAAAATAGAAAGGGTTGGTACCCTTTTAATAGTCGAAAGTGATTGGAGGGCAACTAATCCCCCTTCCACTCCCACCCTCCCACGCCCACCCTCCCATTTGCCCATTATGTTTAAAAACTAAATGTTGCCCTAAGATTAAATCAAAATTCACTGTGATTCCCAATAAGGCATCTCAGCAGTATCCCAAGAACGACTGAGGGTATTATGTTCAAACTTTCGGCGCTACTTCTGCTCTTAAAATTTAACCAAATCAAGATAGCGTAAGTGTATCCAAGCTATCAAAGAAATTAAACAGATTTTTTTGCGAATGGTATCAAGTTTTCCGTTTCAGGTCAACTAGAGGAGGGGTGAAACTAAATTAAACACTACTATTTGTGTCCATATTTTTGCACTTTACTGAAAAAAAATATAAATGTTTTTACTTTTATAACTTTAATAAATCAAATAATATTAACATTTTGATTACTAAATGTCTGTATATGTATATTAAACTGACAATGCACATTCATTTGTATTTTTTTCAGTAAAGTGCAAATTATGTTCTGGCCTTGGGAAGGCATAGGGTTTTGAGCCCAACTTATGTTAATTTCTGCTCGTTTTGAGTTTGACTCGGTTATTTATTGTAATTTCAGTTCGTTTTGGGTTTCATTTATTTATCGATGCTGATTTGTGGTAGTTTCACGCTTGGTAGATTGTTTGATTTTTTTTGCTCATTTTTAGTTTAATGGAGTTCTTTACTTTTCTTTGAAAAACTTATTTTATGGAAAAAGTTTTTTTTAATTAATCTTGTGAAAAGTTCAAAATTCTTTGTAGCATTGCATTTAATAATAACACGAATTTCCGTAAATTATGTTAACTACTCATCTTAAGTTATTTTAATATCCTTCGTGTTTCTAAAATCTTAAATCTGTATATATTCCATAGGGGATAATATTTCATACACAACTAAAGCTTTTATCCACAACTCCTCAAGATTCCAAGGATAATAAACCCCACGAACTCTTCATGTCACAAAATTGCAGATTTTTCTAAGGGAAAGTTCAATAAAGATCAAACAGTTCGTGGTAACGAACTGTAAGTAAGGAGCGACCCCGCTCAATGGTAACCGAAACTCTAGAAAAGGGGTTTTTGATACCAATAGATACATAAAAAGAATCAGATTTAAATGCTGATTTCAAATATATAACTTTCATCAAGTTTAGTCCTACCTATCAAAAGTTACGCGCCTGAGAAAATTTGGCTGATTTTCGAAAAAGGGGGAAAGACCCCCTAAAAATTATATTACCTGGATGAAAGTCACACCGTCATATTCAGCATATCAGAAGACCCTACTGTAGAGGTTTCAAGCTCCTACCTACAAAAATGTGGAATTTTGCATTTTTTGCCAGAAGAAAGATCACGGATGCGTGTTTATTTATTTTTTTTTCCAGGGGTGATCGTATCGACCCAGTGGTCCTAGAATATCGTGGGAGGACTCATTGGATCGGAAATTAAAAGTTCTAGTGCCCTTTTTAAGTGACCAAAAAAATGGAGGGCAACTAGGCCCCCTCCCACGCTCATTTTTTCCCCAAAGTCACCCGATCAAAATTTTGAGATAACCATTTTGTTCAGCATGGTTGAAAATAGGATAAATATGTTCTTTAGGATGACTTACTCCCCCGAAGTCCCCAGGGGGATGGCTGAAAGTTTTGAACTTTGCCCAATGTTAACATATAGTATTGGATATTAGGAAGTATACAGACGTTTTCAGGGGGATTTTTTCTGGCATTAGGGGGGTGGGTGGGTTGGGGGTTATGTGGGAGGATCTTTCCATGAAGGAAGTTTCCATGGGGGAAGGGACATTGCTATGAAGGTGGCGCCGGATTTCCCAATATTATTTTAAAATAAGATCAGAAATTAAATATAAAAAAAAACAAGTTTTCCTACTGAAAATAAGGAGTAACATCAAAACTTAAAACGAACAGAAAATATTACGTGTATGATTGGGTTCACCCCCTAGTCAGTACCTCGCTCTTTAAGCCAAAGATTTTTAGTACTTTCATAAGAGCTATTTATTCTAAATGACGGCCTTTGTGATTAAGGGGTCATTTTTAAAGAATTGGAACAAAATTCGAACTTAAGCTTAAAGAGCGAGGTATTGAACAGTAGACGAACCCCCTAATATACGTAGTTATGAATATAGAAGTTCATTACGTAAGTTAATTCGTAAGTTACGTATATATATTACTAATAAAAACGTTCGTAAATAAAATTAAACAAATTTCGAGAAAGCCATTTAACCAAATAAAAGTAAAATTAATATGCAATTTTTTTTTTAATTATTCATGTACGGTGAGCCAAAATCAAAACCTGCATCAATTCAAAAACGTTCAAAAATTAAATAAAAAAAACAAGTTTTTTTAACTGAAAGTAAGGAACGACGTTAAAACTTAAAACGAACAGAAATTATTCCGTATATGAAAGGGGCTGTCTTCTCCTCAACGCCTCGCTCTCTACGCTAAAGTTTGACTTTCTCACAAGTCTTTTTTTTTAAACAATAAAAAACTTTAGCGTAAAGAGCGAGGCGTTGAGGAGGGGACAGCCCCTTTCAAATACGGAATAATTTCTGTTCGTTTTAAGTTTTAACGTCGTTCCTTACTTTCAGTTAAAAAAAAACTTGTTTTTTTTATTTTATGAAGTAAAACCCATATTTAATATCTTGTTTTAGCAAAACTTGTGTTGATTTCTGTAGTTTATTTGTGTAAATTGGACAGAGATTTTTCTTACAAGGTTCATTGTGTATACTTTTATAACCCAAAAAACAACCGAAAATTAAATTGAAAAGATAAAGTTTTCTGATGAAATTAAAGAGCTAAGTTGAAACTTGAAACAAAAATAATTACTGCTTTGTGTTTTATGCTACACATTTTTTGAAAAGGTTTTTCAAATAAACTATCTATAATATTTTCTTATATTGTATAATTTTGAAGAAAACAAAAAGATTACGGAAAAAAAAAATCAGAGAGAACTTCAAATTATTTCTTTATTGATTATCAAGGTTTATATATGCAAATATTATTTTTTTTTATATATATTTGCTACTTTTCTACTGTTGGGATATATTTTTTGGGGGGAGGGGGGGGGGAGTAAGGCCGGGTAAATCCCAACATACTGGATTCATCCTTGAAAATGAATTTATTTCTGTTTTTTGGGGTTTGATAATGGGTTCTTTACATTTATCCAAAAAAATTTAAATTAATTTTTAGTTCGTTTTTCATTTACATTGATTTATTATTTGTTAGCTGTAGGGATGTTGTATATTTTTTCTCAGTTTATCTGCCTAAGAATTAAAATGTTGGAAGGGATTTTAAATTTTAGTCAAATAATTTAATTATTAATTCAAAAATATTAATTAAATAATTTAATAATTAGTCTCCTTTCCATTTATGATTGAAGGCAAATGAAAATATTAAAAACCGGCAAAGCTTCCAATATGACAATTAACTTGAAAAAAAAATAAACATGTATTTGTACAAATATAAGCTTTGTAAATTGTTGTTCCTTTTCTTTCAAAGACCGTTGTCTTATTAAAAGTCTTACCGTTCTTCAATATGCTCGATTCACTTTTATTATAATATTGGGCCACATTTTAATATTCAGTCAAAATGTCCATTCAGCCCTGGTTTTGGGCAATAATCTTTAACAGAGAACTCAGTATACATTTTGGAATGAATCAAGGGGGGAGGGGGTAATTTTTTCATATGTGATGGAAGTCGGCATATATTTTGGTCTTCTACCGAGCAGAAGCCATCCTGATCCGTCTCCTGTTGACACCCCTGAATACAGAAGCATCTTAACTTACAATTATTTGAGAATAGTATTTTTATGTTTCTTTTTTCTATCAGTATTTGTTTATTTAAATAAATGTTTATCAAGGCTATTTGTAAAAAGAAATCTGTTTTGCTGCCTTAAAAAAAAAAAAAAAAAAAAAAAAAAAAAAAAAAAAAAAAAAAAAAAAAAAAAATCGGAGTTTGCAAATCAACATGGCTGTATGACTATATTGTATCCTTAATTTTTTGTCTTAACGGAGTTTCCCTTGGCTTAATCTATATGCACTGAAATTTTCAAGCAAAAAAGATTGAATTGTTCGGGCTACACATTGAACCAACCATTTTTTTATATTCATTATGGTCCCCTTGGTTAGGATTACTTACACTATCAGTTTCAAAACAGAATAAATATAGATACTCTTTGAAGGGGCGGATCCAGGGGGCCGGGGCCCTCCAAGATTTTTCTGGCGCCCTCATTCCGTTTTTTTTATTCTTACTCTTTTTTTAAATAAACTTGTCAATTTGGTCAATTACTGGCGCTCCTGTCACATTGCCCCCACCCCAGATTTTGCTCTTGATCCGACTTTAGCTCTTTAGGTGTCACTAATAAGTGCAAAAATTTCTTTTTCAGTAGTCTCTATGTAGAAGCACCGTAAGTTCAAACTAATCGGAGATTACGAAATATGTTGGCCCGGTTTCAGGTGTGAGATATCGATACAAGCAATTTTTTTATTTTTTTCATTCATTGATATCTGTCTGGCTATGCTTAAACATATTGCGAATTTCAACCCTATAAGAAATGTAGCCCTTTTTAGGCATATTCTCGGGCGTCACGAATCGACGCAGAAAAAATTAGTTTTCAATTTGTGTCTTTACAAATTAGTCTTGCTTTTTTTAAATAAGATTCTTTTTCATGTAGGCCTACCTTCTGTTTTTTTTTTTGTTTTTTTTTTAGTTGTTAAGACTTAAGATAGAGAGTCAAGAACGTGGCATCGGTAAAAAATTCAAAGTACCCCAGCTTGAACTTACGTTATTTTTCACCTAGGATAGATACTAATAATTTATATCTATCATTTCACCAAAGCTGATTTGAAACATTTTCAAGAACAAGTCACATTTGACCAAACATACGATATATCATGCCGGCTAGTAGATTGTAGGAGGGACACAGAAATATATTGCGCCTATTTTCGGATGTCACAAATTAATACAACCTATTTTTTCAAAAAGTTTCATCAAACACTTCCTGGTAACGAACTGTAAGTAAGGAGCGACCCGGCTCAATAGTAACCGAAACTCTAAAAAACGGAATTTTGATACCAATAGACACATCAAAAGAATCAGATTGTTATGCTGATTTCAAATATGCAAGTTTCATCAAGTTTAATAATACCCATCAAAAGTTACGCGCCTGAGCAACTTTGCGTGAGTAGTAACAAGGTACTATTTTGCTTGCCTGTATAGGAATTCCCATGTTATTTGCTTGCCTGTATAGGACCATGCTATTTGCTTGCCTGTATAGGAATTCCCATGTTATTTGCTTGCTTGTATAGGACCATGTTATTTGCTTGCCTGTATAGGACCATGTTATTTGCTTGCCTGTATAGGACCATGCTATTTGCTTGCCTGTATAGAAATTTCCCATGTTATTTGCTTGCCTGTATAGGACCATGTTATTTGCTTGCCTGTATAGGTCCATGCTATTTGCTTGCCTGTATAGCAATTTCCATGTTATTTGCGTACTGCCATAGCAATTTCAGCATTATTCTATAGAAGTTTGACACCTTTTCAAAGAGAGTGAGTATTATACATTTTTGCAAAAAGGGATAAGGAATTCGCAAATTGGACACTATGAACGATATTAATTAATGTTTTGAATAATAGGAGTGTGAATGATTCTAATTAGTGATTGGATTGTATGAAGGTGGAAAAAAGGGGTAATTAGTGATTGGATAATTTTTAACAAGAAATGACTGAAAAGTGTTTTGGAGGAGATGGGATGATTGTGTACTGTATAATACACAAGTGATGGTTTGCACAGTGTTGTCAATTTTAAATAGTTTAGAAATAAAAAAAAATTAACAAGAAATGGCTGAAAAGTGTTTTGAGGGAGTTGAGTTGCACGAGGGTTGAGTTGCACGAGGGTTCAGTTACATGCGGATTCAGTTACACGGGGATTAGTTAAAATGGGGTCGAGTTGCACGAGGGTTCAGTAGCACGGAGGTTCAGTTGTACGGGGTTTCGGTTATACATGGGTTCAGTTACATGGGGGGTTCAGTTGCACGGGGGTTTAGTTAAATGGGGCTTGAGTTGCACGGGGGTTGAGTTGCACGAGGGTTCAGTTGCACGGGGGGGTTCAATTACATGCGGATTCAGCTACACAGGGATTAGTTAAATGCGGTTGAGCTGAATAGTCTCGTTGGAAAAAATTGGAGTTCATACTTAAACAGTTCTATTAAGAGCTATTGCTATGGAAATAGCTCATTTTTGAATCAAAACTATGCGTTTCCGACTGAAGATACACATTTGAATCAGAAAATGTGAAAATGTATACAATTGAAACAGAGAAGTGTGTTTTGACGATATTTTCTATATTTTCGTCTGAAAAATAGGAGTTCACGCTTAAAAAGTTCTATTAAGAGCTATTTTCATGGAAATGCTTTTACAATCAGATATGTTCGATTAACATTTGCAAAAAGGGGTAATGGGATTTGCTAATTGGAGGAGATGGGGTGATTGTGTACTGTATAATACACAAGTGATGTTTTGGAGAGTATTGTCAATTTAAAATAGTTTAGAAATAAAAAAAAAATTAACAAGAAATGACTGAAAAGTGTTTTGAGGGAGTTGAGTTGCACGAGGATTGAGTTGCACGAGGGTTCAGTTAAGGGGGTACAGTTACACGGGGGTTTAGTTAAATGGGGGTCGAGTTGCACGAGAGTTCAGTAGCACGATGGTTCAGTAGCACGGGGGGTTCAGTTGTACGGGGTTTCGGTTATACAGGGGTTCAGTTACATGGGGGGTTCAGTTGCACGGGGTTTAGTTAAATGGGGCTTGAGTTGCACGGGAGTTGAGTTGCACGAGGGTTCAGTTGCACGGGGGTTCAGTTACATGCGGATTCAGTTACACGGGGATTAGTTAAATGCGGTTGAGTTGCATAGTCTCGTTGGAAAAAATTGGAGTTCATACTTAAACAGTTCTATTAAGAGCTATTGCTATGGTAATGATTCATTTTTGAATCGAAACTATGCTTTTCTGACTGAAGATACACATTTGAATCAGAAAATGTGAAAATGTACACAATTGAAACAGAGAAGTGTGTTTTGACGATATTTTCTATAATTTCCTCTGAAAAATAGGAGTTCATGCTTAAAAAGTTCTATTAAGAGCTATTTTTATGGAAATGCTTTTACAATCGGAAATGTTTGATTAACATTTGCAAAAAATCCAAATATTTTCCCGGAAAAGAAAAGTTCAACTTCGATTCTGAATTTTCTCAATGAAAATGAAATAAGTTATTGATCAATTCTATTTTCATAAAATAATATAACATTTTCCACTTCAATTCAGATTTTTCTCAAAGAGATGACACAATTTAAAATATTGTTCCAAATTTTTAATAGAAGATAGAAAAAGTTATACTTTGATTGTGATTATTCTTCATGAAGATATGGAGCTCCACTTTAATTCTAAGTTTTCTCGAAGAAGTTCTAATTTCTCCAGAGAAAATAAAAAGCTTCCACATCAGTTTTAAGTTCACCAAGACATAAAAAATTTAAAGTTCAGTTCTAAATTTTTCCATAGAAGATAGGAAAAGTTATACTATGATTGTGATTATTTTCCATGAAGATAAAAAGTTTCATTTTAATTCTAAATTTTCTTAAATTCAATTCCGACCTTTCTCAAAGAGATGAAAAAATTTAAAGTTCTGTTCCAAATATTTTCCCGGAAAAGAAAAGTTCAACTTCGATTCTGAATTTTCTCAATGAAAATGAAATAAGTTATTGATCAATTCTATTTTCATAAAATAATATAAAATTTTCCACTTCAATTCAGATTTTTCTCAAAGAGATGACACAATTTAAAATATTGTTCCAAATTTTTAATAGAAGATAGAAAAAGTTATACTTTGATTGTGATTATTCTTCATGAAGATATGGAGCTCCACTTTAATTCCAAGTTTTCTCGAAGAAGTGCAAAATGTACAAGTTCTCTTCTGAATTTTCTTAGAGAGGAAAAAAAGTTAGCTCAATTCTGAAATTTACCAATGAAAATGAAAAAGCTTCCATTTCAGTTCATAATTTCTCAAAGACATAAAAATTTAAAGTTCAATTCTAAATTTTTCCATAGAAGATAGGAATGGCTATACTATGATTGTGATTATTTACCATGAAGATAAAAAGTTTCACTTTTTGTTTCAAAATATTTTTGGTCTATCGACCTAGTGGTACTAAAATATCGTAAGAGGGCTCATTCGAATGGAAATTAAAAGTTCTAGTGCCATTTTTAAGTGACCAAAAAGATTGGATGGTAACTACGCCGCCTCTCACGCCTCTTTTTTTCCGAAATCGTGCAGTCAAAATTTGACACGACACACAAACAGAGTCATAGTGAGAGAGAAAATTTAAAGTTCTGTTCCAAATTTTTCATAGAAGATTGGAAAAGTTATACTTTGATCGTGAATATTCAAGTTCTCTTCTGAATTTTATCAAAGAACACAATTCAATTCTAATTTCTCCAGAGAAAATAAAAAGCTTCCACTTCAGTTTTAAGTTCACCATGACATAAAAAATTTAAAGTTCAGTTCTAAATTTTTACATAGAAGATAGGCAAAGTTATACTATGATTGTGATTATTTCCTATGAAGATTAAAAGTTTCACTTCAATTTTTAATTTTTCTCAAAGAAGTGAAGAAAAGTTCAACTTCGATTCTGAATTTTCTCAATGAAAATGAAATAAGTTATTGATCATTTCTATTTTCCCAAAATAATATAAAAATTTTCCACTTCAGTTCAGATTTTTCCCAAACAGATGAAAAAATTTAAAATACTGTTCCAAATCTTCCATAGAAGATAGAAAAGTTCAAGTTCTCTTCTGAATTTTACCAAAGAACATAATTCAATTCTAATTTCTCCAGAGAAAATAAAAAGCTTCCACATCGGTTTTAAGTTCACCAAGACATAAAAAATTTAAAGTTCAGTTCTAAATTTTTCCATAGAAGATAGGAAAAGTTATACTATGATTGTGATTATTTTCCATGAAGATAAAAAGTTTCATTTTAATTCTAAATTTTCTTAAATTCAATTCCGACCTTTCTCAAAGAGATGAAAAAATTTAAAGTTCTGTTCCAAATATTTTCCCGGAAAAGAAAAGTTCAACTTCGATTCTGAATTTTCTCAATGAAAATGAAATAAGTTATTTATCAATTCTATTTTCCTAAAATAATACAAAATTTTCCACTTCAATTCCGACCTTTCTCAAAGAGATGAAAAAATTTAAAGTTCTGTTCCAAATATTTTCCCGGAAGAAGAAAAGTTCAACTTCGATTCTGAATTTTCTTAATGAAAATGAAATAAGTTATTGATCAATTCTATTTTCCCAAAATAATATCAAAATTTTCCACTTCAGTTCAGATTTTTCTCAAAGAGATGAAAAATTTAAAATACTTCCAAATTTTTCATAGAAGATAGAAAAGTTCAAGTTCTCTTCTGAATTTTACCAACGAACACAATTCAATTCTAATTTCTCAAGAGAAAATAAAAAGCTTCCACTTCAGTTTTAAGTTCACCATGACATAAAAAATTTGAAGTTCAGTTCTAAATTTTTACATAGAAGATAGGAAAAGTTATACTATGATTTTGATTATTTCCTTTGAAGATTAAAAGTTTCACTTCAATTTTTAATTTTTCTCAAACAAGTGAAGAAAAGTTCAACTTCGATTCTGAATTTTCTCAATGAAAATGAAATAAGTTATTGATCATTTCTATTTTCCCAAAATAATATAAAAATTTTCCACTTCAGTTCAGACAAAAGTCATACCATGATTGTGATTATTTTCCATGAAGATAAAAAGTTTCATTTTAATTCTAAATTTTCTTAAATTCAATTCCGACCTTTCTCAAAGAGATGAAAAAATTTAAAGTTCTGTTCCAAATATTTTCCCGGAAAAGAAAAGTTCAACTTCGATTCTGAATTTTCTCAATGAAAATGAAATAAGTTATTGATCAATTCTATTTTCATAAAATAATATAAAATTTTCCACTTCAATTCAGATTTTTCTCAAAGAGATGAAAAAATTTAAAATATTGTTCCAAATTTTTCATAGAAGATAGAAAAAGTTATACTTTGATTGTGATTATTCTTCATGAAGATATGGAGCTCCACTTTAATTCTAAGTTTTCTCGAAGAAGTTTTAATTTCTCCAGAGAAAATAAAGAGCTTCCACATCAGTTTTAAGTTCACCAAGACATAAAAAATTTAAAGTTCAGTTCTAAATTTTTCCATAGAAGATAGGAAAAGTTATACTATGATTGTGATTATTTTCCATGAAGATAAAAAGTTTAATTTTAATTCTAAATTTTCTTAAATTCAATTCCGACCTTTCTCAAAGAGATGAAAAAATTTAAAGTTCTGTTCCAAATATTTTCCCGGAAAAGAAAAGTTCAACTTCGATTCTGAATTTTCTCAATGAAAATGAAATAAGTTATTGATCAATTCTATTTTCATAAAATAATATAAAATTTTCCACTTCAATTCAGATTTTTCTCAAAGAGATGACAAAATTTAAAATATTGTTCCAAATTTTTCATAGAAGATAGAAAAAGTTATATTTTGATTGTGATTATTCTTCATGAAGATATGGAGCTCCACTTTAATTCTAGGTTTTCTCGAAGAAGTGCAAAATGTACAAGTTCTCTTCTGAATTTTCTTAGAGAGGAGAAAAAAAGTTAGTTCAATTCTGAAATTTACCAATGAAAATGAAAAAGCTTCCATTTCAGTTCATAATTTCTCAAAGACATAAAAATTTAAAGTTCAATTCTAAATTTTTCCATAGAAGATAGGAATGGCTATACTATGATTGTGATTATTTACCATGAAGATAAAAAGTTTCACTTTTTGTTTCAAAATATTTTTGGTCTATCGACCTAGTGGTACTAAAATATCATAAGAGGGCTTATTTGACTGGAAATTAAAAGTTCTAGTGCCATTTTTAAGTGACCAAAAAGATTGGATGGTAACTACGACACCTCTCATGCCTCTTTTTTCCGAAATCGTGCAGTCAAAATTTGACACGACACACAAACAGAGTCATAGTGAGAGAGATATCCAAAAAGTTGGGTTGATCTAGGTTCACTTAGAGTGGCGCGCCACTCTAAGTGAACCTAGATCAACCCAACTTTTTGGATATCTCTCTCACTATGACTCTGTTTGTGTGTCGTGTCAAATTTTGACTGCACGATTTCGGAAAAAAAGAGGCATGAGAGGCGTCGTAGTTAACATCCAATCTTTTTGGTCACTTAAAAATGGCACTAGAACTTTTAATTTCCAGTCAAATGAGCCCTCTTACGATATTTTAGTACCACTAGGTCAATATACCAAAAATATTTTGAAACAAAAAGTGAAACTTTTTATCTTCATGGTAAATAATCACAATCATAGTATAGCCATTCCTATCTTGTATGGAAAAATTTAGAATTGAACTTTAAATTTTTATGTCTTTGAGAAATTATGAACTGAAATGGAAGCTTTTTCATTTTCATTGGTAAATTTCAGAATTGAACTAACTTTTTTTCTCCTCTCTAAGAAAATTCAGAAGAGAACTTGTACATTTTGCACTTCTTCGAGAAAACTTAGGATTAAAGTGGAGCTCCATATCTTCATGAAGAATAATCACAATCAAAGTATAACTTTTTCTATCTTCTATGAAAAGTTTGGAACAATATTTTAAATTTTGTCATCGTTTTGAGAAAAATCTGAATTGAAGCGGAAAATTTTATATTATTTTATGAAAATAGAATTGATCAATAACTTATTTCATTTTCATTGAGAAAATTCAGAATCGAAGTTGAACTTTTCTTTTCCGGAAAATATTTGGAACAGAACTTTAAATTTTTTCATCTCTTTGAGAAAGGTCGGAATTGAATTTAAGAAAATTTAGAATTAAAATGAAACTTTTTATCTTCATGGAAAATAATCACAATCATAGTATAACTTTTCCTATCTTCTATGGAAAAATTTAGAACTGAACTTTAAATTTTTTATGTCTTGGTGAACTTAAAACCGATGTGGAAGCTTTTTATTTTCTCTGGAGAAATTAGAATTGAATTATGTTCTTTGGTAAAATTCAGAAGAGAACTTGAACTTTTCTATCTTCTATGGAAGATTTGGAACAGTATTTTAAATTTTTTCATCTGTTTGGGAAAAATCTGAACTGAAGTGGAAAATTTTTATATTATTTTGGGAAAATAGAAATGATCAATAACTTATTTCATTTTCATTGAGAAAATTCAGAATCGAAGTTGAACTTTTCTTCACTTCTTTGAGAAAAATTAAAAATTGAAGTGAAAATTTTAATCTTCATAGGAAATAATCACAATCATAGTATAACTTTTCCTATCTTCTATGTAAAAATTTAGAACTGAACTTTAAATTTTTTATGTCATGGTGAACTTAAAACTGAAGTGGAAGCTTTTTATTATCTCTGGAGACATTAGAATTGAATTGTGTTCTTTGATAAAATTCAGAAGAGAACTTGAATATTCACCATCAAAGTATAACTTTTCCAATCTTCTATGAAAAATTTGGAACAGAACTTTAAATTTTCTCTCTCACTATGACTCTGTGTGTCGTGTCAAATTTTGACTGAACGATTTTGGAAAAAAGAGGCGTGAGAGGCGGCGTAGTTACCATCCAATCTTTTTGGTCACTTAAAAATGGCACTAGAACTTTTAATTTCCAGTCAAATGAGCCCTCTTACGATATTTTAGTACCACTAGGTCGATAGACCAAAAATATTTTGAAACAAAAAGTGAAACTTTTTTATCTTTATGGTAAATAATCACAATCATAGTATAGCCATTCCTATCTTCTATGGAAAAATTTAGAATTGAACTTTAAATTTTTGTGTCTTTGAGAAATTATGAACTGAAATGGAAGCTTTTTCATTTTCATTGGTAAATTTAAGAATTGAGCTAACTTTTTTTTCTCCTCTCTAAGAAAATTCAGAAGAGAACTTGTACATTTTGCACTTCTTCGAGAAAACTTAGAATTAAAGTGGAGCTCCATATCTTCATGAAGAATAATCACAATCAAAGTATAACTTTTTCTATCTTCTATGAAAAATTTGGAACAATATTTTAAATTTTGTCATCTCTTTGAGAAAAATCTGAATTGAAGTGGAAAATTTTATATTATTTTATGAAAATAGAATTGATCAATAACTTATTTCATTTTCATTGAGAAAATTCAGAATCGAAGTTGAACTTTTCTTTTCCGGGAAAATATTTGGAATTTTTGCAAATGTTAATCAAACATTTCCGATTGTAAAAGCATTTCCATAAAAATAGCTCTTAATAGAACTTTTTAAGCGTGAACTCCTATTTTTCAGAGGAAATTATAGAAAATATCGTCAAAACACACTTCTCTGTTTCAATTGTGTACATTTTCACATTTTCTGATTCAAATGTGTATCTTCAGTCAGAAAAGCATAGTTTCGATTCAAAAATGAATCATTACCATAGCAATAGCTCTTAATAGAACTGTTTAAGTATGAACTCCAATTTTTTCCAACGAGACTATGCAACTCGACCGCATTTAACTAATCCCCGTGTAACTGAATCTGCATGTAACTGAACCCTCGTGCAACTCAACTCCCGTGCAACTCAAGCCCCATTTAACTAAACCCCTGTGCAACTGAACCCCCCATGTAACTGAACCCCTGTATAACCGAAACCCCGTACAACTGTACCCCCCGTGCTACTGAACCATCTTGCTACTGAACTCTCGTGCAACTCGACCTCCATTTAACTAAACCCCCGTTTAACTGTACCCCCTTAACTGAACCCTCGTGCAACTCAATCCTCGTGCAACTCAACTCCCTCAAAACACTTTTCAGTCATTTCTTGTTAATTTTTTTTTATTTCTAAACTATTTGAAATTGGCAATACTCTCCAAAACATCACTTGTGTATTATACAGTACACAATCACCCCATCTCCTCCAATTCGCAAATCCCATTACCCCTTTTTGCAAATGTTAATCGAACATTTCCGATTGTAAAAGCATTTCCATAAAATAGCTCTTAATAGAACTTTTTAAGCGTGAACTCCTATTTTTCAGACGAAAATATAGAAAATATCGTCAAAACACACTTCTCTGTTTCAATTGTATACATTTTCACATTTTCTGATTCAAATGTGTATCTTCAGTCGGAAAAGCATAGTTTTGATTCAAAAATGAGCTATTTCCATAGCAATAGCTCTTAATAGAACTGTTTAAGTATGAACACCAATTTTTTCCAACGAGACTATGCAGCTCAACCGCATTTAACTAATCCCTGTGTAGCTGAATCCGCATGTAATTGAACCCCCCCCCCCGTGCAACTGAACCCTCGTGCAACTCAACCCCCTCGCAACTCAACCCCCGTGCAACTCAAGCCCCATTTAACTAGACCCCCGTGCAACTGACCCCCCCCCCATGTAACTGAACCCCTGTATAACCGAAACCCCTCACAACTGAGTCTCCGTGCTACTGAACCCTCGTGCAACTCGACCCCATTTTAACTAATCCCCGTGTAACTGAATCCGCATGTAACTGAACCCTCGTGCAACTCAACCCTCGTGCAACTCAACTCCCTCAAAACACTTTTCAGCCATTTCTTGTTATTTTTTTTTATTTCTAAACTATTTAAAATTGACAACACTGTGCAAACCATCACTTGTGTATTATACAGTACACAATCATCCCATCTCCTCCAAAACACTTTTCAGTCATTTCTTGTTAAAAATTATCCAATCACTAATTACCCCTTTTTTTTCTCCACCTTCATATAATCCAATCACTAATTAGAATCATTCACACTCCTATTATTCAAAAAATTAATTAATATCGTTCATAGTGTCCAATTTGCGAATTCCTTATCCCTTTTTGCAAAAATGTCAAATACTCACTCTCTTTGAAAAGGTGTCAAGCTTCTATAGAATAATGCTGAAATTGCTATGGCAGTACGCAAATAACATGGAAATTGCTATACAGGCAAGCAAATAGCATGGACCTATACAGGCAAGCAAATAACATGGTCCTATACAGGCAAGCAAATAACATGGGAAATTCCTATACAGGCAAGCAAATAGCATGGTCCTATACAGGCAAGCAAATAACATGGTCCTATACAGGCAAGCAAATAACATGGTCCTATAGAAGCAAGCAAATAACATGGGAATTCCTATACAGGCAAGCAAATAGCATGGTCCTATACAAGCAAGCAAATAACATGGGAATTCCTATACAGGCAAGCAAAATAGTACCTTGGTTACTACTTGCGTGAGAAACAACCCATAAAAGTCATAGAACTTTAATGAAAATCACACGATCAGATTCAGCGAATCAGAAAACCCTACTATGGAAGTTTCATGCTCCTATCTGCAAAAATGTGGAATTTTGTATTTTTGCCAGAAGAAAGATCACGTATACGTGTTTATTTGTTTGTTTTTTTTTTTCTCTTGGGGTGTTCGTATCGACCCAGTAGTCATAGAATATCGTGAGAGGGTTCATTCAAACGGAAATTAAAAGCTCTAGTGCTCTTTTTAAGTGACCAAAAAAATTGGAGACCAATTTGGCCCCTCCCACGCTCATTTTTCTCCCGAAGTCACCAAATCAAAATTTTGATATAGCCATTTTGTTCAACATAGTCGAAAATCTAATAAATATGTCTTTGAGAATAACTTAATGCCCCACAGTTCCAGGGGGAAGGGCTGCAAGTTATGAACTCTGCCCATTGTTTATATATAGTATTGGTTAATGGAAAGTATACAGGCAATTTCAGCAGGGATTTTTTTCTGGTGGGGGGGGGGGGGTCAGAGGACGGGGTTACGGGGAGGATCTTTCCATGGACGATGTTTCCTTGGGAGAAGGGACATTTCTATGAAGGGGTGCCGGATTTCCTAGGATTATTAAAAAAGGATCAGAAATTAAATATAAAAAACAAGTTTATTTCAACTGAAAGTAAGGAGCAACATCAAAACTTGGTAAAGTTGAAAATTCGAACAATCTGAACGAAGCTTCCTTTCACAAGTTATATATTTTAACGAATTAAACTGTCTTGTCTTATCAACTCCAGCCACTCAATACGATTCTTATTTGACATTAAATAAAAAAAAATGTTTTCAACTCAAAGTAAGGAGCAACATTAAAACTTAAAACGAACAGAAATTATTGCGTATATGAGGGGGTTTGCCCCCTAGTCAATACCTCACTCTTTACGCTAAAGTTTTTTTTTAGTACTTTCAAAAGAGCTATCTATTCTAATTAACCGGCCTTTGTGATTCAGGGGTTTGTGATTCGAACAAAAATTCGAACTTTAGCGTAAAGAGAGAGAGGTATTGACAAGGGGGGCGAACTTCCTAATATACATAATAAAAACATACGAACATAGAAGTTCGTTACGTAAGTTAATTCGTAAGTTACGTCAGAACAAAATTTCGAGAAAGCCATTTAGCAAAAAAAGTAAAATTAATATGGCAATTTCGTTTTAATTATTCAAGTAGGGTGAGCCAAAATCAAAGCTACATTAACTCAGAAACGTTCAGAAATTAAATAAAAAAAAATCACGTTTTTTTAACTGAAAGTAAGGAGCGACATTAAAACTTAAAACAAACAGAAATTATTCCGTATATGAAAGGGGTGGTCCCCTCCTCAACGCCTCGCTCTTTACGCTAAACTTTGACTCTGTCTCACAACTTTATCTGAACATAGGGGGAGGGTTATAATAAGACTATTCGCCTGTACGTTTGTCTCAAACGCGATAATAGCAGTAAGGGGGTAGATGTAGTAGTAGCTAAGTAGGTGCAGTAGCCTATACGGATCTACTGAAATACTCACCAGCATAGCTTAGTATTTATTGAGATACGCCTTTTACACATAAAAGGGAAGCAGAGATATGGTGTTTGTAAAAAAAAGTGTATATATTTATTCTCTATTGTAGGCTTTGGAGATAGTTGCCAACGAGAACTATAAAGCGTATGCAAAATTGGAGAAACCTTGCGCGACGAAGTACAAAAAGTTTCGCAGAAAAAATCCTCGGACATCTATAATGAATGAACATGTTACATCAAAAAACAAAGAGTCGGACAAACTCACTACTCCAAGTAAGCCAGTTATTAGGCCTGAAGACAGAGTTATAATATGCACGAATGACCAGGTCGCTGGTGATCCGCCCAGTATCAAGATTTATCAGCGGCCAGAGAGATGGAGTAAAAAAGCGTTGAATAGCGGTACTGTTAATACGGTGCTTATCAGTGTCGGTCCGTCAGAATCGGGTGTTCAAACAAAAGTGAATATTCAGTTAGTTGATCCAGCTCGTATTAGTGATGTAAGTGATAGGACTCATTCTTTAAGGAGAGCGGTGAGTTATCAGGAAGATCTTAACACTGTAGGTAGGTTATCTCGGTGTGCTAGCTACGGTGATGCTATAAACTTAGCAGGCGGAGTGAAAGAACGAACCCCATCAGTTGAGGATATACTTGAAAGCATACGAAAAATGAGCAAAGAGAAAACAAGAAAAGGGAAACCTCAGCAAGGCTCCCTCCTTGGAATAAAATATAATAATCCTAAATCCGAACCCATATATTGTTCAACTGACATTAGTCCATCACCAAAATTAAGTGATGGCATATATCAAAATATACAAGAAGGACTTTACGAAAATATGGAAGACTGGTATGATAGCCCAAAATCTCCGACATCTACTTACGCTAATTTAACAACCCATATAGAAAGTGAGTACGAAAATGTTAAATACGAAGAAAGGGTTTATAGTAACTCAGTTGAAACAAAAAAGTCAACTCCTATGTATGACACACCTAAACCAGCAATTCATATTTATGACCGTCCACTGCCAAAGAAGGAGCTGAAATACGACAAACCTAGGAAGAATGAAGGAAGTGAATCCGACTTGGCGTCTCTGGAAGGTGAAGCTGAGCACTTTGAGGATCCGCTTATACCCCCTCCAGGTAAGGCATGTCTTTTACTTGCTTCTTGTTTGGAAGCATTGTGGTGAAATTCTACTTTATCTACTTTTGGCTATCTTGGAAAAGGGTTAGGTTAGGAAAATGAAACGGTAAAATTCTAGTTTAGCTGCTTTTGGCTATCTTGGAAAGGGGCTTGGTCAGGAAAATGAAACTTTCAGGGATGGGTCTACAGGCTAAAGTATGGTACTGGTGCATTATACGGACACTTCTATATACTGCTAAAGAAGTCAAGTTGGGTTAATGCTAACGAAATAGAATAAAATAGGATGAATATATAATAGTTTATAAACAAATTTGGGCTATATATTTTCACATAGGGGGGGGGGGGGTAAAGCATGCCATATATTAAATACGTAACCTAACCAGAGACAGATACCCGGTTAGGTACTTGGGCATTATATGGGCCTTTCTAAAAGTCAAGTTTGGTCAATGCTAATGAAATAAAATAAAATGGGATGAATATATAATAGTTCATAAACAAATTTCGGCTATATATTTGCACATTAGGGGGTGGGGTAAAGCATAGCATATATTAAATACGTAACCTAACCTAGGTACCTTTCCCCCCTCTAAACCCCAAAAACAACAGTTTAAACATCGTATACGCAATGAAAACCACGCTATGCATAGCGTTACTCTATAGCGCTCTCTTGAATTAACCCGTCAAAAACGGGTTTTTCGTGACTGGTTTCCTTATAAAGGCCCATATAGTGCCAAAGTAGTCCCGGTTATAATGGTCTATGGACAAAATTATAAGAGTTACATAAATGGCAAATCCCAAATTGTAATTTAACATTCATATTAGATCACCTGTCTCACTCAATTCCACTCTAACAACTGTTTTAGTACCAGGTATCTGTCCCGGTATCGGTAGCATCTCCCGTTTGACATTCCATATACAGTATATAAAAGTGTTCGTTTAATGCACTAGTACAAAAGTATGCCCCAGGAAGGTAGTTTGAAGTACCTACCTCCACTCCTTCTCCCTCTAGAGGGTCCTGGTAATTTGCCTACATGACATGAGTCAAGTATGGAAATGCACTCCATATATACAATTCAGTGTTAATATTTTATGCATAATATAGACTGGGGGATTGTCATGATCCCAATTAGTAGGGGCAGCAAGAACCCTAAATCTTGGAGGGGCATTCGTGCAGCCACAGTTAAGCAATAAGGGGTATATTGGAAATTCCCTTGGCTGTCAGTAATAATTGCTAGTAATGACAAGTCATCGCAGCAGCAACCCAATACGTTCAGAGCTTTACTCTTCACTCTTGCCCGTGAGGTTTCTATCCCATTTAAATCCTTTCTTATAACCTTTTCTTACCACATCCAAGGATTTATCTGTTTTTGATTGGTCTCCATATAAAATGGTGTATGACAAAATCGTTCGAAATTGGCATTACCTTAGAATAGCGTGTTTCAAATTAGGGAGTATCCAAAACTTTTCGAAGTCTTGCTCCTTTCTGGCGCTAAATGAATTAGAAAATATAGAAGTTTATCAGAGTTATTTATTTGAAGAAAAAATAACCCTCGTTTTGGAAAACTAGACGCTGCCTTGACACGGTAACATCAGTTTAGAAATTTTTTTTTTAATTTCAGAATCCGAAAACCCAAACGGTAAATTCGGCATTTTTTCACCAGACTCAGACCAGTTCACTTAAAAATAATATCAGAGGAATAAGGCTTAGGACTATTCATGAAACCTCTTTATTATCCAATGCAAGTACGTTCACTCGATATTTTAGGGAAGCTGGCGAATAATAAAAACCAAATTGATAATTTGAATAGTAAGTGCCCAAAAGTTTGACGAAAATACGATTTTTTGGGGAGTGAGGGTGAGGGCTGGGTCCCTAGCTTCATTGATAGTTATAGCCCATTCTAACCCATTCTAATCTTGTAATGAATAGTGGCAAGTGAAAAGTGTTGTCTTTAGCCAGATTTGCCTAATGCCAAATTTTGAACTAGTACACCCGTAAGATAAAAAAGAGAAAATTACTGAAAAAACCGTCTTCCATCCTTTTTCTTAACTTACACTAGTTTCGTAACCTGACTGCATTAGTAGTTCACCCTGGACTGAATTGGTAACTTTAATTAAGATATTTTTAGCTCACTCTTGGAGTCTTTTTGCAACAGGGCTCAGTTTTATTCAAGGAAACGCCCCCTCCCCCACTAAATTACTGAATTTGCGCCAATGGGGCATCCCAAATTAAACTTTGGTACGGGTGGGGGGGGGCAAGAAAAAGTTCCTTAGATAGGTATTATATAAAAAGCTTAGTTACCAAAGCGGTTAAATTGACAACGCAAAATAGAAACAGCGAAAAGAGTGCCAAAGGAGATACTTAACACTTCACAAATAGGTTTTGCAAGTGTTCGGGAAATATTGCGGACTCGCCACTTAATTACGGAGTTTAAGTATTCGAGTTGTGCGATATCCTTGCGAGTGTCCTTATTGTTAGTGTTTTTCCCTTTTTCCTTTTTTTTCCCTTCATTTGTCCTAATGCATTTCACTTTGTGTGGAGTTTTGCAAGCAACTATTATTATTGTGATCATATCTTGTTGTGATTATAAGGTGCGTATCACCTGGTGAATAAAATGCTCAGGTTTGTTTGTGTGTATTTGCTGACTTTTTAGTATTCAATATTTGAAAGGAATTCCTAAAATTGCATTCTAAAAGAACGTGTTTAGTATCAATTTCCTTAATGCTGTTATTATTTGCTGGGTTTAATGATGAATATTTTATTGGAGCTTTTTTATGAACACACACAGATAGGACTGATGCCCGTGCTAAACTGTAGTCTAATTTGTGCAACCAGGTTTAAATCAAAATTACGTGCAACCAACCTGCAAATTTTTTAACCCATTTGAAAGCTGTGAGCTTAAACTTTGTGGTTGGTCAATCAGAATCGAGGTTTAAGGCATAATTTTTAGAAATAAGAAAACATGTAACCTTGGTATATAAGTTATCCTATCTGTAAAATGAATCTACGAAAAGATACAACAACAAAATATTAGTTGCAGTAAACTGGAGTTTGATTGTATATCAAACTCCACTAATATTTTGTAATAATAATAGGAATTGGTTTGAAAGCTTTTCAAACCAATTCCTTGGCATCTCAGTATTTTTTTTTTTCGGTTACTACCAATTTTCATAGTACAAGTTAAACACTAAAATTTGGGAAAAATTATATTTATAATCTTCATCCCCTACAATTTTCTAGCTACGATGGTTTAACTGATACTTTAATAATAAAATGGCCTAAAAGTTAGTATGATACTCCTATCATTGTAAGGCGGCCAACCTTATTGCTTATGTGGGGTCAAAAACTATTGGCAGGCAGCCAACATTGGGACAACACACATTTTTCCATGGTTTCCCTATTCTGCTCTCTTTTCTTTGGTTTTGTTATAATTACTTTATAGTCCCAAATTTCCAGGGGGGTCGTGGTCCCTCCCTTCCGGCGCCCATGATAACAAGCATTTGATTTTCTTTTAATGCGTCTTATTTTCACAAAGAAGCCTTTAGACCTAGAAGAGTCCCAGCGTCAACTAAGGTGAAAAAAGGCCAAAAAAGCATTAAAAGCAGCCTATTTCTTTGACGATCCTGGCTGAAATTTGCATATGACATTGATAGACTCCAGGATGAGAATCTGACAGGAATTTTCCAAAAATAGATGTCTATGAAACTGGAAAATTTAGAATTTGAATCCCTAACCAAGTTTTTTGCCCCGTCCTTTTTAAATTTTGAAAATTTGGGGAATATTTTCATTAAAGATGCCTTTTTTGGTATTTTCCTTGAAAAAATTGAAAATAAAACAAATCCCCCCCCTAGATTTTGAAAAATGTATTTTGCCACTCTAAATTCGTGTGGATTGACGCCACCGTTCTTTTGGGAATTGACACCGGGTGTTCTTTTTTCAAGCAGTTGAAAGAAGTTTAGAAGAATAGGAGGATATATTTAAGATTAGAATATCAATTCAAAACCCAATCTTAAAAGATTTCCAGAAGAAGTGTCCAAGTATAGTTTTAGGCACTAGTTTGAGTGACCACATATCAAACAATAAGGTCCACGAATTATATGGTTCGATTTTATTTGCCAGGGTGATAACGGAAAAAAAAGTTAAAATGGCTAGGCTGAAAGATGGCAGAAAACCAAATATTGTACTTTTTCCATCCTTTTTGGCCAAACGAAAACGAGTGGTCCCAAAATGCGGTGGGAAAGAATTTATTAAGAAAGTGATTAAGGGAAATTTGAATTTCATGTGAGGCGATAAACAGTAAAGGTATATATATATTAGGATGGAGAAAGAGCGTGCGCAGCTTTTTTGGCCGTACTTTTGCAAGTACTTTTTTTCAAGTACTTGACGGTTAAAGATTAAATAATTCCAAATATGGTGTTAATCTCTGGCTACCAAACGGTTTATATTATCAAAAATTGGCCGAATAGTAGATATTTTTAAGATTTATTTTAAGATTGCCGGAAGCGCTCCTTCTCAAGCTACTGCTACTTTTCTCAAAAATATCCCTTTAATCTTATCTTTCTATACTTTAACCTTATTTTTCTTCTGACCAAGAATATTTCTTTTTTCATAGAAAAGGATAAAATAAAAATCAAATTCAGTATTAAAACGCTCGATTTACCATCCAAAATCTCTTGCGTCAATTTTGCACCTGATTGAAGTGCAAATATAATCATTGCAGATCATCTTGTGGTTTTCGTGGATGAAACCAATTTAATGGATTGTTCAAAAGGTGCTGTCGGAATGATGTCCACCATATGGCGCATTGTATCATTACCTTTAAGCCATTGGACTCTACCGTTAGAACCATCAAAACTGTACCTGTCATTTTAAAATAATAGTGGGTAATTGTTCCGCGATATTTCGAATTCTGTGTTGCAGTTACTATTGAACTGTTAAAGGAAAAATCAGATCAAATTTTGTCACTCAAATGTTGACATATTATCCGCAAGGATTGAGTAGGGTAAACTATTTTATTATTTCTCTACGGTGGTGAGGGTTGGAATTAGCCGACAGGATAGGCGCCATTTGTACGACCTATACTCATTGGTTCCTCAATAATTTACTCTTTACTGTAATTAAACAAAAAAAACATTTTTTTTTAACTGAAAGTAAGGAGCGACATTAAAACTTAAAACGAACAGAAATTATTCCGTATATGAAAGGGGCTGTCCCCTCCTCAACGTCTCGCTCTTTACGCTAACGTTTTTATTGTTTAAAAAATAGAGTTGTGAGAAAGAGTCAAACTTTAGCGTAAAGAGCGAGACGTTGAGGAGGGGACAGCCCCTTTCACACAAGGAATAATTTCTGTTCGTTGTAAGTTTTAACATCGCTCCTTACTTTCAGTTAAAAAAAACTTGCTTTTTTAATTTAATTTTTGAACGGTTTTGAATTAATGCAGGTTTTGATTTTGGCTCAGTATAGATCAATAATTAAAACACAATTTGCATATTAATTTTACTTTTATTTGGTTGAATGGCTTTCTTGAAAGTTGTTTAATTTTATTTACGAACGTTTTTATTAGTAATAAATATACGTAACTTACGAATTAATATACGTAACGAACTTCTATATTCCTATATTTTTAATATGTATATTAGGGGGTTCCCCCTTAGTCAATACCTCGCTCTTTACGCTAAAGTTTGAATTTTGTTCCAATTCTTTAAAAATAACCCCTTAACCACGAAAGCCGTTAATTAGAATAAATAGCTCTTATGAAAATACTAAGAAAAAATCTTTGGCTTAAAGAGCGAGGTATTGACTAGGGGGCGAACCCAATCATATACGTAATAATTTCTGTTCGTTTTAAGTTTTAATGTTGCTCCTTACTTTCAGTTGAAAAAACTTGTTGTTTTTATTTGATTTCTGCTCGTTTTTTAAATAATGCTGGGAAATCCGGTACCCCCTTCATAGCAATGTCCCTTCCTCCATAAAAACTTCCTCCGTGGAAATATCCTCCCAAAAGACCCCGACCCACCCACTCTCACCCCCCACTACCAGAGAAAATCCCCCTGAAAACGTCTGTATACTTTCCGATAACCAATACTATATGTAAACATTGGGTAAAGTTCAGTACTTTCAGCCCTACCCCCGGGGACTTTGGGGGATTAAGTTATCCTAAGTTATTATATTTTCGACCGTGCTGAACAAAATGGCTATCTCAAATTTTTGATCGGGTGACTTTGGGAAAAAATGAGCGTGGGAGGGGGCCTAGTTGCCCTCCATTTTCGTTGGTCACTTAAAAAGGGCACTAGAACTTTTAATTTCCGTTCGAATGAGCCCTCCCACGATATTCTAGGACCACTGGGTTGATACGATCACCCCTGGAAAAAAAACAACAAAAAAACAAATAAACGCGCATCCGTGATCTTTCTTCTGGCAAAAAATGCAAAATTCCACATTTTTGCAGATAGGAGCTTGAAACCTCTACAGTAGGGTTCTCTGATACGCTGAATCTGATGGCGTGATTTTCATTAAGGTTCTATAACTTTTAGGGGGTGATTTCCCCTTTTTTCGTAAATCAGGCAAATATTCTCAGGCGCGTAACTTTTGATGGTTAGAGCTAAACTTGATGAAACTTATATATTTGAAATCATCATTAACATCTGATTCTTTTGATGTGTCTATTGGTATCAAAATTCCGTTTTTTAGAGTTTCGGTTACTATTGAGCCGGGTCGCTCCTTACTTACAGTTCGTTACCACGAAGTTTGATTTCGACAGGATTTAGATGAATGTCCAAGTTGCCTATTGTTTACGGTTTGGTCAATCAGGCGTAATTGCCTCATCGGGCGTAAGTGAGATCATTCTTACCCTTTTTTTATGAGATATAGTCGTGTGTATTAACCAATCCTATGTATCGAAAGCAATAGATGCTTTATATATATGCAGCAACGTTTTATAATATTTAAATAAATGTCAAGTAAAACATCTATACCGCCGAATATGTATTCTGGTTTGCAGATAGTCATTCATAATTAGAAATGTAACACCCTCCAGTTGAAGGGTTTGGGGGGTACAACTATGAATATATGCTGGGGGAGTTCAGACAGTGGATTTATTTATTTTTACAAGACCAGAGTAGAGGACTTCATGATATTCAGAAGGAAACTTTCTTAAATAAAGAACCCAACAGTTAAACCATTGTTTAACTCTTTAGGTGGTCCCTACAATTTGTTTAATATCCGCGCCCTCCTCTTCGGATGAATTCGCTTGCACCTGTTTTGACAAATGATTTTAGTCACAAGAAATTGATTTCGATATGACATAACCACCTTAAATGAATTTAAAACATGAGTCTAATTTCTTACTTTAGCATTGATTTTTGAATTTTAAATTATTTTTCAAAACTGGTTTTCATAATGTCTGTCGAAGGTGTGTGGAGTTGTGCTTCCAACCGTGCCTCAAGGGCTTAAGTTTTATGTCCAAATCTTCAGTCCTGCTTCAGGTCCTCAGCCTCAGTGTCTGCATGTCACAGGCTTGTGAAAAAAAGTACAGAATTTTCTCCAAACCAGGAGATACGTTATTTGGAGCTCATCAGTCTCCACCATCCCATTTTTAGCAACGTTGTGGAAAAACTTCGGCTTTGGGGGCTTTGTATTGTTTGTTGCTGTTGCCCTTATCAGGCGACATTTATATTTATTTTTCTTGTATATATGATTTTATTCTATCTTGGTTTTTATGTAAACTTAGACAAGAAAGGTGATAAGTGAATATAGTAATTTTAGAGACATTTGCTTGATTTCAATAGGAGGCAAATTGCTTAGCATGATGATATTTATCAGGTATTGATAATGCCAATTATTTATCAGGCTAAGATATTGCACAAAGTTTTAAGACTAAAGTAGTATGGTTTGAGGAATGCGAGAGCGTGTGTTGACTGAATTTTCACCAGTGGTGTCAATTGCGGAGTTTATTTCCGCCCTAGGAGTTGTTTAACGTTGCTCTTAGGCTCTCGTTCTAGCAATCACTCATAGAAAAATAAGCTGGATGAGAAGCATGGTCTGATCCCGCTGCCTAGAGCTGTGATGAAGGAAGGGTAAAGTTGGCTGAAAAAGGTTTTGCAAATACAGTATGATGGGTTGCCAAAAATTATGGTTTTCGATAATCCAGCAGGGTCCAGCAGGGGCGTCTTTGAATGGGATGGGAGAGACGAGGAAAGATTTTATGGTAGAGGGAGCTTCAAGAAGGGAATAAAGAGCGAAGTTCTGAACAAAGTAGGATAGAGGAGGTGCGGAGACAGTTGTGTTGGCCTCAGCCGCCTTGGTGCTAAGTTTCAGTAGCAGTAGTATATTTCGCCGCTTGCCAAAGTTTCGTTAAACAGTTTTTTTTTCTTATCTCTTCTAATGAGAATACATTGAGAAATCCAGACACTACCTAAAATTACTTAGACCGTTCAGCTTTGGATCTTGGCTAGTGTTTCAGAATATCGAGAAACTCAAATTTCATTTGGATCTTTTGTTTTTTAGATTTTTTTTTCATTGCCTTCTTTGTGTTCTATATTGTTGGTGTCCTCTGCACAGGCACACACATGGCAAGAGGGCTACAGAGGAGAGGTGATCTCATGCCCGCGCAGTCTCCCCCGACCATCCTTGAGGCACCTCAGATTTTTCCTAGACTTTCTTGTACTTTCTTTATAGTTCACCTATTTTTATGTTTGTTTTTGAACTATGTCTTATTAAAGATCACTTGCGAAATCCCGCCTTTCCCCGTCACAGTTCAAGATTTCCGTGTTTTTTTTTATATTTTTCATACAACACATCTATGTTTAGTGTTTTTTGAAGTCTTCCTCCCTCCCCTGAAATTTCAACTCCTCTTAAGTACTTGCGTGAATGTACCTACCCACCAGATATATTTGTACTTGAATAAAAGCCCAAAAAAAAACTCATGCTGCAATAATAGACCCCGAAGCCGCGCCGAAAAGTCGGCGGCGCACCGCCGAAAAAAAAACGGTGGCGCGCCGCCGAGCTTGCATCAGCGCGCTGACGCCGCCGCTGATTCTATCGGCGGCGGCGTCACTAATACGCCGCCGTTTTTTTGTTTTTTTATCTCTTTTTTGGTTATCGATATCGACCTCCGGGCTTCAACCGTCATCCCGGCTAATCTGTTTCTTAAAGATAAATACTGTCATCTTGGGCTCGCCATGTATATCGGTTCGCAGGAAGGAGAAGAAGAAATTTTTCTTGAAACAAAAATTCTACCTTCCACTTTAAAATTCTGTTTTAATTTTTTTTTTCTGATTTTTTGGATGAAAACAGGTAGGTAAAAGAGCATTAGACAATCCAGGATGTTATCATAGGCAGCGTAATCGAGCTGCCTAAGTAAAGAACAATGTTGGCACAAATGTAGTATTTATTTTGTTTTTTTCATACCAGGGCAATTCGTATCGAAGGAGTTGTCGTAGAAACTTCGAAAAGAGCTCATTCGATTGGAAATTGGAATAGCTAGTGCCCCTTTTAATAGTCGAAAGTGAATGGAAGGCAGCTAACACCCCTTCCACGCCCACCATTTCCCTAAACACATCCAATCAAAATTTTAAGATAGCCATTTTGTTCAGAGTAATTGATTTCCAGAGAGAAAATATGTTTTTTGAGGAGGTAACTCCCCCACAACCCTTAGGGAAAGGGTTTTAAGTTATGCCCTGGGGGTATATAAGAACGATGTTGGCACGATATATTATTTATTATTTTTTCCTTTGCACAGTTAGCAGAGCAGACTGAAGTTGAAGTAGCCTTAAACTTTAACTTGAAACGTCATAACTTGACCACTTCTTTCAGAAAAGAATTTTGGAGGGTTAATCCATGTTGATAAGGAAAGATGGCAAAGGTGCAGTTTAGTTCCTCCTGTAGTGTAGGGCGCAGGAGCCCTATGGTAAAGGTGCAGGTTTGTTCTCCCTTATAAAAACAACTTATTTCAGCAGATACAAAGAAGAAGCCCATTTGCGGCATTCTGTGGGACCCCAAGGTCCAATGCTAGTATCAGATCCCGCGAGTGGCATTTTACGCTCGTCAAGTTCTGGCTGTACCGGCCACAAGTGCCCCAGCTAGACAGCTTTTTAGCTCGACAGGACTGATAGTGACTGCAAAAAGATCAATGGCTCCAGGCAGAGTGAACAAACTCACTTTTGTTATATCAATTGTAAATGAAGTGATGTAACCGCTGATTTAAAATTGTTAGTGTTGTTAAGCCATGGTATCTGACTTGTATACAGTATTTTTTTCGATGTTGTTATTTGTTGTTTTTTTTTTTCACTTCCTTTTCGTATGTATTTGATGAACAGGAGATGTTTGAACTTCAAACTTTGAAAGTTATACACACATTAGCCCAAATCATTAACAAGAAGGAAACGACTAAACACGGGATTTTATAGGAACAATGCGGTGTTAAACATAAACACAACATAGGTTTCCCTGGGTCTAGTGGCTAAAAATGAGAATTCTACTTGGTCTGATCGACGGTGAACATAAACACTTTCCGCACGACCCAACAAATTCCTGTTTTGTCATATTGTTCTTGTATGTTTTTAGCCAACCATTTAAGAATCCTTACTAAAATCGAGGTTGAACGTGCTTGTTGCAGTGGAATTTTTATTACTATTTTTAATCAGAAAAATCGGCGTGCCGTGGCGCGCCGCCGGTCCAAAATCGGCGGTGCGCCGCCAAAAAAATTTCGGCGCGCCTAGCGACGTGCCGCCGCCGATACTAAATCACACATTCGCCGCCGTGATGTCGGCGTGGCGCGGCTTCGGGGACTATGCAATAATGTGAGCAACTTGTAAGAGTGAAAACTGGCGCTAGTGTTGCAAAGAAAAATCATCAACTCTGAACTTTCCCGTTAATTCTCTACCACTACATTTATAATTTTCCGTTTACACACTGCCAACAAAAACTATTCAAAAAAATAAAAAAAAACTATAACTATATGCTATAAAAACTATATAAAATATTCGGTACTTGTTAAGAATCCGGTAGTCACGCGAGAAGCGAAGTTTCGTTAATGCTAATAAAATAAAACAAAATAGATAATTTTGGAGACCACACTGCCTTTCCATGACGATAAATAAAAGTTCAAATAGGGATAAAATCCTTTCAATAGACTTTAAAAGGATTTTAAAGTCCTTATAATCCTTTTGCAATGTTCTTGAATAAGATTTTCTTTATTTCAAGAGTTCGGCTTTAAAGCGAGATTCTAAGTCTGAAGATTTTACTTCAGCCCTTTCAGAACATATTTTCAATTTTCCAGACCATTTTATTTTGTTCGATAATGTCTCTTTGATTTCTAAGGATCGGGGTTTAAAGCAAAATGTTCGTGAAATTCTTGAAATAAAGAAATTCTTATTCAAGAACATTGCTTTGAATCGTGACACAGGTGAGTTTGGGCTAAATTCTATCTACGATAATTTATTCAAATCTGACAGAGTAAAGTTCAATTCACCCAATGTAGTTGACCTCTGTCCAAGTGTTATATCATTGAACGCTAATGAGCCGAATCCAAGAAGGTCAAAGAGGCTAGCTTCCGCCTTTGCTTTGAAAAGAATTAGAGAATTAAACAATATGTAGTTTTATTTGATTTTGTGTATAAACTATTGTTTTAAATTGTTTTAGTTTACTTTTACTACTGATGACGGTCACTGCATTTGTGACCGAAATATTTAGTATTTTTGTGAATTTATGTCACTGTTATCATCATCACTGTCTATTAAAAGGATTTTATCCCTATTTGAACTTTAATTTAAAACAAAATACGATGAAAATATAATAGTTCAGAAACAAATTTTGGCTATATATTCGCACATTAGGGGGGGGGGGGTAAACATAGCATATATTAAGTAAGTAACCTAACCTGGGTACCTTTTAGTCCCCCTAAACCCCAAAAAACTAAATTTTAAATATTTGTCACGGACTGAGCAACACCTCACAATGCAGCGAAAACCTGTTTTTCATATAGTATCTGGGTCTTTCTCGATGCGGTCTTCCCCGCGTGATTATATTAAACAAAAATCAAGTTTTTTTCACTGAAAGCAAGGGGCGACATTAAAACTTAAAACGAACAGAAATTATTCCGTATATGAAAGGGGCTGTCCGCTCCTCAACGCCTCGCTCTTTACGCTAAATATTTTTATTGTTTAAAAAAAATTAAGTTGTGTGAAAGAGCCAAACTTTAGCGTAAAGAGCGAGGCATTGAGGAGGGGACAGCCCCTTTCATATATGGAATAATTTCTATTCGTTTTAAGTTTTAATGTCGCTCCTTACTTTCAGTTAAAAAAGCTTGTTTTTTTTTAAATTTAATTTCTGAATGTTTTTGAATTAATGCAGCTTTGATTTTGGCTCACCGTACATGAATAATTAAAACGAAACTTGCATGTTAATTTTACTTTTTTTGGCTAAATGGCTTTCTCGAAATTTTGTTCTGACGTAACTTACGAATTAACTTACGCAACAAACTTCTATTTTCATTACGTATATTAGGGAGTTTTTCCCCTTGTCAATTCCTCGCTCTTTACGCTAAAGTTCGAATTTTGTTCGAATCACAAACCCCTGAATCACAAAGGCCGGTTAATTAAAATAGATAGCTCTTTTGAAAGTACTAAAAAAAAACTTTAGCGTAAAGGGCGAGGTATTGACTAGGGGGCGAACCCCCTCTTATGCGTATTAATTTCTGTTTGTTTTAAGTTTTAATGTTGCTCCTTACTTTCAGTTGAAAAAACTTGTTTTTTTTATTTAATTTCTGATCGGTTTTTAAATAATGGTGGCAAATCCGGCGCCCCTTCATAGAAATGTCCTTCTCCCAAGGAAAGATCCTCCCCCGTAACCCCCTCCCCCGACCCCCTCCCACTAGAAAAAAATCCTTCCTGAAACGTCTGTATACTTCCCATTAACCAATACTATATGTAAACAATGGGCAAAGTTCATAACTTGCAGCCCTTCTTCCGGGAACTGTGGGGGATTAAGTCATCCTCAAAGACATATTTATTAGATTTTCGACTATACTGAACAAAATGGCTATCTCAAAATTTTGATTGGGTGACTTCGGGAAAAAATGAGCGTGGGAGGGGGCCAAGTTGCAGTCCAACTTTTTTGGTCACTTAAAAAGGGCACTAGAACTTTTGATTTCCGTTCGGATGAGCCCTCTCACGATATTCTAGGACTACTGGATCGATACGATCACCCCTGAAAAAAAAAACAAATAAACACGCATCCGTGATCTTTCTTCTGACAAAAAGTACAAATTTCCACATTTTGCAGATAGGAGCTTGAAACTTCTATAGGAGGGTTCTCTGATACGCTGAATCTGATGGTGTGATTTTTATTAAAGTTCTGTGACTTTTAGAGGTGGTTTCCCCCTTTTATCGAAAATAAGGCAACTATTCTCACTTTTGATGGGTGTAACTTTTGATGAGTGAGACTAAACTTAATGAAACTTATATATTTGAAATCAGTATAAAAATCTAATTCTATTGATGTATCTATGGATATCAAATTTCCGGTTTTTAGAGTTTCGGTTACTATTGAGCCGGGTTGGTTACCACGAACTGTTTGACTACCGGATTCTTAGTAAGTATCAAATATTCTCTTGCCTAAGTATTAGGCAAAGGTGTATCCAAGATTTTTTTTTTGGGGGGGTGCAAAACCTTAAAAAAAGAAACAAATTAAAAGTTTGTTTAAATGCATTTTTATTGCGTTTTTACGAGTCGGACAATTTTTTTGGGGGAGGGGGAATTCAAACCTGTACCCCCCCCCCTCATTGGATACGGCCTTGGTGTCAGGATCTGTCACTCGATATCCCTGTAAAGCTCAAGAAAGCACAGGCATTTGACAACAATCCAAAAGACTTAATCAAAATATATTTAAATCTTTTTTATCAATTAAATAAATCATTTCCATAACTAGGACTTTCATGGCAGTGATTTAACTGAATTACAAGTAAAAAAAAATGGTGGTAGTGAATTAATAGAAAAAATTCCACCAACGCTACCTAGCATTTAATGACCGTGTTTTAACCACAAATGCTGGAAACTTTAAAATTCAGGGGAGAGTAAAGAAAGTAGAACCTTGTTCCAAATAGACATACCATCATAAATTCAACGAACCTGCTTAGCCTATCAGGATTTTCGCAAGCTAATCAAGGTCTGCTTTGTGGAGATTGGGTGTTGACTTGAAACAATTCTTGAACATAAAAATGTTGTTCAATTGTCACTCACAGATAAATCTCGGTTTTAATCATATTGTCTTACAGATTAATCTTGCCGAATATTGGATTTTCTTTGAAATTTTGTACTTTTTCAATGAAGTTAGCTCGACTCCACATTATAATTGGCGCTAGCGGTTTTTTGATCCCTTCACTGTATTCTCACATAAATCACCGAAAATCCAACTATGAGACGTTTCCCACTCGATTTGCTCGTACCCGCAATTTTACTAATATCAATTGGTTGGTGGAAATCAGATTGCGAAATGGCGCATGCAAGCAGCGGGGAACTTTTTTTTGGCAGAACCCCTCTAGCCTCTACTGTTCGGAACAGGGGCGGATCCGGGATTTTTTTAGGGGGGGGTTCAAAGTAGGTTGATTCGATAAATTTGCGTTAGGAGCAAGTTTAATTAACACAATCTTGCGTTAATTAAGTAAATTACACTGCTTTAGATTACTTTAGGGGGGGGGGGCGCCCCTCGCCCCCTGGATCTGCCACTGGTTCGAAATTTCAGAAGTGATGCATCCTATTCCTATCCTGCTTTTACGTGAATAAAAAACTTTCGAACTATCTATCACTCCGAGTGTGCCATGCCCATCAGTTCTGTCATTGGGCGTGGGTAGGTGGCTTTGCCACCCTAGATTTTACATCCTCCCCCTAGATTTTGACAATGTTTTTTGAAAGCTATTTTCATTGAAAAATGCCCTTTTGTTAATTTTTAGAAAAATTGAAAAAAATGATAATTCCTCCTCCCCCTGGATGTAGAAAAATAAATTTCGCTCTTTCCCCCTATATTTTCGCCAATTGACGCCACTGATGCAGATTTAAGCCTCATTTCTGTGAGTTTTTTTTTCATTATAAAATACATCGATATCGTCTTCGGGCATATCTGGTTTATGTTCTTGGATAATTTGTCGATGCCTAGATGATTTCCTGTAATTAAAATGCAACAGCACGGCTTCCTCGATCGTCATACCCACCTTTTCCGCTCCAAATTTTAGTGTTGACTTGTTGTATGTTGTACAAGCCTACAATGGATAAAAAATAGTTTTTTTGTCAGCACAGCGAAGCTCGTACAAAATAAGCTACAGTGAGATTTTGTTTTTCGTTTTCACAAGTATGGACTAGTAATAAGATCGTTTTGTAATTTAATTTTTATTTGAGGGAGAATAGCTATCAATATGAAAGATGTTATGTTCTAGAGCTATATAATCAGCTAAAAATTCCATTTTCTAGCCCCTCTGGAAAACATGAGGGAGGTGGGATTCGTTCTCATGTCCCCTCCCTCCCCAAAATTGTTAAAATTAACACTAATGTTTCTTGTTTTTTCTATATAACTTCCCCACTCTTGTTTCTTTTTTAACTCCCCCCCCCCCTCAAAAGAAAATTCCAAGTGCTAAAAAAATGCCAGTGCGCATGCCCTTATAAAGTAAGAATTAGACGAACCGCTGAAAAGAAGACATAAAGAATAAATAATAGCAACTTGGTATGCTCCAGGTTAGGTTAGTATTCCCCGCCCAACGAAAATGTCACCCCTATTTAAATTCCAGTATATCTATTTATATTTTTTCAAGGACGAAGGCCAACGGACCACAAAAAAAGGAAAATAAAGGTTTAAATGCTGGTTACTTGTTCTCTTTTTAACCTTCTAGGTCTGAAAAAAGATATTTTACAAAGAAAAGTTTTATTCCATTTTTAATTGTATTTCAAATAGCCACCCCCCCCTACCTAGTGAGGAGGGTCTATACTCAAATTTATGCAATACTGGGTAAAATTCTACTTTAGCTACTTTTGGCTATCTTGGAAAGGGGTTAGACTAGGAAAATGAAACTTTCAGAGATGGGTCTACAGGCTAAAGTATGTCCTGGAAAGGTATTTGAAGTACAACACACAGATTTTAAAGGTCATCAAAGGTCAGGACCCTCTAGAGGGAGAAGGAGTGGAGGTAGGTACTTCAAAATACCTTACCGGGACATACTTTAGCCTGTAGACCCATCCCTGAAAGTTTCATTTTCCTAATTTAACCCCTTTCCAAGATATCCAAAAGTAGCTAAAGTAGAATTTTACCCAATACTGTACTTATATATTCTATACAGCATGTTCTCTGCATTTACAGAATAATTCTAAAATTCGTTATAAAAGAGACAAAAATGTCATTATAAAAAAAAATGTTTTTTTTAAGGCTTTGTAATATTTGAAGGATCCTAAATAGCATTTTTATTTTGCAGACTATTTAAATGTGAAAGAAGAGTACTACGACGAAGGAATTGGAGAATCGGATTCAAGAAGCTATTATACAGAAGATCAAGGTATTATTATTTGGGTCGTTCAAAGGCCAACATTATTATGTGTAGTTATTAAATTAAAAAAAACAAGTTTTTTTAACTGAAAGTAAGAAACGACGTTAAAACTTAAAACGAACAGAAATTATTCCGTATATGAAAGGGGCTGCCCCCTCCTCAACGCCTCGGTCTTTACGCTAAAGTTTTTTATTGTTTAAAAAATAGAGTTGTGAGAAAGTCCAACTTTAGCGTAAAGAGCGAAGCGTTGAGAAGGGGACAACCCCTTTCATATAGGAATAATTTCTGTTCGTTTTAAGTTTTAACGTCGTTCCTTACTTTCAGTTAAAAAAAATTGTTTTTTTTATTTAATGTTTGAACGTTTTTTAATTATTGCAGGTTTTGATTTTGGCTCACCGTACATGAATAATTAAAACAAAATTTGTATATTAATTTTACTTTTATTTGGTTAAATGGCTTTCTCGAAACTTGTTTAATTTTATTTACGAACGTTTTTATTAGTAATAAATATACGTAACTTACGAATTAACTTACGTAAGGAACTTCTATATTCATATATTTTTAATACATATATTAGGGGGTTTGCCCCCTAGTCAATACCTTACTCTTTAAGCTAAATTTCGGATTGTGTTCCAATTCTTTAAAAATGACCCCTTAATCACAAAGGCCGTTAATTAGAATAAATTGCTCTTAAGAAAGTACTAAAAAATCTTTGGGTTAAAGAGCGAGGTATTGACTAGGGGATGAACCCAATAATAATATTTTCTGTTCGTTTTAAGTTTTTATGTTGCTCCTTACTTTCGGTTGAAAAACTTGTTTTTTTATCTTTAATTTCTGATCTTTTTTTAAATAATGCTGGGAAATCCGGCGCCCCGTTCATAGTAATGTCCCTTCCCCCATGAAAACTTCCTTCATGAGGAGATCCTCCCACATAGCTCCCGACCCACCCGCCCCCCACTACCAGAAAAAATTCCCCCTGAAAACGTCTGTATGCTTCCCAATAACCAATACTATATGTTAACATTGAGTAAAGTTCATAACTTTAAGCCCTCCCTCCGGGGACCTCGGGGGACTAAGTCATCCTAAAACACATACTTATCATATTTTCGACCATGCTGAACTAAATGGTCATCTCAAAATTTTGATCTGGTGACTTTGGGAAAAAATGAGCATGGGAGGGGGCTTAGTTGCCCTCCCTTTTTATTTGTCACTTAAAAAGGGCACTAGAACTTTTCATTTCCGTTGGAATGAGCCCTCTCATGATATTCTAGGACCACTGGGTCAACACGATCACCCCTGGGAAAAAAAAACAAAACAAATAAACACGCATCCGTGATCTTTCTTCTGGCAAAAAATGCAAAATTCCACATTTTTGTAGTTAGGAGCTTGAAACCTCTACAGTAGGGTTCTCTAATACGCTGAATATGATGATGTGATTTTCATTAAGGTTCTATAACTTTTAGGGGGTCTTTTCCCCCTTTTTCGAAAATCAGCCAAATTTTCGCAGGCGCGTAACTTTTGGTGGGTTGAACTAAACTTGATGAAACTTATATATTTGAAATCAGCATTAAAATCGGATTCTTTTGATGTATCCATTGGTATCAAAATTCCGTTTTCTAGAGTTTCGGTTACCATTGAGCCGGGTCGTTCCTTACTTACAGTTCGTTACCGCGAACTGTTTGATAAAGCAAACTACGGGAAATTCTAAATAAAAATAAATTTGGGCTTTCATCTTAATGCTTTTGTAATCACGGTAGAAAAAATTGCTTTTTTTGTGTTTACTTCTGTGTAATTGGGGAAAATTTGCTAAAGTATACTTCAATATGACTTAATACAATTAGCATTTAAAGCAATGACTTATTATTTTGTTAGCAAGTTTTGGTACTTCTATGTTAAACGCACTCTTTTATATATGTCAAACTGGAGACGCGACAGAAAACCCGTTTTGTATGGGTTAATTCAAGACACTGCTATACAGTAATGAATGCTTAGCGTGGTTTTCAATGCGTTGACGATATTTAAACTGTTGTGTTTTGGGGTTTAGGGAGAGAAAAAGGTACCTAGGTTAAGTTACGTATTTAATATATGCTATGCTTTACCACCCACCCTCTCTAATGGACAAATATATAGCCCAAATTTGTTTCTAAACTGTTATATATTCATCCTATTTTATTTTATTTCATTAGCATTAACCTCACTAGCACTATATGAAAGAGTGCGTTTAACATAGAAGTACCCAAGTTTTTTTCTTGGCAACTATATGGTGCACGGTGTACTAGAGTGGTTTCGCATTGGCTCAGCAGGAATGTGGGACTGATTTAATTGAGATCCTTGAAAACCTAACCGTGTTTCTGCTTGGTGGATTATTTTTAGGCGACCAATCAAATGATTTATGTTTAACCTAAAATAACCTATAGGCCCGTTCTTTTGCACTAAGATCTCACATCTTTCTGCAAAGATTTCCGTTCTTTTAACTCATCTTTGTTCTAAGATCTTACAGCTCCCTGATGTTAGCTAAACGTGTGAAGACGTCATCTTTCTGCCATATAAAAAAATGGAAACGAGAGAACTTTGATGATATACTCATCATTGTTCTTAGACCGCTGATCAGAGCAGAATGATGAAAGACGTTTACAAAAGAATGCTATAAGATCTTAGTGCTAAGATTTCACTTTCAAGCGTTCTTTGTCAAACGATTTAAGATCTTAGCATAAAGATGAGTAAAAGAACGGCCCTTATGTTTTACAATTGTTTTAATCGTCACTTTATTGCGGCGTTTTTAGATATTTGGTTTCATTTTTGATAATAAGAATAAATTCGTAAATTTGGCCTGATTTTTAAGGGTGGATAAAGTTTAGCAGTACCCACTTTTACTGACTCGTCTGCCTTGTTGAGCGAAAAGAAATAGGTTAAAATAGCCAGAGAAATAACAAAAAAGATCCTAATGGCAAATTTGTAATTTTCCTCCATTTCCTGAATTAAAAAGTAAACACAACTATTAAAATTAGGATAACCGTAAGGTTTTCTGTAACATTTAGACTATCTTTTCTATAAGTTGTAGGTTTTTAGTGGGATGAGGCTTCAATATCTCTACCCCCCCTCCCTTGTGTATGTATCCTTGGTTAATAAACGACCTGTTTCTGCTTGATTTCAGTTTTCACTCCCCATATAAAACTGATTTAATTAACCAACATACTTTTTAGGACTAGAAGTAATACCAGAAGAAACAGAAGAGGAGGAGGAGGAAGAGGAAGAGGAGGAACATAGTTTTGTGAAACTGCCAAGAAACGATTACGGCGTAATGTCTTCATCTGACACAACGAAAGATGTTGTTCGAACAGCAAGTAGCAATACTAGTCTCGGGTCACTTGGAGGATCCGAATCGGAAGGGATTGGATCGGCGGCTGAGGGTGAATTTCATTCCAGCGGAGAATCGACACATGGTGAAGATATTGAACCAAGAAATGAAATTAATAAAGGTATTGGGTACTTTTCAATTAGCTGGAACCCACGCGATATATTGTATACTGAAGATGCTTAAGAAACTAGTCAAACGAGTTTCTTTCAATAGAGAATTGAATTGCAAACCGTGGTTTGTCATTGCGTTTACAATATTTAAACTTTTGTTTTTTGTGCTTTAGAGGAGAAAAAGGTACCTAGATTAGATTAGGTTACGTATTTAATATATGCTATGGTTTACCCCCCCCCCCACTCCACCCCCCTAATGCGCAATTATATAGCCCAAATTCGTTTCTAAACTATTATATTTTCATCCTATTTTGTTTTATTTCATTAGCATTAGCCAAAGTTGACTTCGTGCGTGGGTTCCAGCTAATTGACAAGTACCAGTTACTGTTTTCATTGCAAAGGGATATCAAAAGAGACTGGCATAAGATGCAAAATGATACTTATGTAAGATATAACTTTTTTTACTTTTCTAGCGGCTATTAAGGATATAGCCATTTTTTAAATACAAGTCCAGCTTCCATTACGTTTATCTCAGTTTGGTTATTTGATCTCACATATTGAATGGATCATCTCGAATAAGAAGTGGAAATCTTATATCAGTCACCATATACCCCTACCTAGAAAGGATTCATGATTTCACACAGATATCTAGTCTGGGAAATAATAATACAAAGGAATTAGTATTTTTAGGTAGTGCGCAAGTCAATCTTCATCTGCCTTATGTTCAATCATTATTATGTTACTTCACTAGATTGGTAATAGGCTTTCCTTATTTCTATATTAAATAAACAACTCTAAAATAGCTTTATGTATCAGAATATGCAGCTAGGAACAGCTAACATTGTTTAATTTTCAAGTACTTTTTTTTGCAATTTCTTTTATTGAATAAGAAAATTAACCTTCGCACATTGGTCAAACTCTTATACTTTTTGTAAGATTCATGTTGATACGAAGTCCTACTTGTTGGGATTTAGCGTCAAACACCCCCCACTTTGCTTACGCCAAGGGACCCACAAAATCAACACTTCTAGTAGATATTTAATTTAATAAAATTTAATCAATGAACAATGTGGACAAAAAACATTACACGCCTAGAAATATACATCTGTTCGCAGTTGGTTCGCGCATTTCTATTGTTGTGCCTGCCTTAATTATATAATTTATGGGAGTGTCTTGAATATTTTGGCAATACTATTTAATTTCTTTTTCGTTCGTGTTGCAACAACGCCTTGTATTTGAAGGAGAAAGGGGTTGTCAAAAATAACACGACAAAGGATTACACTTTTTCGTATACAAAAGCATGATAATAATGATGAAAGCAATATGTGGCGCTTGAGCCTTATAATCCCGTATCTATCACTAAAAATCCTAGTTATGCAATACAATCCTTGTTTTCTTCTCCTCGTTAAGGTGTTGCAAAATTAAGGCTGAATATTTTTGTCAAATTGCTGAAAAAAAAAAAATAGTGTGATACTCAATACGAGGGCACTATTTTTACGTGAAAAAACTGGCATATTATTAGAAAGATTATTAGAAGTACAGAGAAAAAAGGTGTCTAGAAACAGCCTATAATTGTCAAGAAATAAAAACATCATTAGTAAATAAATTACTACACATTTACAAAGGCCTTAAATACAAAAATTGAGGTAAATAAATATCTTTGAAAACGATCGTCCCCGATAATTACACGGATGAGGATATATTTTGATTCTTTGATTCTAATAGAACTTTTCACACTAAAATAAAAATGCAATCAGAAGTCTACCCTCATCCACGATTTTTTCAAAGTGATTTTAAGAATCCGTACTTTTCTGAAATAATAACTAAAATCTTATTTGAAATACCAAAGAAATAAAACAAAAAATTGATTCCATAAACTCTTCCAGATATTCTTTTGAACAGTCAAGAAAAGGCAGATTCTCAAACTGAAGAGAAAACAGAGGCAGATCGATGCATCGAAGTATATAATGAAACTGTTAGGCAACGTTCGTCGTCGAGATCGCCACGGGTATGTCTAACCGTTATTCAGGATTAAAAAATTTAAGGAGTGTAATTGCCCAAGAGCTGAGATCCTGGGTGCTGTCAAAGCAACTCAAAATAAAGTATTGAAGAATTATAAATTCATTGTTAGTAGTGGGTGGTAGGTGTGCTGGCGTCAATTTTTATCATAGATAACTAGCGGCTAAATGATGGTCGTTTTAATTGCCATCAGCAAGTGTCCCTTATATCCTGTTTATCTAGCTTGCCTGCATATGTGCTTTAAAAAATAGATTTTTTTCATGGGGGTGAAGGAGTGCGGACGAGCAATAACTAGGGATTTTCCTAAAGGGAGGGATAAAACTAAAAGTTTCACCATTTCAAGACCATCTTTGAATTAGTTTCTCTTATTGCGCCCCATAACTATTTATCAATTTGTGGCCTCTTGTACCCTGTATTTAACATTAAATACAGAAGAAACAGAACTAAAAGATAAAAATTATAAAGAAGAGTAGGATCACTATTTGAAAAAACAAGAAGACTGTGAATCCCTCCCCCTGAAGAAGGGAGAATTTTTGTAAGAACCTGGTTAAAATAAAGTCGGCAGTCTTGCTTTTCCTCCCACTTTCCCCTAAGAATATTTTATTGATTATTTTACATAACGAATTATCTAACTCTTAAAGATTCCTTAAATTTTTCAAACGGTTAATCACATATTTAAACGGTTTCGAAATTCTTTTCAGTAACATCGCCAATTAAGAAGTGTCGACCAAAAAAGGCTCGATGATAAGTTTAGAACTAGTTGAGCCAAGAAACAAAGAGAGATTAGCTTTCTATATTTTAGTGGTAAAAAAATGTGATTCAATTTCATTGGTTTTCATTGGCCTATCTGGCGTATTTCTGTAAGCAAATCACATTCTTCTCTAAACGTGTGTCAAAAAGGGAAACTGAATAACTTTTTTTTTTCAAACATAACTCCCCCTCGCTACGGTTCACTTTAAACTGTTTATTGACAAATAAAATACCATCTTCCCTAAAAAATACCCTTTTTAGCATAAGACAATAAAAAATCGAAATTTTTTAAGTCTAGGGAAGGGGCAATTATCTTGGGGACAGTCCCCCACCCCCGCTGACACATCTGATCAGCAGACTTGGGTAGCTCCAGATACCCGTAAATAAGAGAACGTGGTTAGCTACAGGACGTAATAGAGGGGCTCCATGAAAACAATATCTAAACATGTGTTTAGAAAAATAGCACTTAATGAATTTGTATTGTATGTAAACAACAAGGTATGTTTAAACAAGGTGCTATGTAATTTTAAAGAAGCCTACCTATCTGATGTTCTAGTACCCTAAGAAGACTTATCACAATAGCTAAAAATTCTGTTGATCAAATACAGTTAACTTAATGGAGTTTAAGGTGCGACTGAGACAAGCATCTGAGTGGACTAAAAGGCTAACTGAAAATTTCAATTCCACAGTGGTAGCCAGACTATTTAGAATTAATATTCGGGTGCTTTGATACTGTTTTATTAACCTAGAAATTGACTTTTGTCATTCTAAAGTAACGTTTTCGCTATGTGAGTGCGCCATTTTGAGCAAGGTTTGATTGAGAAGTTGAGGGAATGCACCCTGTCGAAATGAATTTTGTGTTTGATCTATTCAAGTGATTATTTTTTACGCTAGAAAAATAATGTATATTAGAATTGCTGATGTTTTTTTTTTTTATAAAACGACCAAATCACAATCAGAAGAATGCATTGCAAATATCTCCTTATTATAGAATGGCGTCCATAGTCACTCAATCGAATGTTCAGAGTCACATAAGAAGGAAACTTTTTCTTAATGGTTTTAATTTGTGTATCTTTCACAGTCCATGGTCTGAAAACTTTTCAAACCGTTCACTTATCACACTTTCTAATGTATCTCAATACGGATTAAAAGTGTATGCTAGTGCTCGGTTTGTCTTGAAAGGATATCTCCGTGGTTTTTTTCCGTTCACCATCTCAAGTTGAGTTTGGTGTCCCTCAAGGTACCGTTTTAGGGACAGCTCTGTTCTTACTTTGTGTCGATAATCTTATTTTTACTGTCATCAACCGCAAAACAATAGTTTTTTGCTGTCTTTGTCACCCCGAATCTTTCCATGCGAAAAAATGTAGACCTCCATCAATTGATGAGAACACTCTAGTTGCCCTCGCTGACAACAGCACCCTCGGCATTGCTTTCAAAACGACACCTTTAAATTCTTATGAAATTGATTGTTTTGGTTAAGAGAAAAATTATATGGCTCAGTGCTAATTACCTGGCCTTAAGTGTTTCTAAGTCGAGCTTCCTGATTTCCTCGACAATTTTTCAGGCTTGCTCTTAACTACCGGATACTCATCTTTTAAGGAGGTTTTTTTGGTTCCTATGTATTCTTCTTGATAAGTCTCTCCTTCAGGGATCATATTAGTCTACTTAAAATGAAGATATCGGGAAATCTTAGAACTCTGAGAAAGCTCGAACACATTTTTCCTGTAAAGACTTTAAAAATTTTAGTTAATCCTTTCGTTCAGTTTTACATTTACTACCCTATTACGTGGATGTCACCTATTTTTTGCCTTGCTGATGGCGCTCTCTAAGGTATTGGACAAAGTGAATAGCCTTATCCTTCGAAATGTAGTTCTATTAATAAGCGGTTGCTTGATTTGAAGTATCTTACCATTTTCAAGTCTGTATGTCTTTCGTTTTACTTCAACTGCATTCTGATGCTCTTGCAGCCCTCGGAACTAGTCCATCTCTTGTCTCTGATGATTCTACATACCATCTTTGTAATTCTGGCAATATTAATTTTTTTTCTGTTTATCAGTCAGATCAGGCTATTATCCTCTGCCTCTAAAGTGTCACTCGTTTGGCGCCTTCAGAAAAATGTTAAAAACATGTTTGATTGTTGCTTAATTTTTCGTTGTTTTTTAATATCCCCGTGCATTGAATGTTTCTGTAGGAAGTTTGAGACGTATGTTTGGTCAGTTGGAGGGGTATGTTTGTATTGTTTACTGCTCACGGTACTTCGCTCTGTTTAGTTTTCCGCTGGTAATCAGTGATGGGCAGCTGTTTGTCATTTTCCTCTTTAGTTTTTTCTTCTTTCCCCTTCTGTTTCTTCCCATAGACCCTTGCGGGGGGCGTTTGATGATACACTCGGTTTGATTGTTTAAATTTACCGTTGAATATATCTATTATCTATCTATCTATCCGTTACCTCGACTACATCTTCTTTTATCAGTATCTAAATTCAAACCAGAAAAAAATAGGGGCGATAAAATGAAAGTCTAGTGACTGGAAACTATTCAATTTTTGGGAAAACTTTCTGTAATGTAGTGTGGAAAGTCATACTTTGTAATTATGTAGTCTTATCTTAGGTAAGTGTTTGTGAATCAGCTAAAGATTATGCTGGTACTGAGACATTACGACGGATGAAGAAATTCTTACCATCAGTTCGAAACCTTCGTAACCAATTTGAAGTGAAAAAGAATGAGCAAAGTGATGATTCCCCTGGGCTGAGGTCTAGTCCCTGTACTAAAGCAAGATCCAGGAGATCAAGTGTGGAGTCTAACTTGAGCACTTCTTCAATGTCAAGCAAAAGGTGAGATATTACTCGAGTCTTTACTTTGTTCAAGTTTGTTCTAAAATAATTTCTTTAGTCATGTCGAATTCGAACTCTTAAAGACTATAATGTATTCGAATATTTACCTTTTAAAAGTAAGAAGTACCCATCTATATTTTATTCCGTGGGATTCCTCATGACGCCACTTTACTAACAGCTTAGCGTCGATATTTTATTGAAGAACAAAGACAGTTAACATTTAAGGCACAAACTAACATCTTTCTTATTGAATCTTATGAATCAAGAATCTATATTTTATTGATGCTATGCCAAGTGGATTCAAGTGGAAGTGACTGATATAGCTGTTCTTCAAGCGATCATTGAAGATAGTCCGAGTATGTCATATCTCTTCACGTTTGCTGTGTTTCCCTGACAAACCCACAGAGCAAGTTTATAATATTTCGAACAGAATAAAGCCTTAACCTATTTTCAAGACTTTCTCTCTTCCCTTAAAAATTGTTGAAGGTCTGTCCATTCCTTCACAAAAAATTAATTATAACCCTTACTTTACTTTATTCCAAACTTTTCTCTTCCTTAAGATGTAAACTAGTTGAAATCATAAGGTTTTGGGAGGGGTCTGAGTTTCCTTTACCCGCGTACCAACCAATACCATGCATAATAGTTTTGTTTTGTTTTTGCTGACTCAGTTTTTCAAAATGAGATTAAAGTACAAAAAATAGGGTATATGTATACTGATACAGAACAGAATATAAAGTATTTAAAGACTTTGTCAGCCCTGTAAGCAGAAACCCGTGTAGTTCCCTAGAAAAAGGGAAATCTATCGGTTCAATCATGGCTGCAGTTCATTAAGGAACCAGCCACAGCCCATAGTAGCCAAAAATTTAAAAACACATTTTGATAAAAACAATTAACTACTACTACTACTAACAACTCACCGCAGCACCAAGCCACCTGAGGCCAACACAGCTACACACGTTCCTCCTCTATCCCAATCTATTCAAAGCCTCCCTTTTTACACCCTCCCATGAAGTTCCCATTTCCTTTAAATCTTTCTTTATGATATCATCCCAACCCAGACGAGGACGACCTTCTTTCCGTTTAGCCCTAGACGGTTGGCCGAAAAGAACAATCTTCGGCAATCTGTCATCCTTCGGCCGCACAACGTAGCCTAGCCACCTCAACCTTTCTTTCATTATAACCCTAGAGAGCGGTATTGAACCACATTTTTCGTACAGCCTATTGTTTGACATACGGTCCGTCAGTCGGGAGTCCAGAAAAATCCTTAAGCAATTTCTCTGGACAACATCTAGCAAATCTTCATCTGCTTTTCTAAGCACCCATGCTTCAGAACCATATTTGACTACTGTCATCACTGTAGCTTCTAATATTCTAATCTTGGTTTGTAGACTTATCTTCCTATTCTTCCAAACTCTTTTAACTGTGAAAAAACACCCTGAGCCTTGGCTATTCTACTTTTAACATCTTCACTGCTCCCAAAGTCTCCACCAACAGTGCTACCAAGGTAAGTGAAGCCGCCCATTTGATCAATCTTTTCATTACCCAACGTCACCTTTTCATCTTCACTTATTCCTAGCCTTAGTGACTTAGTCTTCTTAACATTAATTTTCAAACCTATTCTAGCACCCTGAACTCGCAAAACCTCTAAAAGTTCATTAATTTTGCTCACACTTTCCTCTAGGATGCTTAAATTATCAGCATAAACTAAGTCCAGGAGACTTTTTCCTCCCCATTTGATTCCGTGGCCTCTCATTGCCTTTCCTGTGCTCCTCAAGACAAAATCCATCAAAATAATCCATATAAAGAGGGATAGAACACAACCCTGCTTAACTCCTGATTTAACACAAAACAGCTAGCTGGTAACTAGAACATCATATAGAGCTGGGCTCATTTGAAAGTAAATTGCAATATCTACGTGCTTTACAAAACAACAAAACTTGTTATTTAAAATCAAATTCAATTCTTTACATAAAAAACTGCATCTTACAAATATCTTAAGAAAATATGATATAATACACCTATCTTTTGAAACTTTGCTTCTCCGGAATATGATGTCATACTTGAGTGACTCTGCTTCCTGATTCCCTGGGGTTCCGTCTTTACTCGACCCCACTAGCAGTGGAGGAACAAGAGGACATATCAGTGCTACCCATCCAAAAAAGTAGTTTCCCTTGTTGTTCAGGCCAGGGGACTACAAGTTTCGTTTATAGTGTGTTTGACGTGACGATTCCAATGGTTTTATTTTTGGTCTTGATCCAACGCCTCTTTTTAAGGGTTTCAGATTATATTTCAAAATTCTCATAGTTTTTCTTCGAAAATGACTAATCGAGATAATAGTAACCATTCCGGAATCAGGTACATGTGGCAATTTTTTCACTAGATAAAATTTGTTAAATGCGTTACTTAATTTTTGGTTACTGTGGACCGTGTTTTGTCCATTACTAGATTGCAGCTACTGCAGCAACCATGACTGCTGATGCTGCCTTATCAAGCAAAATCCTAGAGCTATGTGCAGCCTATACACCTAAACGCAAATATTGCCTACATTTTTTCCGAATTTATCATAATTTCCAAAATTTTGGAAAAGGAAATTATAATGAATAACTATAATATCCATAATTCCTTAATAATTTGGATGTTTAGATTTAGATTATACAGGAAAAAGCGCTCGGCTTTTTCTTAGCAATAACCTAGTAACTAAAAGTAAAAAGCGACATTAAGACTTGAAGCAAACAGAAAGTTATCAAGCATATAAGGGATTGGGGAGAGATAGAAGGAGATTCTTGCTGCGTATATCAGAGCTGTACCTAGGGTTGGTAGTGCCCGAAGAAAAAGTAATTACAGTGACCCCCTTCCCGACTCAAATATAAGCAAAAAAAGCCGAATCAAAGTGAAAAGTTTGATCAAGTGTGCAATCCCTCAGCTGCTGTGCTCCCTTCCAGCTGACCCGGGTTGCCCCCCTAGAAACGGGTCTATGTATAGGTAGATAGATCGTGTATTTCCAAAGCCCAAGAGCCATATACACAAAAAAATTTATGAAAAATAAAGAAATAACAACAGAACAAATTACGAAACACACATTAACATGATACATAGCAAAAAATGCTTTATGGTAATGTATCGAGAAAATAAATGTAATTCCCTATAATTAATAATAATTAATTGTAAAAACTTTCCTTCTTTCTAATCCCTTCTCTATGTAAGCACCAATACGAAATATTGTGGTTGGATTACTACTTCGATAGTGCTTCTAAAATTCCATCTTTTCGAGTTTTGATTACTATTAGAGCGGAACGCTAATTATAGTTTGCTACCAAATACTATTTGATATGATTAATTCTAAAATTAACGGTCAGGTTTTAGGATTAATATTCTCATTGAAGATCTAAATGCAACAATCTGTTTGTTATAGACAATCCTACAACCGAAAGAGGAGAACTACCATGAATTTATGGTAAATTTGCAGTTTTCAACATAATTTAGCTAGGAAGAAAGTGAACATATTACCTGATGCCTTTTTTATGCTGTTCCATAATTCAGTAATCGCTGTTGGGGAAGTTACATTTTGAGCCTTAAAAGGCTAAAAGGGCTCAAAACATGTTTATAAAACATCTGGTTAAAGAGAAAAAATTTCCTTTGTAGTTGATTCAGGAATGGTAACTATTATTTTCCTTGGTCTTGATAGTAAAATGTTGATTTGACAAATTAGCAGAAGTTTTAAAAAAGAGCTAGAAGCCCCTCAAAGATAATGTCAGTTGTTGCTACCTTTTGGGGCCCCTTTAACTTAAAGGCTTTAAGGGTTCAAAATGGAATTTTCCCCAGAAGTGATTAGTGAATTATGAAAGAGCATGATAAAAGGCATCAAGTGATATATTCACTTTCATCGTAGCTAAATTTTAGTGCAAACTGCATATTTAACGAATTTAGATAGGGAATAGAAGAGGGGGACAAGGGGACTGCCTGGCAAATTTGTCAAAGTGAAAATTACCAGACTGGAGGAGAGGGTGGGGCGGGAATTACTGAAGACTTTACTAGCAAATAAGGCTATGAAACTGCATTGCAAGAAAGCATTTGTCAGTCCAAATTTTGATGGAATGAAAAGAAGCAAGTATCTCACCAAGTTAGGATTGATTATACTCTTACCTGCAATTTCGTACTAGCTTGCCCCTTGGATTGTGACGAACAAGAATTTCAAATTCTGTGTTACAAGTCTACTAAGAGCGGTAATGATAGGTGTTCATTTAATTTCAAAGTGGTTAAACAAATCTGTCTCGAGGGGCTGCCCCCTATTCACAACCTGGTATGCATCTATGAGTGCCCTCTGTGTCACACAGTTCCACCACGCTTGGTACCTGCCACCTGGTAACGTGATTTCTGAAATTCCGCATCCCCTCGATCGATCTAAAATTAATGGGTACTGTTCTATTAGCCGGGCAACACGCGAGAAGTGAAGTTTGATTAATGCCAATGAAATAAACAAAATAGGATGAACATATAATAGTTTATGAACAAATTTAGGTTATACATTTGCACATTGGGGGGAGGGGGGTGTAAAGCATAGCGTATATTAAATACGGACCATAACCTAGGTACCTTCCCCCCCCCCTAAACTCCAAAAAACTAAAGTTTAAATATAGTTCCCGGAGTGAGAAACCCTTGTTTATGCTGCGTCAAACATCCAATTACCGGGTAATGGCTATTTAATTTTTGCTTTTCTCGATGCGTGTTGCCCGGCTAATAGAACAGTACCAATTAATGTTACCAGCCCCTTCTGGTCGCAGCTTCCAACCGAGAAAAATATAGACAAACATATGGCATGCAGAAATGCTGCATTACATTTTGTAATCTATTTCGTAATTTAATTAAAGAATCACTTATCATAATTAATTGTATCTTTACTACTTTGGTCATGATAACTGAAATTTTGTTTTAATGCTTTAACTGTTACAGACCACCTGCTGTTTTACTGGACCACACGATTTTCGAGAATTATTGGTAAATAATAAAGTATGGCTTAAATTAAAACTTAATGACTATAGCACAACATTATGCTTATCAGTGAATAACTGGGTCAGAAAGCAGGAAGTGCAACTTGTTATTCACTATTACTATATATCTTGACAGTATATTGTGGATTATTGTGGTATGGGTATGATTAGTTTTTGCGTTTAGATTTGTATGTTTTGTAAAACATAGAAAACAAAAAGAAACACAAAATAAAGAAAATAACTGTTAAGTTTTACTGAAATTATAAAAGGCATAAATGTAGGAACTTGATTTATTCTTTTAGGGGGGGGGGGGTGGTGGTTTACAGCGTTTAAAAAAAGGGTAAATTGTACAACGAATATAATAAGTCATGCAATTTTCGATGGATAGGATGTTTTCACCCACCCCCCCCTGAAAGTATACTTACACTAGGACAAAAGCTTAAAACCGAAGAACAATGGATTGGATATCGAGCTTTTTTCCAATAAACAGAAAAACTTCCCTTTGGATAATACAGATTGGATCAAAATCAAAAACCTCAAAAATATATTAGATTGAAGCAAAAATTGCACTTTACTTTGTTTTTATAATTAGGAAACCGAATATCTGGCCCCTCGATAGAAAGCTCTCTGACACAATTATCACCCAATAATTCATTTTGAGGGGGATGGGGACAAATTCGAAACGTAACAAAAAATGTCTCAAGTATTTAAACAGGTCATAATTACACACACACACACACACACACATATATATATATATATATATATATATATATATATATATATATATATATATATATATATATTATATATATATATATATATATTATATATATATATATATATATATATATATATATATATATATATATATATATATGTGGTGTGTGTGTAATTATGACCTGTTTAAACACTTGAGACATTTTTATGTGTATACATATATATAAGTATGTATATATATATATATATATATATATATATATATATAATATATATATATATATATATATATATATATATATATATATATATATTATATATATATATATATATATATATATATATATATATATATAATATATAATATATTATATATATATATATATATATATATATATATATATATATATATATATATATATATATATATATATATATATCTATATATATATATATATATATATATATATATATATATATATATATATATATATATATATATATATATATATATATATATATATTATGTGTGGGTGTGTGTGTATGTGTATTCTCGAAAACGACATTGAAAATTGGCACACTAACAATTTCTGGCCTGAAAAAAAACCCATCTAGATAGGTCATGATATTGGGAAAATTGTCTCCCCCCTAAGCACCCCTGATATATTTTTCTGAAATTCTCTGAATGACTTTGCCCGACTGAACTGTCAAAATAATGTTTGACAGTCAGAAATAGTGAGTAAATATTAATCATATCGTTACTATTTTTGCAGGTTCCCACTTGAATTAATTTTGTATTGTTTTTGTGATTTTGCGATTACTTGGTTAATTAGCGGCCTATCTAACGCCTAGTTGCCTAACCAGATAAACAAAACCGAGAAGAGAGTAAGCGATTATTACTCAAATAATAGCTACTCTGTAATGTTATATATGTATATATATATATATATATATATATTATATATATATATATATATATATATATATATATATTATATATATATATATATATATATATATATATATATATTGGGACTCAGTATTTTTATACATGTCTTTCTACAGACGCGGGCATATTATTTTGGATTTGCTTCTGTTTTTGTCGTTTGTAAACCTCACTGCATTTATTATAGGCAACACAGAATTAGAATAAGATCTTCCAGCCCCGCAGTTGTCAGGTGGGCCGATTGGAGGGTGAAAATTGGCCCCTAAAGTTTGAAAAATTTCTTCCTCTTGGTATCTTCGTTAAAAAAAACAATTTAATTTGGAAAAATTACTCAGAGTTTTTTTCTTGTGCGAAGCAGGGTATGGGCGGATTGAGTTTCCGCCGGGGAGGATTTTCAACGGTAGGGAACAGGAGCGCTGTTTTTATATTTAAAATTCAGTTCACCGAGCGAATCTCGGTCCCTCGTATTGAAACTTTAGACGAGTAGAAATAAAGTCCTATAATGATTTAAGCTTAAAACGGTGCCTAACCAATGATTGATAAGTTGATCTTTTGTTATTGACAAACCAGGCAAAGAAGAGAGCAAGCGATTATTACGGCAATTGGGATTTTGTCCATAGAAAAGCTATTCTATGCTATATATTGGGAACTCTTTATTTTTATCTAGCACTTAGTACAGGCATGGACACTTTTATTTTAGGTTTGGTTTTATTTTTGTCATTTTCAAAAACCCATTGAATTTATTATGAGCAACCCGGAAATAGAATAAGATCTGCACTTCCCAGGTATGCCAACTGGTGGGGGAGAATTAACCACTAGAGTTTGAAAATTACCTTTTTCTTTATATTTTTGTTTAAAAAAAAACTAAATCTACAAAAAATACACAAAAGTTTTTTTGTGAACCAGTGTATACACATTCCACAGGGAGGTTTGGGGTACGCCGTAGGCACTTGGCAGGGGGCAGGCTTGTATACATTTTGTTATTTCTGATCCCATTCTTTGCGTTGAAAGACAAGTTTCTGTATAAAACATTCGATTTAAAAACCTGAACTAGTTTCGGTCTTCGGTACTGACTTAGTAATTGTCGAAATAATTGTTTTTACTTTTATAAGTCTTTGTCTTTATTCGATTGTTCAAGCTAAACCACTTTTCGCATTGGTACTGACCCTGGATTTTATCAGAGTGTTTGCTGTATTTTTAACTGCTTTCTATTCGCTCCGTCTTTTCCTTCTTAGTATGGCGGGTTTTCAAATAAATAAGTGAATTTTAGTAGTTACAAGTTTACCTTTCTTCAATTGTGTAGTGTTCGTTTTTCTAGTTAGTTTATCTTTTCCCAATATTTCGGCAATGATAGTATCTCGTGTGGAAATACTTAAAAATCGTTCTGTTTTTTATTTAAGGTCCTTTATAAACAATGTGTAAAAACCCCTAGAATCGTGTATGCTAGGACTTCCAAAATCTTCTAAATTTAATATTTTTTTTTTTCAGTTCCTCATCTTCTATAGATATACAGGCAAACGAAGAAGTTTCCCCATCAAGCTCAAGTAAGGAAGATCGAAAATTGGTTCCATCTATTGAGTCAATAATCAAACAATTTGCCAATTTAGAAATAGAACGATTTGAATCGAAAACTATCAATTCAAGCTGGAACCCTGTAAGCATAACTATTTCAGATTATTACATAGGGTTCGCCCCAAGACTTTGGGACGTACGCAGGTGAGAGGTGCTCGGCAGGGTTGCCACTCGGTGAAAAATCACTAGAGTTTAGTGTTTTTTGGTTTATTTAGTGATTTTCTTCAATAATAAAGTGATTTATGTGCTGATTTAGTGATTTTTAGGCAATATAAAAACATAAGAAAGAGTGATAAATCCCTAGGGATGGCAACCCTGGCTTGGTGACCATTCCCCCCACATTCTAATTTTTCTATTTTTTTCTAAAACAGGGCTATATTGTCGAATAGAAGGGCATGAGATGTAGAAAAGTGGCCCCTAAGCTTATATATAGGTTTTCAACTATTTTTGGGAGAGAAGGCAAAGGTACCAAGGAGCGTAAAAATCCAGTAAAAAATTAATCCCGATTTTGGCCACTTATGTGAGACCTGTTATTAGGAACAATGGTTTCTTAATCTGAAATAAAATGTTTTGGTTAAGGGGCTTCAAACCGGGGTATAGTCGGTGAAATTTTTTTTGTCTTTTTGTAACGTTCAGAGACTGCCCGGATACATTTATTTTAAGGCCGTTTTAACTTTCATGGCAATCCTGGACATTTGCCAAAACCAGTGGCATATTATCAATAACTAATTTCCGAAGTAAAAACTTTTGTACCGAGACAGAAAAAAATGAAGTATTCACGTCCCAGATCACTAGATTTCATTTAACCAGTTAGAAATAAAGTACCACACCACACAGAGCAACGTTCTGCCACTGGGCTAGTTCCTATTGACTGAAGGCCAAAATGTTTATACATATCAAATGGGGTTGAGGCTCATTTTTTTCTGTGCTGTATTTCGGGACACAGTTAATAAAGGACTGATGATTGATACTATGCCTAATATCGTATCAATAGATAATTGATACCTAACCTCCTTTTTCTGATTCATGCGATGAAGGGGTCAATCCGCTCTTGATTCCAGAAAGTCAGAGCTCTGCAATACCCCAGGTAACAGTTTGATAAAAAAAAAATAATTTAAAAAAAGTTTTTTCTGCATGAAGTAAAGATCGAAGATGAAACTTAAAACGAACAAAAGTTGTTGCTTCGCAGTTGATGCAACATATATCCGCAATATTGGTTCAAATAAACAGACTCGTAATATTTCCTTAATTTGTGGAAACCGGAAAATTAGCCAATGTGACAAGGGTGCCAAAAAGCAATATCTTTGGGGGGGGGGGGGCAATGGGACAAGGGCTCAAATAATTGACCATATTGACAAGTTTATTTTTAAAAAAGAGGGAGAAACACAAAAAAAATGAATGAGGGTACCAGAAATAATCTTGGGGGGGACAGGGTCCTCTAGATTTGCCAGTAGTAATCTTTTATTGACTATTTCAAAATTGCATAAAATTGTTTTTAGTTTTACTGAAGTACAATATGTTAAACGTGTATCCCGGGGATACATGTTTACGGGCGGATACTATTCACCTAATGTCTCTATTTAATGACGATTAAATGCTTTAATACCGTTTTGTTTCTAATGGTTCGTAGACAACTTGGCTTTTTAGGCTTTAATCTACCCACATAATCGACTATGTAAGAAATAAAATATTGAAGATAAATCCCTTTTTGGGTAAAAGTTTCTCCCGAAACTAGCCGAAATTGGCTAGTTTGTTATAAAAGGATTCAAAATTTAAAAGTATAAAAAAGTAAAAAATCCAAACAATATCATGGCATAAAAGTTAAAGCAATGTAAAAATGTAAAATCAACATCTAATGAGCTAAAACGGCTATGAATTATGGCTAATAGCTGTACTAAAAGCGATAGCCAGTATCTCAAGGCGAGGTTCGACAAGACTTGGCTGAAATGATTGAATGTAACCATGCACTTTACGTCATATGAAATAATTCCTTTTCTACATGGTTAACAACATGAAACCACGCAACGTTATAAAGCGAAGTGACACATATAGGGAATGTGTTTGAATCAGAATATGTCGGTTTTGAACCATGCACAATATTTCAAGCTTTAATGACATCCTGTCATGCAATTTGATTCTTTTTTAATGTAAAAACAACAATTTGTGACGGACATTTTCAGGACCATCATTGAAGTTATTCATCAGAAGAAACAAACAGAAACAAAGTATTAAGCGAAGCTCCAAAATCATATAATTAAATACGGAGTTTAAAGTATGTAAACAGGTTTTAAATATTTCTGTGAAACTGAACAGATACATGGTTTATATGTGTACTTTTTAAAGTTACTATATTTTTAGGATGTATTTACGCGTCCTTTGCCATCATGTAATCCAAAGATGCAATGTTTATGGAGTTTTTCATAATCACTTTTAATTGTTAGGGGGGGGGCTATACCTGTGTAAAATGTGTATTTGTCGGCTATTGTAAACACATTCAAGAATTACGCTTAGGTTACATCTCAGAAAATCGGATTTATAAATACAAAAACAAGTGAGAGATGATACAACGCATTGGACTTCGACAGAATACATTGGACTTGTATAATTTGGGCTATATATTTGCACTTTAGGGGGTGGGAGTTAGGTTAGTATAGGTTGGATTAGGTTAGGTTTCCATAATTTTGTTTCTAAAGCATTATTTTATCATCATGTTTTGTTATATTTTATTAGGATTAACTTAACTTCACTTTTTGGGTATAATTCCAATAACCGACAAGTACCGTAAAATGAAATATCTGATGAAAATAAATATATATGGGTGTATTTTTTTTAATACAATAACTTTACCTTCGATATAACATATTACTTTCTATTTTAAGGTCATCATAATTGCGTTAATTTGCTATACAGAATGTTTACATGATATTTTAGTGTGCTAATTACTACGAATGAATAATAAAATAAAAATAAAATATGTCAACGATTAAATTTGCAGCAGTTTTTTTTTTAATTTTAGCAATGGAAGTTGGGAAATGAAACTTTAGCAAAAGACGGCTAGTGGTTTTTGGAGGCTAATTACAATCTGGGGGCCAGGAATCAGGTTAATACGCAGAATGGGGCCCTTTGAGCCTGTGCTTCTCCACAATCTATTGTGATTTTCCGTAGTATCTTATAAATTCCATATGATTCTCCCTTTTTCATGTTTTTTGCTTGTGTTCCAACCGCCAAATTTACGCCCACTCTAATAAAAAGCTCAAGTGTTCGTACCTTCTAGAGTGTGTGTAAATTTAAGCATATTAGAAGCGTCTCTTTCCTTTTCAGACTCCTCTGGTGAATCTGCTGTATACTCTGCCTACACCACCACCACCAGCAAAAACGGCCACAGCTTACGTAAACATTGAGGGCTATTTAGATAAATTACCCTCAGGAAGAAAGAAAGCAACTTTTTGGAACGCCTGGAAGAAAAGATATTTTCGTTTAGAAAATGGATATTTATATTATTATCAGTCAAACCAAATGAAAACCTAGTCTAAAAATACAACTCATGGGCGGTGAAATACAGCTTGGAGAGGGAAATATGATTGGAATTGACGATGGTGTAAGTTCTGTGATTCTATTGACTTTGTTTATTTAAAATGAAGGCAAAAATTCTGACATCTACTAGGGGAAGGGATTTGAAAGCGTCTGGGGAAAATTGACATTTCAGTTTAGAAAATGTATATTCAAGTTATAATCATCAACCTAAGTTCTGTAACCTAAAGTATAGACAAAAATATGTATTCTCTATCTAGTTTTCCGCTATGACAGCCATCAATTTGTGCTTTTATTTAAGCGTATCTTAATTTAGTCCATTCAACCGTCTGGGATTTCTCCTAATTTGGCTTCTGATCCGTGTTTTACCCTGCTTGTCACGTAACTTCAAATGTTTGTCGAGTGTATTTATTTTTGTATATTTTTTAAGACAAAGAAATTTCCTAATAATATAAAAATAAGAAGTAAATGTGATTAAACATAGAAGATCACAATGTTTTATCAAACCAAAACAAGATAAAAATATCCTTGCTAAGCAAATTCGAATCCGAATGAATCGCCCCAGAAAAATTACCTCCAAAAAACTGACATCCAGGGAGCTCACCCAAGGAAAAAAATTACACAGAGAACTTGCTCCAGAGTAATGTTTTGCTCTGGGATAAATATCCTTAAAAATTACCCGAAAAGCAGCTGAATAGCAAATTGTCATGAAGCTGGAAAATTGTTACACCTATTAGATAAAACTCCAAACAAAAGAGTTTGGGAAGCCGTTTTTAAATGCGTCTCCCCTCAACTTTATCATTTTTAAGTGTAATGGCATCGATGTGTGGACTTGGACAAGCGATTTCTAAGTTCCAAAAATGTGCCTTTCTGGGTTGGAATAAATGGAGGCAGGAGCTTGGAGACACCCTTTCAGGCCCTAATTTAAGATGTTGATCTACTGTTAAAAGTTTTAGCTATGCAGCATGACAATTTTTCCGCGTAAAAAAAGAATTCAATGTTCAAGGGTGAGAGGAAGTGAAGGAAGGAACTTGAAAGCACCTTCTTAGACAAATTTTAACAAAACAGTTATCTCAGATTTGTGGTCTGGTATAAGAGGGGGGATAAAGGGGCCGGGTTAGTGGTGTCAATAGGAGGGAGGGGCTGTACCCTCTAGGACTTCCCCCTAGATTTTAACAATACCTTTTTGGGGATATCTCAGGGGTAAAAATCTTCCATGGGAGGCAAACAGCTCTTTACTATAGGCAACGCTACAGCGTTGTATCTAATAGGAGTGTCTTTATGAATATATCCATAGGAAAAAAATTAGAGAGACTTTTAGTCAAATTTTATTCGGATAATTCTTTAGGGGATGTTTTTTTGGAGCGAGTTTCCCAGTTAACATAATCTTGCGACAGCATTCAATTTACCACAATGGAGAAGGACAGAACAAAAGTGAAATGAATTAGGGGAGAAGTTGCAAGGAAGACTGAAAAGCAGCTAGTATATCAATATAAATAGTTGTTTAAACAACTTTTTCAGGAAATTAAAGGAGAGTTTCAGTCGAGATCTAATAGATGATTCAATTCATGATTATAAAAAATTCATTATTAACATCTGATCTTACTGTCTTTCTACAAGAAAATGACTTTTTTATGTACTAATAAGAACATCCTTACTTATTTTTCATAATATTTGAAACTATAATCTAAAAAAAGAAAAATTCCAACGAACATTATAAAGGTATGCAGATGGGTTTTGCTGGGGATAAATTTGGAATTGCTGAGTTTTTTTTTTAACTGGTCAAAAACTGGTATTTGTATAATATGAAATGTTATTATTTCGGTTTAAATCTGTCCTGGTTCCAAAAATGAACTTCACTGTACCCGCAGTCACAGCTGTTTTTAATGGATTCACCTGTATTGGATTTAATATACGGTCATTTTTATTAATTAGCAGCTTTTAACGGAAACGGTACTACATATTTTGACGCGAAAAACTCACTTTAAAAAATCACTTTCATCTTGATTTGGAATTTTGTTTCTTTTAGTATGTCTGATTCCCCATTTTGTTCATAAGGCAATACCTAAAATCAGGCAGTATTGAAACACTTCATGCTTACATTTTCCAAAGGTGAGGTGAGGTGGCTGGTTTGAGTGATTTTGCGATTTATAAATATTGCAATCTGGTATACTGTATTATTGGCTTTACGAAGCACCAAAAACATTCCTTTGGAAAAAGTTTGGCATGACAAATTCAAATATGTATTTTTAATGATTGTTTAGCTCATCAATGATGACGTTGATGAATCAGGACTATTCAAGGATAACACTAAGCTAGTTTTGACTTAGTGCGAAGAAATGGACGAATGTTTGTGAAATTAGATTTTAAACTGACTAATTGTAGCAAATACTGGTGATGAATATGATAACTTGGGTGGATAAGAGGTAGAAAACCATTCCATCTTCGGAGTAAAGAAACCAATAGACCCCAGCATCAGTATTTTATATTCAGCAATTGTCCTATTAAAGAGATCTCGATTTTATGCTACGGAAATTAAGAAAATATTAACAAAACCAGCAAGTCTAATTTAGTCGTCAACTAGAGACCTAAATTTATAGAATGCCATGATTTCTGTTTTCTCCCCCCCCCCCATCGCCCCCTGTATCCTCCACTACCCAGGTGTAATTATTGTTAAAGATGATAAATGCAATGAAGATATAAAAAGTGGTATAGCCGTGGTGCTTTTTACAGTTGCAAAAAGTTTGGAAGCATAGGAAGATAAGGCCTCTAATTAATATTAGACTTTTGGAAATCACGGTAATGACAGTATGCTCTGAAGCTTGGGGGGCTCACAATATTGAGGAATATTTACTATATGTTTTATTTTTAACACGTCCTATTTTTGCAGAGATCACTCTTGCTTGCAATTTGTTAAAAATTACAGTGTTTCTTAATTCGTTTATATTTTATAGATTTATGTCGTGGATGATAAAGGAAACCAATGGTATGCAATGTGTCACAATTTCTTTTTTTAGGTTCTCTAAACCTGCCTTAGAGAATGTCTGTGCCACTCTGTGGAGGAAGGTACTTATTAAGATTTTAAAATTGTAATTATCACTATTGTTTTTGTAGAAAGGACATTATATTGCCACTCGTTGTCGTACTCAAGAAGAGACGGAAAAATGGATGAATGCCCTTCAAACACAGATTCAAGAAAATTTTAATTCCGCATGGGTTCATCCTTCGCCACACCTATGACCCCCACGTTGTATCGGGACACACTGATATTGGATATTGGATCATGCTCTATTCGAGCAGGAATACTTGCTAATCAAAGTATGTATTAGATTTTCTAACCTGTACATAAAAGTCTTGCCAAAACTGAAATGCACTTTTTCACAAAAAATACATTTTGTGCTGTCATTTCTGTACTGTTATTTCTATGGCGTTCTATGTGGCGTCAAGAAACTGCTACAATGCTCTATACATAGAACGAGTTTCAGTGGGGTCCCAGTAAAAGATTGCTAGCTTCAAATAGTGTTCCGCTCTCTACTATATCCCCGCTAAGAAAACGCTACAGATTTTTCCTGCGTTATTTATAAAATGGGTTCCTAAGCCCAAGGAGGACCACCACCCCATTCACCCTATTCCTTCTTGTTATTTCTGCTAAAGTATAAATTTTGTCTAAGAAACCCTTAGAGAATGAAAGCTATTGCTTAGGTATATTTGCTTGACACAAATAAGATCATTCTAAATGTGAGGAATTGCCTCTTCCTTCTCGAGCATGTTCTAACCGAAAGCTCCTCTCTTTACCTTAAATCTCAAATTTTTATCCGAATAAAATGATTTTGAAAATTAATATTTCGACAATTAGAGGTGCTTCATCTACTTAGCATCCAATTCCTTCTTCATCTACTTAGTTCGATTCCTGGAGTGACCGGTTATTTGGTTTGGGACGGGGGTCAGTGGCATGACTCTGTAAGCACAGCCAGAGCCATCCCAACTCTAAATGGGTACCTGAGAAATCTGGGGAAGATCAGCAGGAAGGGTTTGCGAAAGCACAGAATGGCTGCCCCCCCCCCCCCCATTGAACTTCCTAGTTGAAGGGCCACGAAACGGAGATCAGCACCGCCGGTTTGGACCTTCAGGGTCTAGTGCCGTCATACTTACTTTCTTTTAGTCTAATTATATTATCTCATAAAATTGAAGGTAGGCGGGGGGGGGGGTACCCGCCATCTCCAATAGCCTTCGGGTAGAGACCCCATTCCCTATTTGTCTCTAATAGAAAGTTAAAAGATTTCGGGCTAAAAATTCACTAATCAGAGCTTCTCTCACCACTCTTATTTTGATCCAGTTTGGGCCAAAATCTTTGCCTAGCGGCACTGAAAGGCAGAAAAAAAAATTTTTGCGGTAAAATCTCTTTTGTTGTTTCAAAAGTGATCTAGTAATTTAGATATATATTCAAAGTAGCCCTCTCTCGAAATTTCGCTCTGATTTCATACAGTCACACTAGGAAAAAAGGAAAATAACAAAGAAAAACATAGTAAAGCGCACACACTCATCCATGACCACCTTCATGGAATAATTCAATCTCTTTCACCATTTGCAGGTCTGGGCTAGGAGCCCCTCTGGCTTAAAATGTAAATTTTCATTTACTGGGAGAATGATCAGTATCCATAATATTATTAGTAAAGATGGTGGATGCACTGAAGACAGAAAAAGTAGAGTAGCCACTTTGCAAAGTGTTTTTTCGTAGTTGAAAAAAAAATCTGGAAGATAAGTTTTCCAACCTAATATTACTGTATCGGAATCTATGGATGTTACAAGTGAAGGAGGGTAGATGGCCAAATTTGAGCTTTTTGACCATACATATGGAGCCAACGGAAATCAGTTCATCCCTGAATGGCATGGGCACACGTCATTATTCCAGAAAGGATTGAAAGGAAATCGAAACTCCATAGGAGGTTTGTAAAGAATGAAGCTTTGAATAGACATAGACATAGGTTTATTAAGATCGAACAGCGTAGCCATGGCTAATTTATGTCGTCTTTACAACAATATGAAAAAAAAAAAAATACAAATAACACTATAAGAACACTAACACGTGAATACAAATAACACTAAGTCTTGTTGTATGCTTCTACGAAGAAGGGGACGCGGAGTTGCGTAGCTCTGCTGGGCCTTGGTGACCTGGTACTGAAATGGGTTGCTAGTAACAGTAGTTGTATGTACAAAAGTAAACTACACAAAAGCTAAGGAGGTTTTTGATCACTGTCTGGCCCTGCCATTGTACTTTGTATAGGCCTATTATTTAAACCAATCCTGATTTTGTGGGTACTTACTAATCTAACTGATTTCACTTAACCCAACTCAATGGTTTGTCGAATAAGACATACTTTAGTAGAAACCAACTAAGATCTGCTGCAAAAATTATATTTAAGTCTGGTTCAACTATCTGTTTTGGACAAACGCCTTGTACACACTGAGTGTTGCGATCTCGTAGAACTCTTCACATCAAATTGGCCGATTCCATCACCTAAAGTGCAATAGATATTCCAAAAGTATGCGATTGGGTAGAAAGTTGTTAATTTTTTTTTTCCTAATGGATGCGTTTTTTTCAGTGTTCAGGCAAGGTTTTAGACTATTTTGTATCAGTGTAATCGCTTAAGGTTGCTTTAAGAAAATGGTAAATAAAAATAAAACAACAAAAACGCTGCTTTAATAGGCTCTCTGCTAGTGTGCAAAGGAGTCCTTTCGTTACTTGCAGCAGTGAAGTTTCGTAGTAAAAAAATACTCTAGAATCCACATTTTTTTCTGGAATATAGTTAAAATTTTTATTAAGCTGGTATAAACAACGCACTCCTACTACTACTAGTGGTGTAAATCTAGAAAATTCCTAGAGGGAGGGGTTATTTTTGGCTGCTTCGTTGCAGGGCTGCTTAAGACTTAAATGGAGTATTGAAAACTTTAAATAGGCCAATAGAATAGTCTTCGAGCATCGTTAATCATCTACTAAGAGAATTTTAAATGTACTGAAAAAAAGTTCGTTCGCTTGAGAGCGCCAATTGGAAGAAGGGTTTCAGCCAAAAACTCCTAAAATAAAGGAGTAAATTTCTCTCCAAGGAATCATCAAACGCAAACGACGAAGCAAATAATGTGCTTCAGGGCAGTAAAAAATAAGAAAAATGCAATTATTCTGGCCAGCACCTCCACTCAGTTGTCCTGAGTGAAATAAGAAAAGAAAAAGTAGACAAAATCCACGTGACAGAATAAAAGCACAAGATTTGACCGTAATTCCTTGGAACGGATTATTTACTCCAAGTGATTACCTAGATGCTACGGGACCCAGTTCCCAAAAAGTCATGTAATGCGTGAAAATTTGATAGAGCAATAAGATGATTTAGATTAATTAAAACTTGACCAATGAAATGCTGGAAATCCCATAAAGACATTCGTCTTGCACGAGAGAGAAACTAATACTTGTTTAAATATATCCCCAGTAATATTTGTACAATAATTTTTTATCGTATAAACCAATTATTCTACCGACAAAATATAATCCCTAGTATTACTAACATGTTTTACTGATCACGGCAATTATATTTAACAAATGAAATTTTTTCAAGAATAATTGTCATTTCTACGGGCTTTTCTAATTTACACTGGCGTTTGTAAAAAAAGAACCATTATTATAGATAGTTTATGCGACATAATGAAAAGAATTATATGGACAGATTCAAACAAATAATACTAACAGCGAAAATTTATTAGTTGTGAATAATTGTCATGATAATTATTAAGCTTTTTATGATCGTGTTTTTAATTGTTTCTTTTTCTTTTCCATTTATTTTCGTTCAATCTTTATTTCAGCGACGTTGCCACAACTCTTCATTCCGTCAATAGTGGCTAAAAATAAGTTCAACGAAATAGTAGCTTATGGCTATGAAGCACTGAAACCAAATGTACGAATGAGCTCTTTTTTGAAATATCCTTTCCGAACCTCCTCTGGAGTTGATAAGGTAATCCAATTTTCAATTCGATTAATTAAGTACTGATATGAATTAAGACAAGAGAGATTAGTTTATGGTGAAGCACCACACATGTCTGAAATATACCAAAACAAGCTTGAAGTAAATGAAGAAATTTCCTTTTTTCATTTTTTACATTCTAATTTATCCAAATGATAAATACACTGCTGACTTTGTATTCATCATGATGAGTACTTAAATCCTATTTATTATGACCTCTCCCCCAAAGGAGAGAAATTCCACAGAAACGTGCGCTTTATAGGTATTTAGTGGCTAAAACATTCAATTTCTATAACTGATTCCCCCCTCTCAACATGAATTGACCCCAAATTAAGATTTGGGTAGAGATATCATTTAATTTAAGGTCTGGGTTTCTAGGTATTAAAGTTTCGCCATCGTTTCCACGTCTAATCATCCCAAGGTTTACCACTGATTTGCTATGAAGGCCTTTATTTTGCTTTCTTCTACGAATGGCAAATCTTCTCGCAATTAAGACATATCCTCAGTTAAGATTATAGCACCACTTTCATATAAATCGCAAACGTTTTTGAAAAAATGACGCCACCTAAAAAATTTTCCTCTTAAGGATATTAGATAATTGTTTTGGACATAAAGAGCAACTGGTCATCTACCTGGCTACTACTTAGATTATACCGATTAAGATTATACCTATTAATTTTACTGTCGTCTCGTTGAGCACTGAGAAAAAACAGATTATGCGGTTTGAATACTAATTACCTGGCATTAAATGTTGTTAAGTCGATTTTTCGCATTGTTTTGCGAATTTCTCAGGCTTGCCCCTAATTTTCGGAAATTTCATGTTTCAAGGGACTCTCTCTGTATACCTGGTAATGGTTATGTTCCGTTACTGCGTATTCTTTTTGGTGAGAATCTCTCTTTTAGGCATACTATTAGTCAACTTAAATGAGCCTTGGTAATTATGATTGTATTCGGATTCCATTCAGTCCATCCACTAGACTTCAACCCCCTGACTGCTTGTTATCTGCCTGAAATATTTTACATGAAGTGCCTAGAGTGTGTCAATCGCCGTGATTCCCAAGGTGGGCGCATGTCCCACCGGTGGGGCATAGCAATATTTCGGTGGGTCATGGGCAGGACATGCCCCCTTCAGCTGACTACACTTCAGAGCCTTAATTTTGAAAAAAAAAACCTTTTCATTTGAATGACTTCACATTCAAATGCATTTAAAGAGCAAAAAAGATACATGATAGTACTGCGGCGACATTATACATTGTATAAAAGGTGTTGTATTCAGTCAATATTTTTAATTAGTATAAAATATGCCTAGAGGAAGACCCAAAAAAAGATACCAAGTTAGTGGCATTTTAATGGCCCCAATTCACGATATTGTAAGGGGGAGGCAAGGATTTTGTTTTTCCATTTTTTAATGAAGATACGAACATCAGAACAAGATTGTTCAAACCTACTAAAAACAGGGGGTAGTGGTGACTTCTCTGTTTGGATAAATTGTCGACTAATCCGTTCAAATCCAGTGTCTCCTCTCTTTCAACGACCATGATAGTGAGATTACTGAGTCTTTCATTTCCCATTGTCGATCGTAGATCATCCTTCACACGCCAAAATGCCGAGACGAATCGTTCATTACTGGCAGTCATCAAAGGTAAAGTAGCTACTACCTTCAACAGATTTAGCACTACAAAATAGGCAATTGGGAGGTTGGATAAAATTTTGATAGTTCGGAGTAGATCCATTTTAAAAGTGTCAGATTTTGAAAGATGCGACGTTGCAAGAGAAAGCCAGGATCTAGGGCATAGTCATCAACATCGAGAATCATTTGATGATGACATATTACCTTTTCAACCTTAGAAAATTCGAGGAAATCAGAACTTGAAGGGTAGATAGCTGATAAAGTATAAAGCGGAGGGATATTTTGCATGAAATGTCGATCCATCTGGCCGGTTAATCAGAGAAGTAAGAAGACTCAGAATCCAAGTTTTATGATTATTCAATCCATTCGTAAGTCTTAAAGTAATGCACACTGAATTTCCTTCAGTTAGAAGCAGAGTCCGGATATCTCTCAAGAAAATGTTGAGCTGGTTGGTTAGGACGGGTCGTAGAGATACCAGAGAGAGATTCTCGACTGCTACTGAAACCTGCAACTCATTCGGAAATGCAGACCACTCTTTCATGTTGACCTGGGTCATTTATTGTTCCGCTTGTTTCTGAAAGATTGTCACAGGTAAGGGAGATCATGTGCAGTAACCCGACACTTTGAACACTGACATTATTGCCAGTTTCTTGCACTGAAGTTTCTTCATTTTTCTTCCGTATTTTCACCGCGAAAATGTCCAAAGTTTGTCATCACTTTTTAATCATTGTTTGATTACGGATTCACGACAACAGAAAAGATAAACCGACGAGCCGACGCCTAGTTTTTGACTGAAACCTAGCCAGAGATCATGACAATGAGTAAGACAGCGAATAGGAATTGTTTTACACATTGCAAGACAAGGTTGTCTACAATCGGTATATATAGGATTCTCGAGGATGAAGACAGAAGTAACATTATAAAACAAAATCATTGAAAAGTAACTGTAAAAAGTAACAGTAAGAGAAGTAACAGTGCTATTTAATGGGTCTGAAAAAAAAACATGGGGTACAATACAAGTGCCCGGTCATTTAGTCTCGCTAGTTCAACATATCCCATAGCTAAAATACAAAATAGCTATTAAATAGAAGTAACAAGGTTTTTTTCCAAAATCTAGGGGGCGTGCCCCCTGTCTTCCCCCTTCTTGGCACATCTATGACGTTTTAACCTTCCTTCAGTTAAATACAAGTAAAATTTTGAATAATAAAAGTTAAAAATTAGGAGTGTGGCATGAGGATTTTAGAAATGTTTAGGTGGGACATGGATTAAAATTGGTTGGGAACCACTGGTCAATCCTTTGGTGCCTTTAAAAGAATCGTAAAAGCATTTTTGGTCTCTGGAAGATATATATAAATATGTATATATATATATATATATATATATATATATATATATATATATATATATATATATATATATATATAATATATATATATATATATATATATATATATATATATATATATATATATATATATATATATATATATTATATATATATATATATATATATATATATATATATATAATATATATATATATATATATATATATATATTATATATATATATATATATATATATATATATATATATATATATATATATATATATATATATATATATATATATATATATATATATATGTATATATATATATATATATTCTTCTTTTATTTCTAAACGCCCACGTGCGGTTGATATCTCGGATCCAATTGGTTTTCTGCGAATATTCAGTTGGCGAACGATTAGTATTTTCCTTTTTAGTGCGTGTCTGTTTTATTTTTCTCCTTTTATTCTTTTGTCTCTTTTTTTTCCTGCATTCTTGGCCAGAGAACCCGCCGAGGGGGGGGGGGCAATTTGATGTTGTATTTTTTTTTTAGTGGATGAATAAATCTTAAATCTTATCTTGACAAGGGGAGATGCTGGTATTCCGCTAACTTTCCTTTCAGAAATTCAACATATCGTGTCTGCATATACATAATATGGATACATAAGTCTGATAGTCTATCTAATGTCTTATGTTTTTATTCATTGTTTTGTAGACAGATTCCTTCAAGCTTAAGATATTACTGGGATGCCCTCCCCTCTTTGTTTTATCTGAAAAAGTTATGATAAGTCACAGAACTTGGGACAAAAATCTACGTTTTAAGACTTTAGGCCCCATAGCCCTGAGGGAATCGACTGAAACCCCTCCCCCACTCCAATACTGTTTTGTAATACAAAATAACCGCTTTGAACGCTGTTGTGGTGCCATTTCCTTTAAACGGGCACTAGAACATAAAATTTTAATTCAAATGCACCCACTCTTAATAGTCAATTGTCCATTATATTATCACTCATGGAAAAATATGCAATTCTAAATTATCGTAAATAGGGAGCTAAACTTTCGCTCCTAAGTTCTCAGAAACTTGGAATATGGTAATAAAATTTATATTGCGATTTCATCCATTTTGAGAGATATTTTCTTTCTTTTTCCTACAATTTCATCTTAAATGCCAACAGTTTGTGATAAGCTTCATACTCTATTTATTTTTGGTATTTGATTCAACGCAGAAGGTTGGCTGTTTTAATGTGCCAATTGTTTTCAAAATTATACATTTTTTTCGAACTTGTGTTTTGTTGCTTTCTTTTGATAAGTGTCGGCTTTTATTGGAAAAAAAACCTTTTCTAACCAATATATTTCTTTCATTTTAGTATTCGCTTGACATGGCCCCTCTATCTGGCTTCCTGTCACTTATCTTCCAAAAATTAAATGTTGATCCGTCTCGACACTACGTCCAACTGAGCTTGCCCAGGAGCATACCACCAAATTCACAGGCAGAGCTGCTTAAAATAATGTTTGAGGAATTCGGAGTCCGAGGAGTTAACCTTTCAAATCAGTCTGTTTTAGCCCTATCTGCATATAGAGCAAATTCTGGAATTGTTGTGGATATTGGAGAACGAATAGATATAGTGCCAATTATGGATGGTTAGTTTTCTTGATAACGATTTCAAATTAAGCAGATATTGCTTCACTTCCTAGAAGTGATATTAGCAAACAAAGTTTTTTTTCTCTGATTGTTAATTCCAAATTAATAAAGGAACATGCTTTTGAGGTTTCTTATTATCTAATTTTGGGATTATTTTCCATCCCTTACTCCACGTGTTCTGCAGATGTAAACCGTCTATTTTCATTGTTAATTAATTTCATGTTAATTTTGAATTTGATCCCAATGGAAAATCTATTAATCTATGGCAATCTGTGCAGTTGTTGATCTACAAAAGAAGGAAATGGGAAAAAAACTGGTTGTAATCAAAGCTGCTTTATATAGGATATTTTTTTTTAGACCTATTAGGTGGCTGGTCACTAAATTTTTATATTTTTAACCATGCTATTTTAGAGAATAAAAAACCAGCCGTTCAGTAGCTAAATTTGTTATTCACTTTTGGTGATTTTACATTTTAGCATCAGAGAACTTCATTCAAGTTTTTTTGTTCTCACGTGAACAGACCTACTTCCAAGAAATGTTACCTTATTGACAACCGAGGGATAAGTTTAAGAAATGGAGGTATTCTCTGAAAATGAGAATTAAGATAAAAAATGACAAAACAACGTTTACTATAATATGAATCATTTTTAAGTCAATTTGAACACGAGGCAAAATTGTATCGTATGGCCAAGTCAAAATATGGTCATATCATGTCAATTTAAGATTAATTTACCATAAGATCAAGCTGACGAAGTGCTTGAATGTCTTTATTTAGCTCCATTTTCCACACTCAAACCCATCAGTAAACTTTAATAGATCCTGGATATTCCCTAAAGTATAATTAGGACACTAATTCCAAAACTACCAATTTATTATTTTAATTCTCACGGTACTTCATTTTATGATGTAATCAATCTGACTTCTGAACAGACGGAACATTCAATTTTTAGTTTTAATTATGAAACTAAGTACTAAATTGCAAAAACTTTTTTTTATTAATTAGTCATAAAAGTGACTGTAAACCGATGTCAGAGCAGACGACAACATTTCATTATTCTTTTAACATCTTCTTTCTTTTGCCTACTTAAAAAAGTGGTCTTCTGAGTTATTTTTTTTAAACTTTCTCAATATGTTCGGATCAGTTCATTCTCCTTATTTTTTGACTTATTTTTTTTGCAGATATTTTTGAGTATATTTTTCTATTTGTTTAATCTAATTAGTTTGGGTATTCCTTGAGCCGTTTTTCTTAGGTTTCTGTCGGGACTCCTATTAGTGAAAACAGATGAGTAATAGAGAAACAAATGTAGATATTGACAACTATTAAAATCAATGGAATTTTCAGAGCGACTGGGGCCTCCCCAACCCAGTGTACATACTTGTTACGCGCTGCTTTTCCGAAGATTTCCTACTTCGGTTTTATCTGCTTCTTTGTCGTCACGACTGCAAATAACCCTCACATTAACTTTAAGCATCCCAACAAAGCAAGAGGTGTAAAAGATAACTGTTGGTACTTCTATGATAGTTGAGAAGTTATTTAGGAATTATTCATAGTTAAAATGGAGTAAAGCATAAATCATCTAATCTAGGTATAAAGCGTGACTTACTTTGACTTCATTTTCCTGCTGACGACGCCAGCGTCGAGAGATCAGACACTATCCTTCTCCAGTAAACCTGTTCTTGAGTCGCGGGTCCATCTTCAGTTCTTATTCTTGCCTTCCTTAGAAAATGATGCAGAGTATCGGTCCATCTTGCTCCTGGTCGACCGCGTGGTCGTTTCCACCCAGCAATCACATGGTTGAAATCATATACGATGTGACAAGGGGTTTCTTCTGACATTCGAAGAAGGTGGCCGTACCATCTCAGTGTACGCCGTGCAACTTGCAGGGGAATGGAATCTGCATCGTACGGAACAGGAGATTGGCGTTGCTGATAAAGTCGTGCCAGCAAAGTCCCTCTATCTTTCAGATCCTTTGCTCTGGATTGTGTCCAACTTCCTGAAATAAATGGTGGTTGCTGGCCAAATTTCTGTGCCGTATGGTAGGACTGAGCCGACACATGCATTAAATATCCACATCTTCGTAAGACGACTGCGTGAGGGTTCTACAAAATGTTATTGAGTCTCCCTAGGCCAGAAGATGCCTTAGCGAGTCTTGCATTGACTTCGATCTTGACTGATCCATCACTTGACAGAATGGAGCCAAGGTACGTGAAATCCTTCACGACCGCTATTTAGTTTTGGCATACTCCGACTGTAAGAAAGGATTGTTAAGATAATTGTGAATCATTTTGCTCCAGCTAATGTTGAGCCCAACCTTGGTAGCTTCTTCTCTCATAACTGTCAGCGCTGCTCGAAGTTCTTCGAGGGTGTTTTGTGACGAGTGCCATATTGTCAGTGAAGTCAATATCGCTTAAAAGTCTGTCACTGAACTTCAATCCAAATCTCAGTCGGGTGGTGGTCGTAATTAAATAATTCAGGAGCCGCGGCACAACCCTACCGAACTCCAGTACAAATGCAGAAAGGCTGGCTACGTTTCCCGTTGACTTGTACACAGCTTAACGTTTGTTCTTACAGTCTCTCAAAGAGAGAACAGTACTTCTTGGCAAGACCTGTTGTTTTTAAAAATGAGCAACAGCGACTTCCTATCTTCAGAGTCAAGTTCAGCCTTGAAGTCGACAAAGCCTCTGTATGCCTTCTTTTGAAATTCCCGTGTTTTTTCTATCAACTTCCTAAAAGTGAATATCTGTTCGTTTTTAGAACGAACAGGCGTGGAACCTGCTTGTACTATTCTTCGGTTCTTCGAAGTGTACTAGAGCACCTGTCGTGGAGAGTCATTGCAAAAACTGTAGCAGAGACGGAGAGCAACGTTATACCTCTGTAGGTAGAGCATTGGTTCCTGGATCCTTTCCTTTTCCATAATGGCAGAATTATTACAGCGCGCCAATCCTTCGGAATGATCTCCGTGTGCCACACTATGCAGAACATTGTTTGGTGCCACAGCAACAAGGCAGGATCTCTGGACTTCAGAAGATCCGCAGCTATTTCACAGCAGCCAGGCGTGTATTTATTTTTCAATCTCTTCATAGATCTATTGTTTTCGTCGAGGAAAAATGGTCCTTCATCATTACTCCCAAGTGGAATCGTTGGCGCAAGGGATGCAGCTTTTATGAGATCTGGGTCAGGATATCGGGCACTGCCGGAGTTACGAAGGGTGAAGAAGTGATTTTTCCATCTCTCGTGCTGGGCTGACTCATCTGGTAACGGGGATCCATCGGGAGCAATTATGGGACCGACTGAGCTTACTTCCTTAGAATTAAGTTCACAGAGATGTCTATAGTGCCCCAATGTCGCCTTTGCCGGCGGCATCTTCTTGCTCCTTGGTCTTGTCTTGGACAAACTGTTGCCTATCGCGATGGACCAGTTTATTTCTCACAGGTGTAAAGCAGATTGCAATTTGTAAATGGATGACTTCAACGCAACACCACAAAAATTTGTAAATGGATGACTTCAACGCAACACCACAAAAAGACGAACTAATAAGCCACCGAGAACCCCAATATACGTAAATCTTATAGTCTGAGGATTATGTATGTCCATTTTTTTTTTTTAGATGAACAAAATCATTAGCACTTTTGAAAATAATTTGGATTAAATTTTATCCCTCTGGAAAATTCAGTATGGAAATATAAGAACATCGTCAATATTTTCTTCAATTTAAAAACTGTTTGTTTTTGTGCAGTTCTGTTTTTGATGTAACAGTACGTGGCGACGAACTGTAAGTAAGGAGCGATGCGGCTCAATAGTAACCGAAACTCTAAGAAACAGAGTCTTGATAAAAATAGATACATCAAAAGAATGGACCTTTAATGCTTATTCAAAATATACAAAACTCATCAAGTTTAATGTCACCCATTAAAAGTTACGAGCCTGAGAAAATTTGCCCAATTTTCGAAAAAGGGGGGGGGGCCCCAAAACATCAAGTGATCTTAATGACAATCGCACCATCAGATTCAGCATATCAGAGAACCCTACAGTAGAGGTTCCAAGCTCCTATGTACAAAATTTGGAATTTTGTATTTTTTGCCAGAAGAACGATCACGGATGCTTGTTTTATTTGTTTGTTTTTCCCAGGAGTGATCGTATCAAACCAGTGATTCTAGAGGGGTTGGGAGAGGGCTCATTTGATCGGAAATCAAAATTTCCAGCTTCCTTTTTAAGTAACCAAAAATACTGGAGGGCACCTGGCTCCCCTCCCACGCCCTCTTTTCCCCAAAGTCTCCTGATCAAAATATTTAGACAATTATTTTCTTCAGCATAGTCGAAAAAATTAGTAACTATGTCTTTGAAGATGACTTGAAAAAGCTTATTACTCTAATAATAATTCTTATATAATTGGAACAAAAAGTCAAACTTTAGCGTAAAGAGCGAATTATTGAGGAGGGGGATACCCTTCATATGCGTAATAGTTTATGTTCGTTTTAGTTTTAACATTGCTCCTTACTTTCAGTTGAAAAAACTTTTTTTAATTTAATCTGTTAAAGGATTCATATCTTTGATGATCTCTCGGAAGATGCCCAAAGTAAAGGCTTTGGACAGAATGGGATGGACAAAGAGTGCCCTTCATGAGCCTATCCGTCACGGGTCCCCTAGCGCTGCGACAAGTCTATATAAGTTGCCTAAGTCTTTCTGCCTGTCCTTTTTTAGAATTTTCCCTGTTTTTATACGTCTCTTCCTCTCCAGATTTTTCTAGGCTTTTTTACGCTTCACGATTTCTGGCGTATGTTTTAGTGTTTGCTTTCCAAGTTCAAGTCATGACTAGTAGTGGATCTCAGTTTAAAATTGCTTCCTTTTTCGGTTCTTTAATACCAGTGCAGGAATCTCAAGGACTTTTTTTTTAATTTTAATTTTTAAGTAATTTAAATTTTAAGACCAACATAAGTTTGGGGTACCAAAATATCCATGAATGAATACTTCTTCAGAACAATGATTTTTAATTGTTTATTTGTTTGAAGTAGATGAAATTATTTAGTAGAAGTAGATGAGTATTTATTAATACCGTTTTAGAGAAAAAATTTCTGAGCAAACCCGTACATACGGGCAAAAAATGAACTAAATTCTTGGGTGGCATTACTTTTCCTACCTCTCGTTTCTATGTCCATGATCTCATAGATATAAATAATTCCTCTTTAGCTTAGATTTTAGGATCTGGAATCTTTAAGCCCATAAAACAGCCCTCTAAATGACCGCATTTTTTTTTAGTTACCTTTGATCTAATATTCTAACATTTTCATCAGGTTACATGCTGAACTCTGGTACCTCTCGAGTTCCTTATGGTGGCTGTGAAATTATAGAGCATGTTCGCCAATTCCTGCTCCAGAAGAACTATTCCCTCGTTTCAGAAGTTGAAACATATTTTGTTCGATTGGCCCTAGAACGTTTATGTTACGTTTCAGGACCATCACCTGGAGCTTATCATACCGATTTACAGCTCTCTCATAAGGATCCCTTGGCTGTAAGCGCATCTTTAAGTCTTGAACAGTTTAACAGTGAAAGTATTCCATGGCGGTAAGTATAAACAATTCAAATTTAATTTTCAGGTCAGTTTATAAATTAAAATAAAAAAAAAGATGATGTTGTAGGACATAAGACCATTAGTGTTTAATGTAAAACGCGCGATAGATTAGTAAATCGCAAGAAAGATCAACTCATGTGGGTGAGCCAAAAAATGTATTCTTTTATGGGCACCATACGCATAATTAGGAGGGGGACTAGGGAGTTAAAGCTTGCCCCTCCATTATTCTGGAAACCTGATTTTATTCATTCATTATCCTTTAACTATTTTTTAAATATATACGTATCAATGCATTTAAATGCAGTTCAACCAATGAAAAATAACTTTTCTAACTCTGTTGCTTAGGCCTACGAGTTTTGGCCCTCATACAAATCTTAAAGGTAAAATTGCCCCCCCCCCCCACGAGTAATTGTTGGTTGGAATTGGCATAGAAACCACCGAGAAATGTAAACTTTTAATATGCATAAATAGAGTGGTTGAATAAGATTGGTCATTTCATGGCCAAATTTTTTTACTTCATTTTTTTCTCCAAACTGGTACTACAGTCCATCTAGGGAAAATACACATGATACCGAAGCAACTCAAAGGTTAGCTCTTGAGAGTTGGTGTAAACCACCGATCTTTTACGTTCGTTTTTAAAGAATACCAGTGAGATCACCCTACAAGAAAGACTTGAGGCCATGTGCACCAGTTTTAGATAGAATGCATCAATAAATATTTAATGTTGATCTCATTTTTGTCTTAAATGTCTTTTAACAATCCTATCCTGTTTTGATTTTGACTGTATCAGTTGTGTGCTTTCGTTCTCTTGTTTTTTTTGCTATATTATAATTTTTTTTTCTCAATAGCCTTTTTTTGAATGCTTTTATTGAGATTGGTACGTGTTGAGTATAAGATGTAAATCTGGCAATATCTGCGGGCCCTATCCCACACAAGAATTGATATTAAAGGCGCGGATAAAAAATATTTCGGGGAGTCAAGAAGAATAATAAATAAATTTCTACCCCCCCCCTTCTTCAAAACTCGTTCCATATTTATTTGAATGCTCCAGGGTATGAAAGCATATTTTTCAAGGCTTTAGGTTCACTCCTTCCGCATACACAAAGATCTACTGGTCACCTCTAGAATGGCTAATGCGCAATTATAGAACACTGTGAATAATTTTAGCAAGTCTGAAATGATTAAACTTAGTTAAATGCTGCTTTAAAAGAAATATTTATTAACCGTTTATTTTGAGGGAGCACGTCAATCTTTAGGAAAGAATGGGCTAGCGCGATGCATTAATGTCTCTTGAATTTGAAAAAACTCAATATATACTTCTTATATATCGATTGGATCGATATATAAGACAATCAATTGAATATCTCAGAGCTTTTAAATGATGGCTTTTTGGTCCCCTTTGGGGTAAACTTATCGTTTTACATCACAAAATGGCAGAGAATGTAACTTTGTTCCGGCACGACCTTTTCTGGTAATCAAAAAGGTCAGTGGAACGTTCAAATTTATTTCTAATGAGCCTTCTTCTCATACTCTTGAAAACTGTTTCGATTCGATCACCCCATGGGAAGAAAACCATAAGCGAGCAAGCAAGTAAACATATGTCCGTGACCATACTTCTTGGAAAAAATACAAAATTTTATATTTTTGTAGATAAGGGCTTGAAACCTGTACAATAGAGTTCTCTGATATGCCATATTTGATGGTGTAATTTTCATCAAAATTAATCGCCCTTTTTGGGTTGCCTTCCCTCCTTTTCAAAAACTGGGTATATTTTGCCTTTTATTCCATTTTCGGAAATCAGGCGATGTTTCATAGGCTCGTAGCGTCTTGACACTTTTAAACCAACATTTGGATTCAGCATAAAAAGCTAATTCTGTTGATATTTTAATTGTTATCAAAACCGCCTTTTTAGAGTTGTGTTTACTATTATCCTGAGTCGCTCCTTACTTTGAAATGTTAGGTTGGAACAATTGAATAAAAAACAGAGAAATAAATATAAAGACGACAAATGGGTCAATGGCCAGTAAATGAAAGCGAAGAGAAACTACAAAAATCCAACGGATATTTCGCCCGTATACAACAAGACGTCTCCAGCGTAAAAAAAAGAAACTAGAAACTAAAACTAAAAATTATAATTAAGAAATATATATAAAACTAAAATAGATTAAAATTAAATATATAATATACAATTAATTACATTTACAACTTGCAGCTACCTTCATCAAACCATGAAAGTAACTGGATTAAAATTTTTAAAATAACGAAAAAACTAGAAATATAATATTGTAACATAATCTTATCAAAGCTTTTGATGCTGCTATTCTTTTAGGTTTGTTACTTGAACTACTTACAATGTTAATAACAATTGAATATTCTCTGGAATCGTCGGGAACATTAAGATTTAGAAAAAGATATAGTCTATAATTGTTCTTAATATTTTACTTTCTAGTCTTTCAATGCTATATTGAACAAATCCTGTGACATTCTATTCCCATAATTGTATCTTTCCTTTTTCCTGTTTTTTCTTTAAACCTCAATTCTTCATTTGTGATATGTATGGCTTCCGGCAATATTGGTCATGTGGTATTTCAAAGTGGTCTGTCCAACTTTGTTGACCCCCCTCCTCCAAAAATCAGTAAATTAAGACGTTCCAAACTTCTCTATCTTCTTTCCAAATATTCCGAGATAAGTTCAATATTATGGTACCTAAAAAACTAGCCCCCCCCCCCCATGACATATAGAACAGAATTACTGACATATACTTAAATTCAAGGGAGCTTGTACTAGACTCTGGAAGATTTCAAGTTCCAGAAGGTCTGTTTAACCCTGAAGCTTGGGGCCTAGACCACCCAGGTGTGCAAAAATTGGTCTCGAGAGCTATTCAAGAATGTGGTGTGGATATTCGCAAGGAAATGTCCAGAAGTATATTCCTTGCTGGAGGTGTTACAATGTTACCTGGCTTTGCTGAACGACTGGAAGAAGAAGTCAATAGATTAACACCATCTGGAATAACCCCCAAGGTGACGAATTTTCGTTTTTCAGTGCGAGATATATCTTTAAATATGTGAGGAGTGTAAAATAAATTTGGCCCATTTTCTTACTCATGTTTCAAGTTCTCACTTAAATCATATTCACACAAGTAAACTGGTCAACAGGTCAATTTCAAGTAAGTTTCGAAAGATCAAGGTTGTCAATTAGGTACCAAATGCCATTCATTGCAAACAATATAAGCTAAATGACAAAACTCTGATTGATCCATCCCAAAAATCTCAGCTGAATTTAAAAAAGCAAATGTTAAGGATTGTTTAGTAATGATTGTTTATTCACGGTTAAAATATATGATAATTTTCTTTGCGTGTTTGTTTTTGTGTCCCCATGTTGGGGTGGCCTCCCACGCCCCTACTGCCCAGCATTTCTTTATTTCTTATTTTTTTTTTTTTTTTTTTTTTTTTTTTTTTTTTTTTTTTTTTTTTTTTTTTTTTTTTTTTTGGTTAACCAAGTTAATTTTCGTCATTATTATAATTACTGTGATGACATGTTTTGTTTTTTCTATGTCCTACTATTTCTATACGTAAATTTACAAGTTCTACTATCCGTTGGGGCCTAATTTTTTTGTATTTTAAGCAAATTAATTGGAAATATATTTCCGTGTAGATTATCTATTATTGTACCTTCATAATAATCGGCTTTGGGGTCTTGTATATTTATGTGCCGATGGATTTGCTCTAGTGCCCTGAACCTAGTAATTTAAGTTGCTAATGAATTTGAAGTTCAATTGGAGCTTTTTGATTCTTTTACAACACAAGAAAACTAACATCCTGTGAGATAATGGCTAGAATTAATTATCATAGATAGCGATTTAGAGAGAATGTGAGAGGAAAAAAGAAAAAGAGGCAGAAAAAAAAGAAAGAAGCAGCGAAAAAAACTCATAAGATTACTAAAATCGAGAACTTGAGAAGGTGAATTTTGACACATTTCTAGAGCCTTCTCAGTGAGTGGTATTTCTGTGTGCCAAAGAACAAACAATTTTTGATCAATAAAATCTGCAATAAGTTTGTTATAATCCAGTCGTGCATGATATAGCGTAAACAATTACCACCTGCCGATATCGTAGTTATACACACCAGAGTAAGAAAATAAAATTGAATAAAAACTGACCATCATCAAAGCTCAGTGGTAATTAAGTGCTTGTCAGGAATCAAGCTCGGTGCCAAACGAAAAATAACATGAACGAATGAGGTAGTACAGGTTATATGAAAACATTAAGGGGTTTGGAAGCTCAAGGAATCAAACTGGAAGTCAAATGGAAAATAGGGCATCCTCCAACGGGATGATAACAGACCTTAAGAAAAATATTAAGGGGTCTTGAACCTCACTGGAATGAAAACAGAATGGAGCTCTGAAGGGGGCAGGATGGAAAAGGAACTTATACAGGGGATGTTGCGATGTATTATCACTCGTAGAAGAACAGTGGTATATTATATTTATCGAAATTTTCTAGATAGATCACTAGCATAGCAAAACTATAAGACAATCTAGCATATCTCATTCATTTCAGGTCCATGCCTCACCTTACAGATATCACGCAGCTTATCTCGGCGCCTGCGAGTTTGCCACCTCAACTGTATTTGAACAGCAACGAATCAATTTAGAGGATTGGAAAAGCTTAGGACCAAATGTAATTAGAAAGTGGAAAGCTTAAATAAACACAACTTACAATTAATCTGAAAACTTATCATTATGAATAGGTAAATGTAAGATGGATGGCAAAAAGACGTGAAAAATTAACTTTAAGGAAATATCTGTGAGCAAACATATGACAGATTATGACGAAGTACGTTAAAACACATTGATAATTGTGATCAAGAGTGAAGTCGCATTAGTGAAATTTTCTATAAATGAAATCGGTTGTCGTAATAAAATGCCATTTTTGTCGAATGTGAGTTTTGCATAAAACTTAAAATCAATCTGTACAGTTAGAATATAGATAACTTCTGCCGTTACAAAAACGAAATGCGGTTCATAAGCCGAACTTTACTTCTTTCCGTGCATATAAATCATCATTTTATAAAAATGTATTTGCCTTAACCAGCAAAAACACACAAAACCCCATATAATCTAATTCTTTACCGTGCTTAAAATAGTCTGATCTGTTTTTTACACTACAAAAGCAACTTTTGCCCTAAAAAGAATGAATTCCCGTAATATGTACCCACGGAAAATGAAACATCAAGTGTGGCGCTGTAACACATTGTCGTTAGGAGTTATCAGTTACATGCTTTAACTACAGAGCTGATGGGGTCTGGTTAATTAGTTTTACTTCTATGGTGTATTTATATATAAAGATAAATATTTTTCATTTAACCGGGTTTTCTCAGTTTACAGACATAGCCAATTGTTACATAAGATAAGCAGAGGAAAATAACTAAAAATTGAAAATAAAAGCAATTGAAAGTGCAAGAACTATTACGAACATTGCAGAATTTCGCCTTTTATATGCTTTTGGGGCTTCAACCTCATCTTAGTATATCCTTTTCTAGAGCTTACGTAATACATATTTTACAATTTGTCGTAGAGGGTACAGCATTAAAATAATCACTTTAGAAAAGTGACTTTCTAGAAAAACGGCTTTCAGGAGGCAATCATAGTACTTTTTCTATTCTTCTTGCGCATACATGATAGCTTTCCAGTGAAAACTGAGAACAATCAACGAAAAATTCTGCTGAATTGGGCCAATGATTGCCATAAATGAAAACAGAGTTTTTATTGTCCTTCAGCACCACCTGAAATAGTTCGACTAGTGCAGATATTAAAACAATGTTCACGAATGGATGTAAAATATACTCTTTGGTTAGTTTTACACGTTGAAAAGATGAACAAAGTCGAAAATGTAATTGATCCAATTTAAAACTAGCCCTCCGTGTAACTAGTCTTCAATCGTTTTCCGATAAATCCTACTTTTTCATAGAGCTACCCTAGCTATGTGGATGGCACACCGGACTCACAATCCTGTGTTATTGGGATACGAGTTCAAATCAAGGTGCTGCCACGATCCAAGTCCTACCTTAGGGGCTAGTGGCGTAACTCTGCAAGCTCAGCCACCTGGGATTTGGAGGCAACGGGCCTTTGAAACCTGAACCTCAATCCATTTGGGTTGACCCCAAAATAATATATGGTAAGATAATCTTCTCGAACAGAAACTCATTGCATGTACGTGGAACCATCAATGGCCTCCTCTGTCCAAAGTACGTTAAGTGAATTCTAAAATCCAAAAATATTATGGGATAGATTTTGTACAGATTTGTATGTTATCGCGATATAGTGCCGTTACCGTAAGTTCGTTATTTGTATTGCACACATTATTGGTTGGCTAAAAAAATGAGTATATTTATAATCAGTTTATTATTGAATAAAATTGTTCTTTTCAGTATTTTGCCTTAGCAGTTATTGTAATTAGCAAAACTTTCTTATCTTACGAGAACAGCGCATTAGTAATGAAAATCGCTGCTAGTGTTAAATTTTTTTACCATTAAGATAAATTGGTCAAAATTGAATGGATCAAAAGTCCCTAAGCTTTAGACCTTTATTTTTTTTGTATTATTATTATAAGCGAAAACTGGTCTTTTCGGTTGTAAGGGCGAAACCAAAACAATATTTAAACTAGTTTTAATTTATTTTAAAGGAATTATTCAAAGATACAAATAATCTTCGTCAGTAGAGGGGGTGGGGATGCGGGCAAGAAGGGTCTCACCTGAGCCCCACTAATCATACCAATCCTTGGACGGATGAGTCATCGCAAAAGTGGTGATTTACTACAGAGCTATGTGTCATCTAACGTGTCATTTGCAATCCTTGGCTTGGGAAAGCTTTTAATTACGACAGTTATTGGAAAAATTCTATCGCTTTCGATTCAGTTGTGTTTCTCTAAATTCAAAAATATCTTTTAAGTATGATTTCAGCTGTAATCCAGCATGAAATACGTCATAAACCTAAACTTATTGCCATTGTAACGTAGAAAGCTGGCAGCTGTCATCACGTAATTTCCTAGTTCAAAAAGTTCCGGAAAAATTCCTTAGGATTTGAAGGAAGTAGGAGTTTTGCTTATGTTTTCACGTGTATTTTGAAGAGAAGAAATAGGGACTAAAGATTGAAAGTTGCATTTATTAATTAATAAATATCTAGTAAAGGATAAATTATATTTACATAGTAAGGTAGTCCCCCAATATAAAGTGACATAGAATTAAGAGAAACAAATCTATAATTTGTTACTAGAATCTTATTATTAAGAACTACTAAAAACTCCTATTAAAATAATTAGCTAAATTAAAAGTCACAAATGAATATACTCAATGAATTTTTCTTCGTGTAAATTATACAGCCATTGTGTTCTGACAAATGGAACACTCAGTTCGGATTCCCATATCGTTTTCAGCAAGTCTTGAAAGCAACTTTAGCCTTTTTTTAAGCAACGTGAGGTGATGATCTAAGATAAATATGCAGTATATTCCCTCTTCTGAAATAAACAATAGATTGCTATATAATGGATTTTCACAGCCTACACAGTCTACAGTTTAATTAGTAAATTTTAAAATTGCTCTTGACGACGAAAATTACATGTGAAATTCATACCCCTTGAAATAATTATTTATACTTGCTTTTGAATAGTGCTATATAGCAGCGGTCGTCAACCTTTAGAAGTGCATGGACCACCAAATGTATTAGTTTTTATTTGGTGGACTAAAAAAGGTGCTGTAAATACATCTATACATGATAATCAGAAATTTTTAATATAGTTAATAGGAAATACACACAAAGGTAATATATATATATATATATATATATATATATATATTATATATATATATATATATATATATATATATATATATATATATATATATATATATATATATATATATATATATATAGTAATTATTTAAAAAAAAAGAAGAAAAAACTGATGTTTTTAGTGAGATGGTTGCTCTTCTTCATTTGACATCATGATGAGGAGTTTGGGTTCCAATGATTTTACTGCAAGACAAAGAGCTGCATCTATTCCAAAACGAGAGTGGTACCAAGTTTTAATGACTGACACAGACTGAAATGTTTTTTCACATAAATATGTAGCTTCAAGGTTCAAGGTTTAATTTTAAAAATATCTGTACAAAATAAACATAAATAGAGGGTAAACGCCGGAGACAAAAGGTCGAATGACAAAAACCCGGTACATTAATCGGAATAAACCTATTTGACAACAAAAAATAAATAAGAGTTATTCCATGACTCACCAATAGACGGGCACCCACCCCAGAAACCCACCGACACCGGGCAAAGATCCACCGAAAACACACCAATAAAAACAAACCAACGGGCGAGCAAGGGTAACCGATGACCGGCAGTTCACAGGGCAAAACACCCAACAAAACAATATTATCAAATGTACCCAGTTTTTTAATATATTATTAATTCTTGAATTTATTTATAAGGATAGAATAAAGTTGCTTTTTTATATTTGGAAGAGATTTGCTGCAATCAATAAATGGTAGATAAGACACCATGAACCCGTGATTGAAAATAATGGCGAGAACCGTGATCTCTGTGCTTAATTTTAGGTGCTGAATGTTCCATTTATGTCGGGTTTCATAAGCATGGGCATGTTGCACAGGGAAAAAATTATTAGAATGAAAATACAGAGGTAGTTCCGACCGGTCATATTTTACCTTAAATAAAAAAGGATTAAGGGTGAATATCTGTGAAACAGGCAAATATTAGTTAGAAGATATAGAGTTTCAGTTTTACTCTTATTAGGATACGAAGACGGTGATGGTAAATATTTCTGTAAAATTAGAAGAGCCCGGTTTTGAAGAATTTGTATCGGTTTCACATGACATCTGAATGTTGCCAAATATATCAGAGGACAATACGTAAGATGGGAATGAACCAACGCAAAATAAATTAGACGTAGGATTTCATATGGAAAAAAAAAAAATGCTGAAACCTTCGCATTATACCAACCCCTTAAGCAACTTTAACCCGTAATCTATTACAATGTTCTTTATATGAGAGATTTTCATCAATAATAATACCCAGATACCGGAGCGAAGTTACCCTTTGAATTTGAATATTTGTAGCATGATCAAATATTGTTGAAATTCCTTGTGCATTCTGCCCAATTCTAATATAAATGATAAATTTGGTTTTTGATGCATTTAATGACAAACGATTAGCTTTTAGCCATACAAGAAGTTGTGAAAATACGATTTGCAACTTCTCTTTGAGATCCTCTTCCGACTGTCCAGTAAGTGATGATCCGGTATCATCAGCGAAAAGAACATTCAGACCATGGTTTTCTGTCGCTGATGGAAGGTCATTTATGTATATTATAAAAAGCAGTGGTCCCAGGATTGAACCTTGCGGGATACCAATATTTGACAACAGACATGGATCCGAAACTGTGTCGTTGATCATAGTCACTTAGGAGCGACTACTAAGGTAAGATGCGATAAAATCATGCGCTGGTCCTCGTATCCCAACATGGTTTAATTTGTACAACAATATTTCATGGCATAACAAATCGAATGCCTTCTCAAGGTCCAAAAATATACTCGCCGGGATCCATTTTTTGTCCAGACATTCGTGAATAAATTGTACCATAGTTAATATAGCATCCTGCGTACTATGGTATTTTCTAAATCCATATTGTGTTTTTTGAAAAATAATCTTTTGAACAGAGAAAATTATACATTCGATTATAAAAACATCGCTCCATTAGTTTAGAAAAACCCGAAAGAATAGAAATGGGTATATAATTCGAGCAATTAGTCCGGTCAACACTTTTATATAACGGTAACACTTTCGCTTTTTTGAAAGAATCCGGAAAAGTTCCCGATCTAAATGACAGATTTATTAAAGGACACATAACTTTATGGGGGAATTTCCATTCTTTAAAAGCTTACCAACCTTAGCAACCTCTTCCTCTGTTACCGGAGTTAAAAACATAGATTTTTCAGAAGGACTTCCTAGGTACATACGATAATTACATTGCCCATGGGACACATTACGTTGGAGCTTATTAGCTACTGACTGCCCGATTGACACGAAATGAGAATTTATGTAATTTGCCATTTCTAGTTCCCTTTCAATTGTATTACCATGGGCATCCCGTATGTTTGATGGTGAAGAAGACGTCCGCGATCGATTTAGACATGAGTTGATTACTTCCCAAGTTTTCTTTGGGGACTTACTTACTTCATTAAAAGGATCGAAATAAAATTTCATTTTAGCATTACGTAGTATTTTTGAAAGTAGGTTTTTATAATTTTTGAAAGTTCTTCTATTTTCTTCACTTGGAAAAGATATTAAAGTTTTATAGAGATTGTTTTTATGTTTTATTGACGTCAAAAGGGCGGGCGATATCCATGGTTGGATGGGTTGATTATATTTCCGTTTTCTTTTTTTTACTCTTGGGCACGACTCATCAAGTGCAGCATTTAATCCTTCTAAAAAATAATCCGTCGCAGAGTTTATTTCATCAGCATCAAATACAGGAGACCAATCAGTCAAATTCAGCTTATCCTTTAAACATACTAGATTTTTTTTTATTAATATTCCGGGTTGCTGTTTCTGGTGATTTTATTTTATGAATCTGGTATCTCACATCAGAAATTAAAAAAAAAAATGATCAGAGAAATCCGTCAGAACAAACTGTGAAGACGTGGCTGGTGTTGTTAAAAATATGTTGTCAATGAGAGTTGCACTTGTCGATACAACACGCGTTGGAATTGTACACGAAAGGAATTAGGGAATCCGATGTCATTAATGTAATAAATTCTGTTGTATGAGTATTTTCATTAAAAATTCCAGTAGGTTTATATTAAAATCCCCCATAACCACAACATCCTTATCGTCCAAAGATGCTAGTAGAGACTCCAGAGATTGCAAAAAAAAGCGGTATTGGGGCCGACGGGGGCTTATACACAACACAAACTTGAATTTTTTAGTCCCAAGCCAACATTCAACAGCCAGTATTTCACACACTTTTTCAACATTATATTTTTCCAGTTCTGGCAGTCGCTCAAACTGCGCTCCATCATTCAAAAATAACCGAAGGCCACCTTTTTCATGGACTAGTCGATTCTTATCAATGAATTTATATCACGGAATTTTCACATTATATTTTGTCTCATCATTAATAAATGTTTCAAAAATCCCCAAAATGTCAATTTGATTTGCTGGCAATAAATTTGTTAGTTCATCAATAGAACTCATGAGCCCTTGTACATTCACAAACACCATTCGCAATGAATTATGTTCAAATATGTTTATTTCATCAGGAGAAACGTACGATGACGGTCTTATTTTTAGAAAAAGTGTTGTTTTCTCTTTGACCGAATACATGAAAAGTTTCAGAAAGTAAAGATAGGTTAAGGGGTTTTCCCTCCAAAGCCACCAGTCTATCGCCCTCCCCCCGCATCCGCAAACTTTAAAGTCAACTAAATAATATTCGAAAGATCCCACCCCGTGCCAGTAAGCCCGCGTGACAAGGAGCCCGTACCACTGCCGAGTCATGAAAACTTACTATGCTTATCATCCTTCGAGAAGACCTAAGTTGAGAAGGTATAAGTAGAACAGAAATAACTGGGGTAGAAATAATCAAAAGAAACTTGAACCGAGCGAGCCTAAATAACACATAAAAATGAAAATCACCATTTCTCAAACACAAAAACGAAACAATTATCAATCTAGAGCGGGATTGATCTAATATCTATACTCTAGTCGCCTTTAAAATTTCTTATGCTTTTGCTCACTGCGACTCAGAATCCGATTTATACTCTAGCCAGAGTTTGGCCCCTTTTTGTTTCACTCGTGTGAGTTGTGCGGATCCATTCTCTCGCAGCTCCTTACCCTTAGAAAGTAACTCGTTTCTAACAGAATTTAATTTGGGCCGCAATTCCGTGCAAATCCGGACCCCAGTTCCTTTCAGCTTCGATATCGAACTGAAGGTTGATTGAATATCTTTTTCTGACGACACTGTTACGAAAACTGGAGGGGCGATCGGCTTACGGCTAGACACATTTGACTTCTGAGGCACCCGGTAGCACTGTGATATTTGGATTTTATCCGTGATTTCCATTTTTGATGTCAGTAACGTAGACACATTCGCGAGAACTGTCTGTTGGTTTTTCTCTTTCGGTAATCCGAAGATGATTAAGTTGAGTTTTCGCTTCTTTTACTTCGATTTCTAGCAGTTTCGTTTCGATTGTATCACACTTTGACTTTTGCTCCTCAAGCTGGCTTTCTAGACTAGCAATCTTCGCATCACGAGACTTTGATTCATTTTTCAAAGCCTGAACCTCATCCGAAATCGACGACAGTGTAACAGCAGACTCTTTTTGTTGGTTAATTATGAGATCCAGTTTCTTTCCAGTGCCTCCATTCCATCATCAAACGTTTTCTGGCTGACTGACGACATATTTCTTTAGCCATAAAATCCGCTCTCAGGTGAGACCTATGCTTTCATTTAGAATTTAATCAAATACAGACTTACTGGAAAGGAGCAATATCCAAATGACAGAGACTGGTCTAACGCCGGTATAACTAGTCAAACAAGTTCACTCGTTGAATGATAGATTGCTACGTCTAATTAAAAGATTCTGACGTCACAGCTATAACAATTCACTAATAAACAGTAGTGGTCAAACTAGTTGGTTACGCCAGCTAAGCTGTTGAGATTTTAAGCATGTGTTTTATCAAACTGAATTGAAACTTATTTAGCTGTTAACTCTTTGAACTCTAATTCAATACTGAAAATTGAATGAAAATTTTCATATCCTTCTCACTCAGTAATGGGTATTCATTTCTTTTAGAGAGACCCAAAAATGAGCTCTTGATAAAGAGGACTTGAATTTTAATTTGAGACAGTCATCACAAGAAAGACTGATGAGGGTTTCTTTTTCCTTTATGCTTAATTTGTCCTCTACCATGTTAGATACAAATGGATCTATTATCCACATATTTCCAGGTCTGGGATCTTCTTTCCTTGGGCAGTACAAATCAAAATATTTTGTCAGTGACTGTAAGTGCTGTTGAATACTCATGGATACCCCTTGAGAGTTGAGATCCTTCTCTCCTATATGTTTATCAACATTTATAAATATTTGCAGATTCCCGTTTGCCAACAGCATTTGCCATAGTGATATTTTCTTTCGAAAAGCATCTATCTTTCCTCGTTGTGTACACACGTCCTAAAGTTGTCCTTGCAAAGATATGTTCAGTTCATTTAGCAGAGAAAATTTATCTCTCAGCAATACCAGCTTGGCTACCCACTCATCATCAGACAAGTCCTTGAAATTTCTTATTATTTTGCTGCTGAAAAAAACAATCTAATTTCTTAACGCAATACGAACAGTCGGCTCAGTATTTTGCCCCTAGATACCCAACTTACCTCAGCGTGAAGAAGAAGGTGAGTAAACTGAAAACCCATTTTATCGCAGAGCAATTCAAACATCTGTGAATTCCCAGCTTTATATCTAATTTCATTTACAATTTTTATAACGCAGGATAATGCTTCGTTTCGTTCTGAGAATTATTTATCACCACAAGCCGCTCACGCTGTATAATGCAATGGGTAGATAGAATGTCTGGGTGACTAATTTTTTTTATTCTTGCAACAACTCCTGAGCAATGTCCCAGTCATGTTTGCAGCCCCGTCTGTACAAATGCCATTACACTTTTCCACCCAATTTGGTTATTCAGGAAATAACTGTCAATTGCTTTAAAACTCTCGAAGTTAGTTGTTCTGCCCGGCAAGTTCAATGATCAAAGAAGTTCTTCTTGTAGTTCTCCTTGAAACTCAACCCTTAAAAAGCAACGGAGAAGTGCTTTGTTAATGAAGTCTGTAGATTCATCAGGTTTAATTGAATAAAATGGTGCATTTTTACCATTTTTACAGCTTGATTTTCAATTTCTTCAGCCATTTCTTTAATTCTGCGCTTAACAGTGTTAGCAGACATAGGAGTTAACTTCAGTCTTTGAATAGCATGTTTTCCCAAAACAGCTTCACCAGCTTGTAACATGCAAGCTTTGATTAGGTCTTCTATCGTATATGGCTTTTTATTCTGTGTAATTTGGAGTGCTATCAAGTAGAAAGCAATTAATAGGGATTTATCTTCAGCAATAATATTTTTTAAAGCCTTATTTGCTTTTTCACACCTCCATGCGCTCTTTGAAAACATTCAAGTGGTTTGTCAACTAAATCTGAGTGTTTTGATTGCAAGTGAATTTCAAATTTTGACAATTTTATGGCATCGTTAGACAAACTTTCATGACAAATAACACAAAGAAGTATTGGGTTCAGCTCACTACCAGGTTCTTGAAGAAATCCAAATTTCAGGCAGTCTGGACCATATTTTCTTGATATTTTTCACTCTTCTTTTCGCCTCCTATGTCTAACGATGACTAGGGATGCTCTGGTAGGTCTAATTAACTGATCAGCTCACTATTATTACTATTTTCATCACTTATTTTACCTTTACTTTTTCCAAAGAATTGCAAATGTTCACTTGCCTTTTATCACTCTTTATGGGTCTATTGGCTATTTTATTTGAATCTGGGAGAAAAAAGAACAATCCAGAAAATCAGGAACTTATAGTTCCCACGGGAATTAAACTAATACTGGAGACTGGATTGAAAATTAAAACAGAACAAAACTTGTTCGCAGAAATAGCAAGCCAAACAAAAATGCATCCTGTCATAGACGCATGTTATTTCAAGAATGTACCGCAGCAGAAATCATTAAATGTGTCAGCAAAACCCCCATGTCAATTTTTTTTTTTTTTTTAGCCTTTTCAGCTGCAGTGAAGCTATATAATAACAAACATGACTTTTAAATTTTTGATCTACGATACGTTTCCTTAATTTTTTCTTATGTCCATGAAATACTAAAAAAGGGACATTATTTAATAATGGTCTCTTTTCTTCGTGGACCACCTGAACATTTTCATGGACCACCAGTGGTCCATGGACCACAGGTTGGCGACCGCTGCTATATAGTATCCACTGCAGCTTTAATTTAAAATCTTGTCATGGGTACTAGTGAGTAATGACAAATAAGAAATCAGCCAGTAAGAGGTTGGCTGAAGAAATCCAAGCAATCCTTTCCTTTTGCATTGGAGTTAGTTTAACTTTCCATGGTTCGAACACAACTAACCCGTTAAAAAAGGATACAACCACTCGTGATAAAATGCGCAAAAACAGTTTCTGCAAAGCAGGGGCGTAATTTTCCACGGGGAAGGGAAAAACTACCTCCTCCAAACCTCAGTTTGCCCCCCCCCCAAGCTCAAATTTAGTTTCTGCAGAAAATCTTATCAAAACTAAGATAAGCCTGCACAATTCAAGCAGAAGGAGAAATAGGTCAGTTTTCTTTACTACATTTTTGCCCTTATGGTATACTATATGGCTAATTTTTTATTTTTCACCGTCATTTTCACTTGATTTTGGAAAATTAGCTCCAACTTTACCCCCCCCCCCCCCCCCAGCATTTTGATGAAATTACACCACTGCTGCAAAGCATTATTGAATCCAATACGATCTAGTTACGACCGAATGTCTAGGCCACATTTTAAAAATGAAGAATAACAGATATCTCAAGATTGTACTTTTTGGCCGTTCATGTGGGACCAAACCAAAAGCAGGTTGTCCCCGAATGAGGAGGGAAGAGGTTGTACGAACAATGTAAAGGAAATTGGAACTTCACGGGAGAGTCCAGACGTTCATTGAGTGAAGGGAGGAAAAGCATGTGCAGCTGTGTTGGCCTCAGACAGCTTGATGATGCAGTATTGCTATTAGCAGCAGTAGCTATACGATATAACGGTAAATGGTGTACATAATTATGTAATATTGATTAATTAAGAATATTTACGGTAGAATAGCACAGATAGAAGATTATTTTTACCTACATTATTCTTTCAATGGAGTATAAAAAAAAACATCCCATCTTCCATCTGTAGCGGCCATTTCTCCAAGAATAACAGCTCAAAGTGCTATTCGTAGTGAAAAAAAAAAAAATCTCGCTCTGAGTCCCAGAAGCGCGAAGGACCGGCGATATGAGCATCTATGAATGGCTTTAGAAAAACGCTTTCCATTGTCTACTTTAAATTTAAGTCTTGATTTAATGCTAATACTCTTCAATTGCATTCACCCAATGCAAAGGCTCACTATTTTCTTTGTGATTTTCTATCAAAGCAGTCAACACTTTTCTTCAATAGATTTCTCTAAGCGCGAAGAGTTTCAGCACAGTCTTAAAAAGAATACTGTCCTAAAAAATTCTTTCGAAATTTCTCGAAGGACTGACTTCCCAAAATGCAGTTCTCTCACAATCATCAATAAAATGAATTGGCAGTCCCTGAATATGAGAGACTGCACATCCTTCGAGTCGGCTGGGCGTCATGACCCTCCTCCCCCAGAAAACAAGACAGAACCGGACCAAATCAAAAACAGTTCGGTTAGCTAGAGACATATCCGATTCTTAAGTTATTTTGCAACATAATGGATATTTTCTTCAATATTTCACAGGAAGCTCGATGACAATCCACTGACAATACCATTAGGTGCTCGATGGTAAATCAAGCCATATCATTTAGCTGCACACAGTTTTTATTTTTTTTTATTTTTTTTTAGGGATTTCCACAAACATAAAGAATCGGTTATGAGTACCTACAGGTTCGAAAAACAGAATTGAATTCAGACAGTTTTTTTATTCATTGGAAATATCTGAATCTTCATTTTCACTGTCAAGGGCCCCATAAGTTTTCAAATCTTTCTTCACTTCTGAATAGTATCCATTAAGGACAAAAAATTTTCTATTACCACTTTTGTTGTTGATGTGCTTCACAAAAGACAGAGTTGCAGGACAGCAGTAGATCAACGCTAGGCAATTGTGTTTTGGCATCACAGTCAGAAGCTAAAATGAAAAGGTACTGGTCATTGATGGTCTTTTCCACATCTTCTAATTTTAGAGCAATATTTTTTTCTTCAAGAAATAGCAATTATGTAAAAACACAAAATCAAGCTTTCTAGTAAGATTGAATATAACGAGGATAATTTTTTTCGCAAATTACATTCACTGTATAGGTTTATCAAACATTGACACTGTCTTTAGCATAATTTTCCACTTTTAATATAACATTTTAAACATGGTTTTTCTTAATAATAATCGTCTATTTAAATTACAATTTATAGTTTAGGAAAATATTTTCTGCTGCTGAAATTCGAGAGTTTCGAAATGTGAACATCTGATCTGCACTCTAAGATTCGGTGAAGATTCCAGAAACATCAGATTGAATGTGGGGGAGGGGGGGGAGGGGGATAAAATCACACTTGTTCTTGGTTATTTCTGTTTGTTTTAAGTTTTATTTATTCGTTCACGTTAACTATCGCACGGTTCAAGTTTGGCATGCTATATTAAACAAATTTATGCCGTTTTTAATTCTTAAATCTCTTTTTTCTTTTTTTTTATGGAAAATGGAGGGCTGTTAAGAGCCTGATTCAGATTTTTAAAACACTGACTTATCCTGTCGAAATGACTTTCGAAATGCAATAGCTATGAGTGTCCAAATGTCAAATCCAATCATAAGCTTGAAAATAAGACTTAGTAGAAATCAGTTCATAATGGCAACAAGACGAATAAAAAAAGGTCACTAGCTCAGTGAGCTACTTAACTAAATGTTTCTCGTCACTGATTCAACAGAGTTTTGACTCAAGAACTTGACTGTTCTGAAAATATCGTAAAATAAACCATTATCAGCTATTTTCTACAATTACTTTTGGAACATTTTGTTTTTAGCTGATTTTCAGTGTTGCTTCAAATTTCGACCCTTCACTGAGAAAGATTGTATTAGACTGGCGTAAAAGCTCAGACTAGTCATAAGCAAACTAGTTAGAATTGAATTAGATGGAATTGTACCAATTTTTTTAAATGCAATCTTCTAAGCTACATCAACAAGGATGGTCTGTAGAGGTAATTCCCTAGTTTTAATTTCCGTGGGTGATTCCCAGGGATTACCTGTGCTGGGAGGCTGTTCCAGGTGGCGACGGACAGTCGGACGAAGCTAATTTTCAGGTATTCCTGAAGGGGTATGCCTTGTCCAAGGTAGTTCTGCCGGGCTGTGTTTTGGAGAGTTTGTCTTAATGACATCACTCTTTTAGGAACGAGCTTTGGTAGCTCCTGAGATGGAAGAGAATCACGTATTTGAAAAAAAAACCGGTATAGTTGCCACGTCAAAAAAAGTCTTGGATCGATTGCAGGGGTTTGGACATCAGGGTTTCCAGAAGTTGCTGCGTGAGCTGCTCAATTTTGAGCACGTTGGAGAAGTGCAATATGCCTTTTTAGAACACCAGTCAGCGAAGAGCCTTTTGCATCTTAGGATAGCTCCTAGTTTTCTAGAGCAAAAGGATCTCACTTTGCTGAGATGCTCAGCCCACGTGATATCTGAAGAAAAGTGGCCACAGTGGCGTAGTGTATCAAATCTTTTCTTACTACGTCTTTGAAGATAAAGTTAGAATGAGCCTTCATATTTTGCACCTTTAAGATGAGAAGCTCTGTTGTTTTTGATGCACTGAGGCTGACAAGTCACACATCTACCCAAATCTAAATTTTTTCAAGTCAGCCTGAAGTTTTTCATGGGGCTCGTTCTCTATCTACAAAAATTTAAATAATCGAATGCCTTATCACTATAATGATTGTCAATCTTATTCTTAAATGCATTGACTGAATCTGAGTTGACAGTGTCTGATGGTAGTGCGTTCCACTCGGAGACAAAGCGGTTGCTGAATGACCATCTACTAACATCTCTTCTGAAACGTTTTTCGGTTAGCTTAAACTCGTGACCTCTTAGGTTATTATTCTTGAATATTATTATCTCTTCTGGAGGGATGTCGTCGTAGTATCTGTTGCATATTTTGTATACTTCAATAAGATCTCCTCTCAAAAATCGGTATGAGGCTTGGGAGCGACAGTTTTTCAAACGGTCTTGGTATGATAAGTCTCTAAGTGATGGAACAAATTTAGTAGCTCTCCTTTGGATTTTTTCTATTGCATTGCTGTCTTTTTGAAAAAATGGTCTGGTTATTGTATGACCGTATTCGATCATTGGTCTCACTAACGATTTGAAGAGTATAGAAAACAGTGCTGAGTCAGTAAGAGAGAAATTTCTTCGAATAATTCCTAAGACTTGTGATGACTTAGAGATGATTGACTCGTAGTGCTTGGTGAAAGTCATGTGTCTATTGTCACTTGTCTATTGTCACTCCCAAGTCTCGCGCTTCTTCTTGTATAGGTATCTGTTGTCCTTCAAATCAGTACTGCCGAGAAATGTATTTTGGGCCTAGCCCAAACACAACGTGACAACTTTTTTCTGTATTCACTTCCATGCTCCATTTTTTCATCCATTCTGCTATTTTGTTTAAGTCTTGCTGTAGTATTTCTGTATCTTCAAAGCTTGTTATTGCGCGAAAGATTTTCGTGTCATCTGCATAAAGCAGTATCTCTGAATCTACGTTATTTGGGAGATCATTTATGTAAATATTGAACAGTAAAGGCCCCAGAACACTACCTTGAACTACTCCACTTGTGACTTTTGTCTCATTGCTGCTAAGACATCCCTCCAGTCTCACTCGCTGAGATCTTCCTTTCAGAAAGTTGAGAACCCACTTTAGAATAGTATCGCCAACACCGATAGACTGCAGTTTTCGAAGAAGTTGACTTTGTGAGACTTAATCAAAGGCTTTTCTGAGATCTAAGTATAAAATATGTACCTGCATTTCACTATTCACATATTTTCTCCAGGCGTTTGTAGCGACAAGTAGCTGGCTTTCTGCTGATCTTTTCTTGAGAAATCCAAATTGTGCGGGTGAAATGAGGCTTCTTTCGAGTAGGTACTGTGATATATTATCGTGGAGTAAAGATTCTAGTATTTTGCATGTGATACAGGTTAAACTGATAGGTCTGTAATTACTTGGATCTGATTTGCTTCCTTTTTTGAAGAGGGGTATCACCGTTGCTTGCTTCCATGTATCAGGCAGGTTCCCTGTTTGTAGCGACTTGACAAAAATGTGATGCAATGGTGCTGCAATTTCTTGTGCCAGCTCTTTGAGTACTCTAGGACGTAGGCCATTTGGACCTTCTGATTTGTAAGGGTTTAGATTTTTTAGTTTTTTATAGACCATTTGTATTGTCAGTTCTATTTCTTCAAATTTGCCTGCGACTAGTGGCTGACATTCCTCTTGATCTTCATCTTTGTCCCTCTCTGTTGTGAAAACTGTGGAAAACTGCTGATTTAGTAGGTTGGGTTTAGCTATTGGGTCACTTATTGTTAAATTTGTAGCTGAGTTTTTAAGATCGGGAATAAGATCGGGTAAATATTGTCACAAGGTTTCTGGTTTGTACAAGAACATTCAATCATAGACATAAAACCAGAATCCAGACAACACTTGCACATGTTTCGCTTCCCATTATCCAAACCATTCTCTGATGAAGGCATGATGAGTTAGTTAAAATGCTATATAAGTATTTGTAAGAAAAAGACTAATACTATGTCCTCTTCTTCCAAACAAACTGATTTTTCCGGTTCTTCTCAGTCACAAAACAAAGAAATCTATTTCGCTTTTGGGGCGTACATTGGGGTTGAAGACGAGATAGATTGATCACTTCTCTAGAGCTCTTAACTCTGGCGACAGGCAGTCAAAACCACGGCTATATAAGTATTTGTAAGAATGTAAGAATTTGTAAGAATATACTATATAAATATTTGTAAGAAGTAGACTAATATTATGTTCTCTTCTTCCGAACAAAATGATTTTTCCGGTTCTTCTCCGTCACACAAAGAAGATATCTACTTCGCTTTTGGGGCGTACATTGGGGTTGAAGACGAGATAGATTGATCACTTCTCTAGAGCTCTTAACTCTGGCGACAGGCAGTCAAAATAGGCTAGTGGTAAAAGCCCACTCCTTGGTAGCAGCCAAATTCAGTCTAGCTTCATTTTCTATATGGTTCTTGTTGACAAATTCGGTTCTATTCCCCATTCGAAATATATCCAGACAATTTAGTGTCGGCACACAGCCTTCAACATTCAGACACCGCCGTCGGCGAGTGGAAACATGCTGCTTTTTGAACACATTTTTCCTTTTTGACACGGACTTTCTTTTGTCCTTATCCTGAGCAGCTGTACAATGAACTCAAAAAAGGAATACTATACTACAAAGCTACATAATTTCAAATCCAGCTTCTGTTGCCACGTTTCGTTACTGATACTGTATTGGTCAGCATTGGGATAAAAAAGTATAACTATAAGCAGTTCTTTTTTTTATCTTTTATAGAAAATTATAATTATTTTTCATTTTCTTTTATTCTTTTATTTTTTTTTTTTCTATAAAGTCTCGTTGCCAGTGGGTGGCACGGCCAATGGTGGTTGGCAGGGTAAGTTCATCTTCCCAACCAAGTTTTGAACCCTTGATGTGTTTTAGTCTAACTATGCATTCACTCTTCTTTGTATTCTCCCTGTTACTACGGCACCTGGAGAGCGTACAGCACCACTGAAATCATACAGCCAAGATTAGAAAGGAGAGTTGAAAGGAGGGGATATCAAACGTTTCTATCAGCCGTATTGTTGAGGCACGCGATTGCAATGTTTTAGGTAACTTTGAAAAAAAAAAGAAAAAAAAGTGGAAACACATCAGAGCGTAAGAATATTTACAATGTTTAGGCCATTTTCATCAAATCCAGAGTTAGCCTTTTAATTAAGAATTTTTCAGCTCAAAACGTGTTTTTAGAGCTCTTCTGTTTGGCTAACGTAGCTTTCATTTGCATTACCACAAAAATAGACAAGCTTACAACCATGATAATAAAAACGGGATTCTTGGGACAAATTGATTCAGGGGCAAGTAAGTTTCTGAATTTACATCTGGCTCCCTTTCCAAACCAAATTCCCAAATAATCCACTGCTAGAACAAAATGACAGTTATAATTCCGGTCTTATTATATTTCTAGACCATTTTTAAGCAAATGTTTAACCAAAAGCTTGTTGCACAAAACGCAGGGTGATAGACAAATAACTGGTGTATGCAATCTTTGCTCCAAACTGATTCGCGATTTAAAACAATGTGAGCAAATGACAAGAAATTTTGAAGGAAAAAAGTAAAAAATATATGGATCGAAGGGACGAGTTACAAACCAGTAAAAATTGACAGGTACTCTGTAATGAACAGAGTGCAGTGACAGTTGGCAACGGGGATGTTACATGAGCCACAACACCTACGTTTTTTGCCGCAAAACAGTCAGTTTCAATTTGGTTGAATAATGAATCTGCCAGACACAAAAATTGTATCTATCACATCTGACGCAATTGTTGCTACTAATATTGTCGAAATTAGTGCCTAAGTTTCGAATAAGATTTTGAAGTCACGGAATATTATTCTTTTTTAGCTAAATTATAATACACACACACAAAAAAAAAATACATTTTACATAATAACACATTTGTTGATTGGTTTTTAATGTTAAAGAGACTAAGAGGCTGTTTTCACGAGGACTCGGGTAGAACTCGAGTTCAACTAAAATCCTCGTGAAAACAACGAAAGATAGATAAAATCCATCTTTTGTTCAACTTAGAGATGTATTTTCAACTTAGAATTCTATGCCGGTTGACGTTCTATTCTGCTATTAACACAGAGTTGAACAAACGATGGATTTGAGCTTCGAGTTCCAACTTTAGATAAATTTTAGGAGGATTTAACATAAATCCACGTGGAAGTGGAACTCAGGTTCAACTCAACTCCTCGCGAAAACGGCCTCTAAAACTGAAGATGAAAACATTTACGAGAATAAAGAAAACCAAAAAGCAAACATGTTCACGATGATAAGTAACAGCACGTTTTTTTAAGAGTAACGAGTTTGTGATATGAACTTGGTTCCATTCATACAACGAAGCGTGAAGAAAAAACTGAGCTCCTTAGAGTGAATGGCTCAAACATTGCAAAAGGATCATGCGATTTACAAAGCAGGGGGAGGGGGAGGGAAGGGGTATAGTTCAAGATCTAGGGGGGAGGGAGGGACAAAACACATTTTTAGGCCAATAGCTTTTTAATGACCAAAACTCAGTACTATATATATATATATATATATATATATATATATATATATATATATATATATATATATATATATATATATATATATATATAATATATATATATATATATATATATATATATATATATATATATATATATATATATATATATATATATATATATATATATACATATATACTACTAACAACTCACCGCAGCACCAAGCCGCCTGAGGCCAACACAGCTACGCACGCTCCTCCTCCACCCCAATCTATTCAAAGCCTCCCTTTTTACACCCGCCCACGAAGTTCCCATTTCCTTTCAATCTTTCTTTATGACGTCCTCCCACCCCAGACGGGGACGACCTGCTTTCCGTTTAGCCCTAGATGGTTGGCCGAAAAGAGCAATCTGTCATCCTTCATCCACACAACATGCCCTAGCCACCTCAACCTTTCTTTCTTTATAGCCCTAGAGAGCGGTATTGAACCACATATTTCGTATAGCCTATTGTTTGAAATACGGTCAGTCAGCCGGGTACCCGAACAATCCTTAAGCAATTTCTCTGGAAAACATCTAGCAAATCTTCATCCGCTTTTCGGAGCGTCCATGCTTCAGAGCCATATTTGACCACTGTCATCACTGTAGCTTCTAATATTCTAATCTTGGTTTGCAGACTTATCTTCCTATTCTTCCAGACTTTTTTTAACTGTGAAAAAACACCCTGAGCCTTGACTATTCTATTTTTAACATCTTCACTGCTCCCACCATCTTTACTAATAATACTACCGAGGTAAATGAAGCTGCCCACCTGATCAATCTTTTCATTACCCAACGTCACCTTTTCATCTTCACTTAATCCTAGCCTTAGTGACTTAGTCTTCCTAACATTAATTTTCAAACCAATTCTAGCACCCTGAACTCGCAAAACCTCTAAAACTTCATTCATTTTGCTCACACTTTCATCTAGGATGCTTAAGTCATCAGCATAATCCGAGTCCAGGAGACTTTTTCCTCCCCATTTGATTCCGTGGCCTCCCATTGCCTTTCCTGTGCTCCTTAAAACAAAGTCCATCAAAATAATCCATACAAAGGGGGATAGAACACAACCCTGCTTAAATCCTGATTTAATACAAAACCAGCTGCTAACCTCATTTCTTATCTTAACCGCAGCAGTGTTATTCTCGTACATAGCACTAATCACTTTAATGTATTTGTCTGGTATACCATACAAGGATAAAACCTTTACTAAAGCTCTTCTATCAACAGAATCGAACGCTTGCTCATAATCTATAAAACTGAGGACCAAAGGTGTTTGAAAACTCAGGCACTTCTCAATTATTAGCCTAAGAGTGAAAATTTGGTCGACACATCCTCTACCTTTTCTAAAACCGCACTGCTCTTCTCTTAAAACTTTGTCTACGGCATCTCTTAGTCTAAAAAGTATCATATTACTAAGTAATTTACTACCTACCGAGACCAGACTAATGCCTCGATAATTACCACACTCATTTTTATCACCTTTCCTATAAAGTGGCTTAATTAAGGTTTTTCTAAAATCGTTAGGTACTTCCCCTTTTTCAAAAATCATATTCATAATCTTCAGTAACTTATTTCTAACCTCAGAGCCACCATACTTAAGAAACTCATTTACCACCCTATCAGCACCTGGAGCCTTATTATTCTTTAATCCTTTTGGTACTGTTGCTAATTCCTCCTCACAAAACAAATCTTCCTTCACATCCAAGGTATCACAAACTTTTTCATTTTCCTCTATATTTTTTCCTGCAACTCTATCTCGGTTAAGCAAATTCTCAAAATGTTCGGCCCATCTCTCTTTAGTTTTTTCCTTATCGCTAATTCCGACCCCATTCCTATCTTTACCTGGGCCAAGTCCGGATTGACTACTCCCTCTCAATTTGTTAACGTGCCAGTACAATATTTTACTATTATGCCGTCTAGCTGCATCTTCCAGATCCTTGGCAATTTTATCCATGGCCTCCACTTCATACCTCCTTAGTTCATATTTTAATGTTTTTTCCACTTTCTTTACATTTCTTTTGTTTTCATACGATCTATCACTCAGATAATTCTTGTACAAGTCCTTTCTCCTTTCTATTAAACATAAAGCTTTTTCACTAATATTCTTAGCTGCAGTTCTAGCTTTCTTCCCTAATACACCTTCCGCAACTTCACAAATTATTTTTCTAAAATTATTCCAACCATCTTCCACATTATCAAATTTTAAACTCTCAAGTTTAGTATTCAACTGTTCCTGGAAATTTTCTCTCAAATTCTCATCCTGGAGTCTACCAACATCATAACTTCACGGGAGGTAGTTACCCTTCCGATATTTCAGCTTTAAATTAACCCTTGACACTACTAGATGGTGATCTTTACTTTTAACATCAATAAAAGCACTCCTATATACCCTAGTATCTTGTATTGATCCTGCCAGTCTTCGGTTTACTATGACATAATCAATAAGGTTTGCTGTCTTATCATCACGTGAATACCATGTTAATTTATGAGCCATTTTATGACCAAACACCGTATTGGTTATAACTAGATTGTTATACCTAAAAAATTGCAAAAGTCTGTATCCATTACTGTTTTCTTTTCCTACACCAAATTTACCTAGGCTGGGATACCATCTATCCCTATTTCTACCAACCTGGGCGTTGAAAACTCCCAGTACTAACATCATATTTCTACCTGGGACCCTGTCTATTTGCTCCTGTAACTGTAAGTAAAATTCATCTGAGTCACTAGTATCTCCGTCAGTCGGTTCTACAGGGGCGTATACTGCTATAACTGATACCCTGAACATTCTAGTCATAAAATGAGCAATTAGTATTCTATTATTAATAGCTTCCCAGCCTAAAAAAGACTTAGCAGCTTCCTTATTCATCATGAGCCCTACTCCCTGTCTATGTACCCCATCCTTTCTGCCTGAGTAAACAAATTCTATATCCCCTAATTTCATGCTTCCTACCCCTGGGATATGAGTTTCTGAAATTCCTAATAAATCCAGTTTGAATCGTCTGAATTCGTCAGTCAAAATGTCGATACGATAGTCATTTTTTAATGTTATAGCATTCCAAGTTCCAATTTTCATGTTCTTTAAATCATTGAAATTATTTTCGCCTCAGGAAAAGCAATGATCCCGGATACCAGTGCAGGACGGGGATCACATATCTTCTCAAGTCTACACCGAAGTGCTTAAGCCGGCTTAGAGCCGGAAAGCAAGAAGTCCCCGGGACCTCCATGAATGGAGGCTTTGTGCAATCCTGGGCCCATTCTGGTCACAACATGGTTTTCAGCACTTGGCGATGCTCTTCTATCAACAAGAGTCGAAATCCTGCACAGACAGTCTCAAGCCTATTACCTCCGACTCATTATATATTCATGCCTACAAATATTATTCTACTACGGGGAAATATATATATATATACATAATATATATATATATATATATATATATATATATATATATATATATATATATATATATATATATATATATATATATATATATATATATATATATATATATATATATATATGTGTATATATATATATATATATATATATATATATATATATATATATATATATATATAAAATATTTAAATATATATATATATATATATAAGTAGAAATATATATATATATATATATATATATATATATATATATATATATATATATATATATATACACCATTTATATAATTAACTTAGATCAGTGTTGTTACAATGGCATAAGGACTCACCTCTTCATTTTCTGCTTTGGCAATAAAAGAGGTAAAACCTCCCCATTCTTGTTCCCATTGATTATCAGCAATATAATACATCAACATTAGAGAATGTCCCAATTTTGATGTTTGGGAGTCATGGAGTAATGTGTAATTACCATGTTGAAATCGTCTCCACTCAACAATTGGTTCGGTTGGTAGCTCCTCTTCCTCTTTGCATTCTGGAAAGAATAAAACGCATTAATCTTTAAAGAAATAATCAAAAGGGAAAAGTAAACACACGTGTAAACACGGCTATAATAAAGGAGTTTACATCAAGCAGTTCGTAGTAACGAAATGTAAGTAAGGAGCGAGGCGGCTCAATAGTAACCAAAACTCTAAAAACCGGATTTCGATACCAATAGATATATCAGAAGAATTGGATTTTTATGCTGATTATATATATATATATATATATATATATATATATATATATATATATATATATATATATATATATATATATATATATATATATATATATATATATAGTTTTATTAAGTTTTATTAAGTTTAGTCTTACCCATCAAAGGTTACGAGCCTGAGGAAATTTGCCTGATTTTCGAAAAAAGGGGGAAACTCTCACTAAAACTCAAAGAATCTTAATGAAAATCATACCATCAGATTCAGCGTATCAAAGAACCCTACTCTCGAGGTCTCAAGCTCCTATCTGCAAAAATGTGGAATTTTGTACTTTTTGCAAGGAGAAAGATCACGGATGCGTGTTTTTTCGTTTGTTTTCCACAGGGGTGATCGTATCGACCCAGTTGACCTAGAACATCGGGAGAGGGCTCATTCTAACGGAAATTAAAATTTCTAGTGCCATTTTTAAGTGACCAAAAAATTGGAGGGCAACTAGGCTCCCCTCCCATGCCACCTTTTTCCCAAAATCGTCTGATCAAAATTCTGAGATTGCTGTTTTGTTCAGCATAGTTGAAAGTCCTAATAACTATGCCTTTGGAGATAACATGAACCCCCCACAGCCCCCGGGGAAAGGTCTTTAAGTTATAAAATTTGCCCATTGTTTACGCATAGTATTTCTTATTGGGAAACATGCATACATTTTTCGGGTGGGAAGGAAAGGACGATTTTTTTGCTGGGGGGACTTTGCACCGGGGAGAATCTTCCATGGAGAGGAAATTTTCCAGGGGGTGAACTTCTCAGGGGAAATTGTATACTGGGGGAATACGCCAGAATTCCCGTACGAAATTCCTTTATGTCTTGCTTTCTCTTTACTGACTCAATTTTAGGCGTGGAGGTGTTAAGGGTAATTGTCCGGGATAAATTTTCAACAGGATTGAATGTTTCAGAGGATATTTCCGTGGGCTGGGGGATTTTTCTGTGGAGGTGGAGCCAGATTTCCTGGCGTTATTTAAAAAACGATCAGAAATTAAATTAAAAAAACAAGTTTTTCCAACTGAAAGTAAGGAGCAACATTAAAACTTAAAAAACGAAAAGAAATTATTACGTATACGAAGGGGGTTGCCCCCTCCTCAACACCTCGCTCTACGCTAAAGTTTAAATTTCGTCCCAATTTTTTAAAAACGACTCCTGAAACACAAGGGTCGTTTAATTAAAACAATAAGTAACTTTGTTTTTTTTTTATTTAATAACTTAATGAATGGCCTTACTTAGCAACCGTAATACTAAAATATAAATCCTTTTCCATGAAGCATTGTAAAACTGATTACCCAGTGACACACCTCTAGCGAAATTTATTTTAACACTCAACTTATGCATCTTAGAACCAAGCAGCATTATCTCATGAGACTGTCAAAATAGGCAGAAGATCAGTAGTGAATAATTTTATCCCAGGGGAGGTAGAATGACTATTATTATTATTATTATTTATTTCTAACCCATACAGAGGTATAATGCGTGGAGTATCACAAAGAAAAACACATAAAAATGCAACGCAAATCAATATAGAAATCAAAGGATACCAGTTACAGAGTAACAAATAAAATTTAAAAGAAACTAAAACAAAAGAGAAATAACATAAAAGGAGGGGAAAAAGAAGAAGAGAAAAAATACTCACAACTTGCAGAATCTAATAAGCAGTAATATACAGAAATATGGACACAAGCTGCCATTGTTGTTATCAATATTTGATTTTTACTCACTCTTTACAATACTAAAAATGTGGAGTGACCAAAGAGAGAAAAACAAACAATCAAATTAAGGAAAAATAACTTACTACTGAAACAGCTTGATAAGGTGATGGTGCGGAGAAAAACGGATACAATTCTCAATTCTATTGAGAATTGGTATCAAAATAATGATTTTTTTTTTTAGTTTTAAAGACGATTCTAGTGAGACTTTGTTTTTTAAATATAAGAAAAGTGCATCATAGGCAGGGCTGTGTCCAAGATATTTGTTCAGAAGGCTGGGGGAAGGGATTGCCAAAAGTATTTCGGGGGAAGGGGTTACGAAAAGAATGAAGAAGAAGGGATTTACCTCTCGTCAGTGGCATCATATCACGAAAACTAGGGGGTGGGGGATCATGTATTTTTCCAAATCCTGCCGGGGGCAAAGAGCATGTGGAGGGAACATGCATTCCCCCCCCTAATCATCGCCACTGCTTCTCGTGGAATTTTTTACCAACATTTTTGAGACCAATTTACAAGTTGCAGAACTATTCCAGAGGGGAGGGGGGGGGGGGGGGGCTAAAAACGGATACCCAGACCTCTGGATGCGGTCTTGATAATAGGATTAAATTTACAAACCAAATATGCCCAAAATATAAACACTTAATTTTGTCTTTTTGACGAATGAGTTCAATGCTGTCCATATGAGCAGAATTTTACACGGTTACAGACCTAAAAAAAAAAAGAGATCCAGAATTGTCTATGTCAATTAAAGTGCACTCAGTTGACTTGACCGTCGAATTATTTATTATCCCTTTCTGTTTTGTTTGTTTTTCTCGATAAAAAACATGTTAAGTGTTTTTTATCGTTTTTTTTATACGTGACAACACTTATTAGGTTAGAAAATTTAACTTTTAGAGTGATAAAGCTATGGCCGGTTTTCCGGTACCCGGGTCTCTCTTTGGATGTAAATTTGGGGCAACAGCTTGTTAATTTCAGTGCTCAGAGAAATCAATTAAAAAATAAAGACGACCTGATAGTGTCTCTTTGTATACATAATATTCGTGGAATCAGTGTTGCTAAATCTCTCTTACACTAAGGAAATAGAAGCCAATAGTAATGTACAAATTCCTATTGATGCATTAACACCCCCACTCCCCAGAACCAATAATTTAAAGTCAGGAGAATCAAACATTTATTTTTGTTCTAAAGAAGCGATGGCTACTTTATCTTATATATAGGAGGATACTGTTGAGATGTATATTTTATTTGTTGGCTTTCAAGAGGTACCGGAACTAGTAAGCTGCAAACCCGACTTGAGATACTTTTGGGTCCCAATATTAGTACCCCCCCCCCCGACTTTAGATCCGAACTCCTGAAGAACTACTAACCAAAGTGCAATAGCACTTAAATTTATTGGAATAAACATTTTCTTCTTAATTATTCTAAAGTTAACACTGATGCTCATCTTTACAGTTACATGTGAACACAAGGCATATAAGAAGTAACCGGTTTTGGGTGAGGGAGTAGAGAATCTGAACATTTAGTGAGGGCCTGGGCAAGGAGGTGCCATTGCATATGTACCTGCCAACTTAATCCCAATTAAGCTGCTATTTCCAGTCCCTCTAAGGTCAATATTGTTGGTCTTAAGCTTGACAATTGTATGTTCTATCTGAATGTGAAATTCTACCCAGCCATTGTTAATATAAATTTTCTTTTGATGACTCTTTAAATCTTTCTCAAGTTTGCTACCTGATTTTGCATATATATATATTTTTTAATTGCTATCTAGTTTCTGTTAGTTGATGTGTTTGCGCCAGGCACTGACGAGACTTTGATATCTATCTTCTCTCCAAAAAGAGTTAAGATCAGGTGCAAACCATAGAAAGGTTGGGCCTCAAACTACAAGTCAGGTCCTTACTTCCCACCTAGTTCAGTTGGGATGCGACATTTCCTTCTGGCAGATGTGCTGATGATACGAATTTAGAAACCCCCTTCATGCTCCCCAAATAGTTTAAATAAGCACCAGAGATGAAAAGAGATCAATCATTACTTCCTCTAAAGTTTGAATGAGGTCCGACAACCCGTGTTGGTAATCATTCCGATAAGTTCAGTTCAAAGTATTCCTCTGCCCCATAAAAGTTGGGTCAAATTGCTTACTTTAAAACGTAAATTAGCTCAATAGATAAAGTGCATAGATTTCTATTTTGTAAACGCTTCAATGCCATTCCACGTACATGTTACCGCGGTGCTCCTTGTTTCGAAACCCCCCAGTGAAAAAATTTCGACGTTTTCTTCCATCCAAATCTCAAATAATAGCCCCAGAAGTTGTATTTTTTTTTTTTTACTGAGGTTTTCACGTAAACTCGATTCCAGAATTTGGTAATACAATCTTTAAACCTTATTGTTCTTACAGTAACAACCCTATCGGCTCCAGACCGGTCTAGAAGGGACTTTTGATGAAATATTTAAGTTGTGACCCATTTGGTCCGCAATACAAAAACATTACACTGATTTAAAGTTTTTTTTTCATGGAAATGAAGTTTAAGAAAACTGAACTTGTATCTTCGAAAAAAATTGTCACTTATTTGTTTGTTCCCAAATTTAATGAGCGATTGTTATTGTCTTGCATCAGACATCTAGCAAATGTTTGGATTGCTTAAATAGTTTAAAAGGCCGTTAAGAACAATATACTCACCAAGCTTAGTTTTTTTACTTTGACTTTCGTCTGGCCTTGATTTTCTTTTACTCCCACTCGCCCCATCTTCAAAATCTTGACCCAAAGCCTCTTCTTCGTCTTCATCAGATTCTGGGGCCAAAGGATGCAACCTCAGACCCGTCATATTTGACAGCAGCAAAAGCATTAATTCAGACGAAAAAAAGTCCCTGGCCCGTTCCATAATACTGTTGGGATTGTTAGATACCCCGTATGACCTTTTATTTGGAGGACCTATATCCTCCCACTGTATGTCATCAGAATTATATAAGGCATCACGGAGGGCTTTTTGAATGTTTTCGTTTAAGAAGTCTTGAAGCTGTATTTCCGAATTATGTTCAAAATGTCCCTGAATGTCTCCTTGCGCCTCCGGATTCATGTAAGATGAGTTTATCCAGTCAAAGTAGTCTTCCTAGAAGAAAAACTTTTTGGAAATTCAAGCATTCCCGATCAGGGTTGCCACCACAGGCAGTTCATAAAGTGCTGCAATTGCCCAAATTTGCGACCTACACAACAATTTCCAGTACTATAATCAAAAAATTGACTGTAATAGTGCTAAAATAGCACAATAGCACTTTCGTGCTATAAAGTGCACAATAGCACTTTCGTGCTATTTCGAAACCTTGAGCACACGCTACACATAATGAAACAGAGCTAAAATAGCACTTTCGTGCAACAAGTGGCAACCCTGCTCCCGATAATATAAAAGATTGTTGTGAAAGGTTGCAAATTAAGAAGATAGGATCCTTCGTTTAATACGTTCAATATAAATTCAATGTGGTGGCTAAGCTAAAATATTCACCCTCCTTTTGATACTTACCACCAACAGAGCTACTACCAATGTAGAAAGCTCAAGCCAGACTTGAAAAAAAAACAAAAAAAAGAAAAAAATTAGGCGAGTCACTATGCACGGGTTCCCCGTAAAATTATTTCCTTTTTTGAGGACAATTTTCCCAGAGTTAAAGTGAATTTTTGACAAAAGACGAACTCTGTTAAGCGAAAACGAAAAAGTGGCGTCGATATATGAATTCCAGTTGATAATAGTGATATACACTACAAAGCTATTGATTAGTGGGTCATTCCACGGAGAATCAACCAAAAAGTGGCATTATAACACGCTTGTCACCAGATTTTGAAAAAGCTCGGTAGGGTAATCGTGTGATCAATAAAAGTGGCCATTCAAATTTCTTCTTGCGCTGCTTCTTGACTTAAAATTTTATGTCAATTCAAGATTTTGACCATCAGACTTTGTGTATATACAGAAGACAGATATCAAAATTGTCTCTTTGAAAAATAAGTTTGTATCTGCCTTATTTGAGAATTAATCTTAATGAAAGCAAAATTGTTTTTAATAAAAGATAAGTAATATGAAAGAGACAATTCAAGTCTCTAGTTTTTGTCAGAAGGACAAAACAAATCATGCTCATTAATAAACACAACCCTTTTTCTTTATAATTCGAGTTTCGAGCTAAAGGGACTATCAAAGAATTCACTATAAGGAAATTCACTAGTATATTTTCTAGACTATGAAAGTACCGGTTGAGTGGGACCTTGACGTGTTTACTCCAATTTAAATTTTTATTATGCTTAGACGTATTAGCGATTTTGAAAACGTTTACTTTAGTTCCTTTAGCAAACTTTCCGTATTGCAGCATGCTTGGGGATTTGCAAGCCTTGTTATAGATGTACCAGCAAGTTAAAAAAAGGGATTTTCAAATATATACACTGGGAAGGACCTAGGAGATATCCCCCATCAAAATATAGATAAATATTTGTATCGAAGTTCAAACTTTCATAATTAATTAGCACTAAGAAAAAGAAAGACAAGCAGCAAAAAAAAAAAAAAAAAACGGAAAAAAACGAACATTTTCCAAATGTGAGGCGGATAGTTGTTAATTGGTTAAATTCGAATTTCTCCCAAAAAATTCCAAATATTCTGGCTTTAATCAACATGAAAAAACAAAACAAAAAGACTAGAGTATACCGTTAAAAAGTACTGGAAAATGACATAAGAAGATGGAGAGAAAACACGAACACAACACAAAAATCTTGTTTAAAGAATTAGTTTGTAATTGTTAAAGGAAAAAAAAACAAAATTATTCAGATGTCAGGCAAGTGGAGATCAATTCGTTAAATTTGACTCTCCCATGCATTTAAAAAAAATGTTTGCTTCACGTCCGGCTTCGAGCCTTCATCAACAAGAAAAAAGAGAAGAAAAAGATGAATAATAGCAATAATTCAAATAATTCAAATTGGATAGTCTTGTGTTGAAAGTGAATTGTGTTCTGAGAAATTTCCATGTTTTTACTAGTTTGAGTTTGTTATCAGTTAATGTTACTAAGACTAATTTTATTGTATATTCTAGAGTAGGCAAGCCCAGTGATATTGATGGTAGAATTCTGTTTAATAATAAGCCTGTAGTTCAAGTTCAAGAAATCCGGTACTTAGGTTTTTACATTGATTGTAATTTTTCGTGGAAACGCCACAGTGATGTTGTTGCCACAAAGGTTGCACGTGGCCTTGGAGCGATTCGTCGTTCTAAAAATTTCTTACCTCAGAGAGTTTTATTGCTTTTATACCATGCTTTGATCCACCCATATGCTTCGTATGGCTGTATGTTATGGGCAAGTAATTTTTATGTGAATTTTAAACGTGTTCAGACTCTTCAAAATAGAGCGATGCGTCTTATTGGTGGGTATGTTGAAGGTGTAAATAACACTTCAGCTTGCTTCAACAAGTTGCAAGTGTTGAATGTAGGACATATACGAGACTACCAAATAGGAATTTTTGCTTATCAATGCTGGAATGATGTTAGTCCAGAGGTTTTTCGTGATTATTTTAATGACAATAGGTCTTTGCACCATTATGAAACTCGTCATGCTAGTGATTTCATTGTTCCGAATAGAAGTGGAACCAGGGCCGGCTTCCATACTAGATTTTCAGGACCTAATATGTGGAACTCTATTCCGGAGAGCATTCGGGCGGCTGAGCACCTGGGGTTATTTAAAAATAAATTGAAAAAATATTTGTTAGGTCAAGGTTCATAGTTTTTTTTTTTTTTTTTTCTCTCTTTATTATTATTATTATTATTATTATTTATCTTTATTATTATTATTATTATTAAATGAATTGATGAGAGATTGATTAATTTTTTTTTGTTGTTTTGTAGTGTTTGTATGTAATTTGTGTGTGTTGTTTTTTAGTGTATGTACCCGCCCAGTCGCAAGTGCTTTTTGGTATCTTTCTTGGGGCGGGTATTGGCATATTTGTTAAATGTATTTTGATGTTAAATAAAATGAACTGAACTGAACTGAACTATTAAGAGATACTAATATCTTCAATAGAACTAAAACCATTTAATAAAGCCTGGCACAGAAGGAGGGTTGCGGGTAGAAGTAGGCAAATTCACAGAGACTCTAGTATCATACGAAAAATTGATTTAAAAAAATGAAGTTTTCCTTACAAAAGCAAAGAGCGAAGTTGAAACTTAAAACGAGCAAAGATTATTGCTTCAAAGATTTTCAAATTCTATAGATACGGAAAATATCGCGGGTCAGTATATTTAAGCTAACTTTGAAGATATGTGCATTATCTGCCAAGCAAATTATGTGAAAAGTTTTACTTTTTTTACAATTAATTTTTGCTCGTTTTTATCTTTTTAGATGCACACACTTAAGCTTATAAAAAGATTTATGTTTTTCTTTAATCTCGCTCAATGAGGGGGCTTGGAATGAGAGCATACAAGAGGGGTGATTGTAAGCTTCCGGTTAAGGATTTTCGATCAAGGATATTATGATTGTATCCCTATCATACTTCTCAGTTCGTCCAGTCCAGAAGGTGTCAAATGGCACTTAATGATAGAGTCATTAAGGCGTGCTTATAAAAGAAAGTTAGAAAGCCAGAGCTTTTGAATGAGCCAATAAACATCTGTCTGCTATCCTGTGGTCATTGGCGCCCATAAGCTGAATTTTAGGGGGGGGGGAGGGCTTATCTGGTCTAATCGGCCCTTCTGTTGCTGTATAACAGAAATCTCAAAACAAAAATATAAAATATAAGGCAGCATCATTCAGCCAGGGAGGGGGGGGCTGGAGCCCCCTTTTTCCCCCTCATATGGGCACCCATCCCTGTGGTAGCTTACAAGCCATGAAAAAAAGAAAAAAAGTAGGTATAAATAACGAGATGCATGCTAACAATGCAAATAAGTGATTTTCCCCTTTTTCAAGATACAAGACCCAAACCCCCAATGAGGGTTCTGGGCCAAGAAAAATAGATACGCTATCTTAGAATTTGCAGTCACCAGCATTTTGATCCAATTGAGCAAACGTTGATGTTTTGCGGAACAAAATGGAAGAAAATGCCGCTTTCTTGTGGTTTGTCGAGAAGATGGAGGGGAGTGTTCAAAAAATCTTGTTTAGGGTTCAAGAGCATAAAAATCGATTGGCTACCATAGAATATTCATTCTCCAGCATTTAAAACGTCTTTGGGCAAAAATAGCTTTGCTCGAAATATTTTTTGCCTCTTTTGTTACTTAGAAGAGTTCACTAAACACAGTGATTTCCTTTTAAATAAGCCCTCTATCAACATTCTATGAACACTGGTTCGATACAATCACCCAAAGGATAACATACCAAAAAAAAAAACGAAAAAAGAAAGACACATCAGTGCTTCCCATCCAAAAACGTTTGTTCGATGTTATTCAGAATAGGGGGGGGGGGGGGGACTTAATTCTCCTGTGAAGGGTTTTCGACCATGCTAACTTCAACGGCACACTTTCATCCTGACCATACGCTATTTTTGAGGGGTTCCCGGCTCTTTTCAAAATTCCCATAAATTTGCTTTCACAAAAAAATTTTAATATTAAGATTAATTGAAATAATACAGATACAGGTTTTGGTTACTATGGGCCATGGCTTGATGTTTAATCATTTGTAGCTATCGCTGCGACCATGAGATGATGCATATGACAAAGATCTGGTGCGGGTCTTGGTGCCCATGATCAGACATTTAATAATGAAAAAACACTTTTCATGAATATGTTGGACATTTTTAAGGCATAGTTTCGCACAGATAAAAAAAAAAAAAAATATAGAAATTATCTTCTTACACAGCACTGAGAATGACTGACAGAATATGAAGAAGTAATCCGCGTTACTTCTCTTAAGTAGATTTTTTATTCTTACATAATGTACGAAAAAAAATGTATAGTTAATGTTTAATTAAACTAGAATAAACATTGCACTTAAACTAGAACGTAAGAAGTTCAAACAATTAACATTCTTCTGACAATTTTACCGGACTCCCCCCTCCAAAACAATAATCCTGTATATGTGCAAGTGTTGGATCTTCACAGGATTTATAATTCATTTACCAGTAAATTATATTATTACAGACTACCAATGATTCTTTAAGGTTTCAAATGAAAAATATCGATATAGGAACACAGAGTTGTGAAAGGTAAGGAGAATAAATGATCTGTATCTGCTCATATGTAAACTCACTTCACAAAGAATTTCTTACAGTAATAGATCCTGAAAGTTTAAGCCACGAGCCAAATTTCACACTACATTTAAAGAGGAACCTCAATAAAGTTCCCAATGGAGGAATTTGAAAATCACTTTTACAGCTTACATCTGCTTCTATAATAAGCTTAGACATGCCATTAGGTCTCACCCGACTCTAATGAACCATATGAAGAAATTTTTTTTTTTTTTTTTAAATTGTAGATTTTATGATAATGTCTTTAGCACAAAAGTGAAATAATAACAACAAAAACATTACATTTAGTAGTTTGCATAATGATTTTTAACATACTAAAAATGTCAAAGGAGTCAAATTCTTATTATCTATTTCGCATACATTAACCAATGAAAGTGATTTTCACGAGAGTCGATCTGTTAACAGGAAAGGTACAAATTAATGTCCATTGAGACACAGCTTTAGCACTTGTCTTCCATGATAAAAAACCTTTAATCGTCGAAGTCTTCATTGGCTTCAAAACCATAAATAAAAATGTTACACAAAAAACGTCATGGATTCAAAATAACATTTTTTTTTTTTATATATATATTTAGTTAGGGTTTATTCATCAACCAAAAATAACAAAATCCAGAAGCTAAGCTTGTACAGGAGATTACTAGCGCAACTAGGCCTAAAAACAACACAAAAGGACTATCATATAAAAATCACTAATAAGCGACTATACCACCTCTACTCGTTATCAACTCATCAATTCTCAGCATTCAACATGTTAGACCTTGTCTTTCTCTATCCATCAACCAAAAAAAAAAAAAAAAAAAAAAAAAAAAAAAAAAAAAAAAAAAAAAAAAAAAAAAAAAAAAAAAAAAAAAAAAAAAAAAAATTAAAAGCAAACTAGACCGGAGAACTGACTCACTCACCCCCATATACCCTATAACAATGTTCTTTTAACAGACTTAATTACTGTAGGTTAAGGTAATACCTGTTCAAGGATTTCAGGTTTCTTGAGTTGACACGGTTTTTCTAAACGTAATGGCGGCCTAGGAAGCGACGATCCATGGAACCATCCACTAACAGACAGTCTTACCTTATCTGAAAAGACTTCACTTACCTAAAAAGAGAGAACCGTAGAAGGTCATTTTTAAGCCTTAAACCAAACAGTTGATGTGATTGAGTTGCACAGTTGATAGTTGATTTAATGATTAACAACTATATTATACAAAATTTTCAAGCAACTTATCAAGCAATTTCAATCCCAAAATACCAAGACAATTGGTGAAATCATATAAATTTGTCTAACAGCCTTTTTAATGTTATTATTAAAAATTGCAAATTTCAAAGAAAAAAACTGAAAAAATACAGAAAAAATCCACCTTACGTGCAAATTAGCTCATATAATAAAAGCCCTGTTTCATCCCGAATCATAAAGAAACCGCTCGAAGAGCCCGTAGCCATTTTTTACCTCTTCTATTTTAATATTTTTCCACATTTCTCACTCACTTTCTTTGCTGTTTTTATAAAATTGTTACACAATTTGGTAGTTATTTCGTTGTACTTTTAAATTTCATAATGATTTTAATTACCATTTTTGAGCCGTACGCTTTTTTTGTCGCGAAATGCAAGTTCGGCGCTGTTTACTTGTGATTCTCCCTTTATGATTAAACTTAAATTAATATTACCCTACATAGAATAACGTAATCAAAAATAAATAGGTGCTACATAGCATTTTCTTTTCTTCTGTAATACTAGATCACGTTTGTAGGTTGGGTTTTAAAATGAAATTATTCTCAGTAACAATAACCAATTGCTTTTTATTATTTGAGTTCCAAACTTCAGATAATAAAGCAAGTTGGTCAATTCTTTGTGATATAAGTGCAGAAAGGATTAGATGGTTAACACTTCTTGATGAAGATAAAATTGGTTTAGCTTGTAGTTCGGAGCCATTGTAGTATGAAGGTAATAGCAATTGCTTATTGGAACGCACTTTTGGAACGCATCCCTGGCCTTTGTGGTACATTCTTTTCTTCCACCATCCAGCATTTCATCAAATTAGATGAATCGTTTTATCAACCTCTCCATTGTAATAAAAATAAATGAAGATACAATAACGGGTCAGACTTTTAGCTAAGACACAATCTATAACCATGCTTTTTTTTTCCGTTTTCCATTTTTTTGTATAGGGTTTCCTCTCATCTTTTCATATGTTATTTTTAGTATGTCTCAACTGTTTAGTCATGTTTTTCCGTTGATAAAGGCTTACGGATTTGAAGCCCAAACATTTGGATTTTATTAGTATATGTTTTTTTTCTAGTTTTCCGCTGTCTCAATTAAAAGTTACTCATTGTAATATTTTAATTTCGCTTTGATTATTTGTTATCAATAGATCACATCTAAAAGCCTGAATTATTGCACGGTAAGCAATAGCAAAGCAAAGAAAAAAAAATCATAAAAAAAAACTGGTAAAAGGTTTGAAGCTAGTGATTTGAGCATATGAATGACCGAATAATTTCTTTATATTTAAATTTCCAAAGATTGTACCCCTTTTTTCTTACTCTGTGCTCATCATTCCGCCCTATAAAGGTTGCTACTAGATTCTGTAATTTGTTCGACGTGCTTTTCATTTGCTAGAGAAGAAACTTACTTGATGATGTGAAATGGGTGTTACTTCAAACAGAACTAAGGTATTCTTCTTTGGTATGATTCTCTTTACAATTTTAACTGGATCTCCGTGTTCTATAACATAAAATAATATTGATTACTCAATCTGGATATTTTATAACTTATTGTCCAGCTGACTTAAATACTTTTATTTCCGGTCTTTAATGTTAATACGACTAGCCAAAGAGCTTGTAAAACGACAGCCATAAAAGAGAGGAAAGAAATAATAAATGTAGCATATATTGTTTATGAGGATTGGCAAAAAATTAGAAACTGGCTGAAAGCTCCAACACTATTCCGGTGCCATGAGCCAAAACACAGATAACTACCCAACTAGGCATACAATTTATCATCTTTAGATGAGACCTACTGACCATGCGATTTCTATGATGAGATATAGCTGCTCGCCTTTAAGCAGCAAAAAGGGGAAAAAAAGCTCTCTTGTGAGCGTCCCAAAACTATTTTTTCTTAAATTTAGCCGTTTTTTAAATTTGAATTATGTTTTTAGACCAATGTCAGTGATTTAAGTAAGAACACTCTGTACAACGTCTTAGTATAACAGCATAATATTTTAAGCGTTGATGTGGCCAGTGCCAAATTTTCATTTGTGTAATTTTCAAACTGGCGTGGTTTCATTCAAAGTTCATGATTTAACAGAGGATTGCACATATATGAGCGGTTGATTTGCTTGAGCGTCAACTAAACAACAACGACAACATCCCAAAACTCACTGACCGACTTAATTGTAAAAGTATCCACTCACTGGGGAAGTTGTTACTTGCTTTATATCACAGTGTCAAGGCTTCCTGATTAGCATTGACTGGCTGGTAGTTACCAGACTAATTAAAAAAAAGAAAAAAAAAAAACTACAAGAGTACTTCAGAAAGGTTTAAACCAAAATCCAAGCTTTTTCCTTGCAGAAACTAAATAAGTAACATTTTACAGGGGGCGTCATTTAAAATATTGACGCTTTCACCCGTCAAGAAAAACAAATGTCATTGGCCGAAAATTGGATAATTATTAAGAAGTTTTAACAGCTTGAAACTTCACGTGAAATAAAATTTGATTTTAGTGCTAATTTAATGGTTATTATACCTATTCAATGGGTGTTAGCGATTACTGGTTTTACCATTTGTAAGACTTTATTTAATATTAACTTTAAAACATCCCCCCCAAAAAAAACTTCAAAGAAAAGTAAAGAGCGGCGTTAAAATTTCAAACAATCAAACACAAACAAACAAACACAACGTAAAAACAATAGGGAATTTTTTTTTCCAAGACAGTGCAATTTAAATCGGTGAATATTTCGGCCCTATGTCCAAGGGCCGTCTTCAGCAAAACATTAAAGAAAAAATATATATAAAAACAAACTTACATTAAAATACGAAGTTTAAAACTAAAAATGCTTTTAAAAAAACGCTTTTAAAAAAGCCTTTAAAACAGCCCCAGTATCCTTACTTCAACGAAGTTCAACCAGGACTGATAAATAAAATGATGAGAGGATGAATTCATTCAAACGAAATAAAATGAAATTATTAACTGCAAGTTTTCAAAGCTAATCTTGCTTTTTTAGCAGCTAGTCTTAAAGGCCTTTTTGTAACGGGTTCAATACTATTGTCAATTGGTTTAATAAAATATTTTGTTAGATCATTCTTAATTAAATTTGAGTATAAAGAATTCAGTGAATATTCTCCTAAGTCCCTATTTAAGGAAATATTTTATTTATTTTGAGCCTAATTTCGATTGATTCCCGAACCACCTGTTTTATCCCCAAATCACTACTAATGAGAGAAGATTTTTCAAAAGTATTGTGTGGCTGGGATTATCAAATATATGGCTAGCTAAAGCAGAATCAAAGGAGTTATTAGAATTATTAGCAATTAACGCTTTGTCTATGTCTTCTTTATGCTGGTGTATCCGTTTTTCTAGATTCTGATGAGTTCTGCCAACGTAGTAATTGCCACAATCGCAAGGTATTTGATAAACCCCTCTTTGGCGAGTAACTGGGGTTTTATCATTACCGGAGTTTAAGAAATTTGTGATTTTAAAATTATTGGTGAAAACTAAATACAGATTATTTTTTGCGCAAATATTTTTTATTTTTGTGGTGATTCTTGGGATGTACGGAAGATAGACTATATTAGAGGGTTTTTCCGGAGCCTCACATTATGAAATATCGTTGAATTTACGAAAATGTCTTTTTAGTCTATGGTTAATCGTATTATTGACAAAAGGAATGGAGTATCCGTTGCCAAAAAGAATATCTCTCATAAAATTTATTTCTGCTTTTATGTATGAATCGGAGCAAATGTTCAGGGCACGATCAATGAGAGAAGTTACAACTGCTCTTTTAACTTGTGGGGGGTGATTTGAATTAAAATGAAGATATCTATAGTTTTGTGTTGGTTTTCTATAGATAGTGAAGTCAAAATTATTAGCATTACGGATAATTAGCACATCTAAAAATGGTAGTTTATTTTCAAATTCAATTTCTAGGGTAAACTGCAAATTTCTATCATAAGTATTAAGATGATCTAGGAAACCCCGAAGTTCAGTTTCCCCATAATTCCAAAGTGAAATTACGTCATCCATGTAACGACCCCAATAGACATGTTTTAAAAAATAAGAATTTAATGCCCAATTTTCAAGGTTCTCGACATAGATATTAGCCAGTAGGCCGGATAGAAAAAAAAAAAAAAAAAAAAAAAAAAAAAAAAAAAAAAAATTCCTAAAATAGGGACTTAGGAGAACATTCACTGAATTCTTTATACTCAAATTTAATTAAAACTGATTTAACAAAATATTTTATTAAACCAATTGACAATAGTAATGAACCCGTTACAAAAAGGCCTGTAAGACTAGCTGCTAAAAAAGCAAGATTAGCTTTGAAAACTTGCAGTTAATAATTTCATTTTATTTCGTTTGAATGAATTCATCCTCTCTCATCATTTTATTTATCAGTCCTGGTTGAACTTCGTTGAAGTAAGGATACTGGGGCTGTTTTAAAGGTTTTTTAAAAGCCTTTTTTTAAAAGCATTTTTAGTTTTAAACTTCGTATTTTAACGCAAGTTTTTTTTTTATATATATTTTTTCTTTAATGTTGTGCTGAGGACGGCCCTTGGACATAGGGCCGAAATATTCAGCGATTTAAATTGCACTGTCTTGGAAAAAAATTTGCCTATTGTTTTTACGTTGTGTTTGTTTGATATGGAAAGGCAGTGTGGTCTTCGTCAATATTTGCGTCTAGCTTATGGGGAGCAGTTGACCTATGATATTTTTTATTTTATTAGTTTAGGTAAAACACATGCAAATATTATTAATCAACAAACATTTTTAGAATCCTGCAGAAGCGAAAATTTTATTCCAAAGTCTTTAAGATATAAACTACATCTAAATACCCGGAAAGAAAGGCAATTTGCTCATACACTACAATTAAAAACCTTAGTCCATATTATTAAGGACAAAAAGCAAAAAAGACATATCATTTCCTCAAAAAGAAAATCTCTCGAAAGTTTTTTGTTTGAAAACCTGTCCACTGTTGATTTTTCTCAAGTTGTTAGATTAGAAAGGAATTTGTTTCGCCATGATTTTCGCATGTCAAAGGAACGACTTTATACAAAATTGGAAAAACAGAGAGAGGAATCTTCGATGAGAAACCGTATTTATTCTCCAAGATTCACTCCTGGACCCGGTATGGTTAACTTCTCTTCTAGAACATTTGAAACCCAGGAAATCGAAACACTGGAAAAAGGCCCAAAATTCTCTTTTCTGCCGAAACAGGTTCCCATGGCGGATATAGTCTCCTCTTTAGAGTCCGCTTTGCATAAATACTACCCATCTGTTTCAAACCATGATGAAGTTAGGTCTTGTCTCATAAATACCCTTTATAATAGCCAAAAAAAGGCAAAGTCTCCTACCACTTTCACACGAAAAAATTTGCACGACATAAAAATATTATCTAACCTCCGCAAAGACCCATCTATTATAATAACCAAAGCAGACAAAAGCAACTCACTCGTTGTCATGGATACGGCAGACTATGACAACAAAATCTTTTCACTTTTAAAAGACACAAGTACATATAAACCGATCACTCATGATCCTACTGATCAATCTACTAATAATATTATAAATGAATTAAAACAGCTACAACAGAATGGTAAAATCACACCACAATTATACAACAAATTTTGCCCCCGTGGTAGTTTCTGTCCAAAATTTTACGGCTTACCAAAACTGCATAAACAAGGTATTCCCCTAAGACCTATCGTAGCATGTACTAAAGCCGCCGCTTCCAATATTAGAAAATGGCTTTGCACAGCTTTCAAACCTTTACTGTATTCACAAAATTCCTACATCAGTAATTCGGCAGATTTGGTTAAAAAACTTAATAACACAAGTATTTCAGAAAACACAATAATTAGTAGTTTTGATATTGTTTCCATGTACACGAATATAGATGTGGCTACTTCTGAGCAATTATTAAAAACCAAAATAGAAGAAAATTATCACTTAATCGAAGACTCAGCGACAGGGATTGATGGTGAAGTTTTATTTAATCTTGTTAAAATCTGTAATAAGTTTTCAATGTATTTTCAGTTTCGTGATTCTTTTTATCAACAAATAAATGGGTTACCAATGGGAGCAGCTCTATCCGGCCTACTGGCTAATATTTATGTCGAGAACCTTGAAAATTGGGCATTAAATTCTTATTTTTTAAAACATGTCTATTGGGGTCGTTACATGGATGACGTAATTTCACTTTGGAATAATGGGGAAACTGAACTTCGGGGTTTCCTAGATCATCTTAATACTTATGATAGAAATTTGCAGTTTACCCTAGAAATTGAATTTGAAAATAAACTACCATTTTTAGATGTGCTAATTATCCGTAATGCTAATAATTTTGACTTCACTATCTATAGAAAACCAACACAAAACAATAGATATCTTCATTTTGATTCAAATCACCCCCCACAAGTTAAAAGAGCAGTTGTAACTTCTCTCATTGATCGTGCCCTGAACATTTGCTCCGATTCATACATAAAAGCAGAAATAAATTTTATGAGAGATATTCTTTTTGGCAACGGATACCCCATTCCTTTTGTCAATAATACGATTAACCATAGACTTAAAAGACATTTTCGTAAATTCAACGATATTTCACAATGTGAGGCTCCGGAAAAACCCTATAATATAATCTATTTTCCGTACATCCCAAGAATCACCACAAAAATAAAAAAAATATTTGCACAAAAAACAATCTGTATTTAGTTTTCACCAATAATTTTAAAATCACAAATTTCTTAAACTCCGGTAAAGATAAAACCCCAGTTACTCGCCAAACAGGGGTTTATCAAATACCATACGATTGTGGCAATTACTACGTTGGCAGAACTCATCAGAATCTAGAAAAACGGATACACCAGCATAAAGAAGACATAGACAAAGCGTTAATTGCTAATAATTCTAATAACTCCTTTCATTCTGCTTTAGCTAGCCATATATTTGATAATCCCAGCCACACAATACTTTTTGAAAAATCTTCTCTCATTAGTAGTGATTTGGGGATAAAACAGGTGGTCCGGGAATCAATCGAAATTAGGCTCAAAATAAATAAAAATATTTCCTTAAATAGGGACTTAGGAGAATATTCACTGAATTCTTTATACTCAAATTTAATTAAAAATGATCTAACAAAATATTTTATTAAACCAATTGACAATAGTATTGAACCCGTTACAAAAAGGCCTTTTAGACTAGCTGCTAAAAAAGCAAGATTAGCTTTGAAAACTTGCAGTTAATAATTTCATTTTATTTCGTTTGAATGAATTCATCCTCTCTCATCATTTTATTTATCAGTCCTGGTTGAACTTCGTTGAAGTAAGGATACTGGGGCTGTTTTAAAGGTTTTTTTAAAAGCGTTTTTTTAAAAGCATTTTTAGTTTTAAACTTCGTATTTTAATGTAAGTTTGTTTTTATATATATTTTTTCTTTAATGTTGTGCTGAAGACGGCCCTTGGAAATAGGGCCGAAATATTCACCGATTTAAATTGCACTGTCTTGGAAAAAAATTTCCCTATTGTTTTTACGTTGTGTTTGTTTGATATGAAAAGGCAGTGTGGTCTTCGTCAATATTTGCGCCTAGCTTATGGGGAGCAGTTGACCTATGATATTTTTTATTTTATTAGTTTAGGTAAAAAACATGCAAATATTATTAATCAACAAAATTTTTTAGAATCCTGCAGAAACGAAAATCTTATTCCAAAGTCTTTAAGACATAAACTACATCTAAATACCCGGAAAGAAGGGCAATTTGCTCATACACTACAATTAAAAACCTTAGTCCATATTATTAAGGACAAAAAGCAAAAAAGACATATCATTTCCTCAAAAAGAAAATCTCTCGAAAGTTTTTTGTTTGAAAACCTGTCCACTGTTGATTTTTCTCAAGTTGTTAGATTAGAAAGGAATTTGTTTCGCCATGATTTGCGCTTGTCAAAGGAACGACTTTATACAAAATTGGAAAAATTGAGAGAGGAATCTTCGATGAGAAACCGTATTTATTCTCCAAGATTCACTCCTGGACCCGGTATGGTTAACCTCTCTTCTAGAACATTTGAAACCCAGGAAATCGAAACACTGGAAAAAGGCCCAAAATTCTCTTTTCTGCCGAAACAGGTTCCCGTGGCGAATATAGTCTCCTCTTTAGAGTCCGCTTTGCATAAATACTACCCATCCGTTTCAAACCCTGATGAAGTTAGGTCTTGTCTCATAAATACCCTTTATAATAGCCAAAAAAAGGCTAAGCTTTCACACGAAAAAATTTGCACGACATAAAAATATTATCTAACCTCCGCAAAGACCCATCTATAACCAAAGCAGACAAAAGCAACTCACTCGTTGTCATGGATACGGCAGACTATGACAACAAAATCTTTTCACTTTTAAAAGACACAAGTAGGGGGAAGAAAAGACGATTGGTCAGAGTGAAAAGGCATTTTATATTTTTGAATGTTTTTACTGCTTAGACCAAATTTTTGATTTTATTTATCTGCTGTCAAGTTGAAAAAAGTGTCTTTTAAGTTCATTGTACTGATTTTTCTAGGATATATAGACTAGACTAGGCTACCTGGTAATTTTGATAGGTGGGGATGGAGGAGGAGCCTCCTGTACCACATATGACTCTGAACAACTGTTCAGGAAGGGGTTTTTGCTATGGTAATCAGACTCATGACTTGTGCTCAGGCACTCAGACTAAAATGACAATGACTTCTGTGCATATACTAGCTAAGGGTTTTATTAATAATAGAGAGTCAACCATCCCTAGGACAGCTAGAATATTTTTAGGTAGATACTTGACAAAGGAATTTAGAAACCATGAGTGTAAGGGTCATTATGGAGTGATTAGTCAGTGCCCAGGTCCTGGTGGTAGTATTGAAATATTAGCCAATAGTGAAGAAATAGCAGTAAATTTACTAGCCCTAAATGACCTGAAAGTAGAAAATGTAGTTCTTCGGTTTGAAAGAAAAGACATCAGAAATGCAAAACAAGTGAAAAATAAAAGAGGTATAGTATTTATCCCAAAGGGTTTTGCTGACAAAGAGGAAATAAAGAGTGAAATAAAAAACAACCCAGAAGTAAGTGAAATCAGTTTCATGGAAAAGAGAGATACTTTGCAAGAAAATAAAGAAAGTGTTTATAGACTTATAGTAGAATACCAAGAAGAAGTAAAATTCCCAAAAAGAATATCAATATGGGGAGCACTTTTTAGTGTAAAACAATATATACCCCCTGCTCTGAGATGCTATAAGTGCCAAAAATTTGGACATACAGCTTTAAACTGTTGGGCTGGTGAAAGATGCCTTCTTTGCTCTGGAAAGCATAATCTAAATGAATGCCCTGAGAAAAATAAGAAACCTGAAGAGCAAACACTAGTGTGTGCAAACTGCAAGGGTCCACACTCTGCAAACAGCAAACAATGTCTCCATTATCATGAGAGAACAGAAGCTCTTAAAATAGCTTACACAAAAAATATGACTTATAAGGAAGCACTGTGTCAAGTTAATAAGATAACAGTTCCTTCAACAAGCCATTTTAATGTCCCTAAAGAAAAAACTAATGAACTAAAACAGAACACTAGCTTGATGGAACAAAGCACTAGAGTGGATAAATTAGAAAAATGCCTCACCTCAGTTGCCTCTCTTCTTACTACTATATGTGAGTCATTGATCGATATGCTACCCAAAACTTCAGAAAAAATAGGAATAGTAAGAAATTTTACTAGGGTCCTAGATGAAGTTCTTGACCTTGTCCGTGGGGCAACTAAAAATTCTGCAAGCAATGACCATACAGATATAGAACAGAGTGAGACTAAAATGGTAAAAAGAGCCCGCACATCACCTGACAAAGAGAACTCACCAGGCAAAGGAAAAAATCTAAAGAAGGGTAAGCACATCAATAAAACATGAAGGTCCTGCAACTAAACACACGAGGAATGGGGAAAACTAAAACTGCTCTTATAAATACTTTAATAATAAGAGGTAAACCTGATCTGGTGCTCCTCCAAGAGACTCTACTAACTAATGAAAAGAAAACACCAAAATTTCCAGGCTTTCATCCTGTACGGTGGAATAGAGAAGGAAAAAAAGGAGGAGGTCTGCTGACACTGGTAAGAGAAAATATACCCTTCAGGAAGATACAAGTGCCCTTTACAGGTAAAAATGAAGTTGGATTTGTGAATGTCAAACTGGATGACAATAGATGGTTATCTGTTGTTAATTATTATAATAGAGCAACAGTGGATTTTGATGTGAGTCAATTTAAAAAGATCAATGACCTATATGAAAGTGACAAATTTATAGGAGGTGATTTCAACCTTCATAATAAAATGTGGGATACTACATCACAACAGGACCAACAATCTCTTGCCTTTGCTGACTATATCTTGGAGCCTGAAAGTAACATCTGCCTTATTACACCATGTGATCTGGGCACTAGGCTTAACATAACTAATGGTAAGTACTCTACTCTAGATTTAACACTTGTTTCTTTTTCATTAGCTGTAAATCATCACGTCCAACTAGCTGGCGCAGTAGATTCTGATCATCTTCCAGTAATAGTGGAACTAGAGGAATGCATAGATTCCCCAGAATTCCAGAGAACAAAAATGTGGAAATTCTGTAATAGCAAATGGCCAAGCTGGCAAAGTACCATTGCCTCTAAAATCCAAAAAATTTCACCTGATTATCCAGTTGATTTAATGAATGAACAAATTACAAATTTACTAGTGAAAGCTAGTGAAGATATTTTTGGTTTTTGTAAGCCTAAAAAAACAAAAAGAAACTCCATTCCAGGCTGGAATGCTAACTGTGAAAAAGCTTGGCTGGAAAAAAAAAGAAGCTAGAAACCGATATGCAAGAAATCCAACAATAAGTAATAAAATAGAGATGAATAGGGCCACTGCAGCCCTAAAAAAAACTATCCTTCAAGAAACAAGAGAAGGCTGGAAGAAACTAATTGAGGAAAAATTTTCAAATAATACAACTATAAAAGATATGTGGTGAAATTTTAAAATCTATACTGGCCAAAAAATCCCCCAAAAATTCCTGTCCTACTCAAAAAGGATGGCAGGGAGTTCACAGCTCCAGAGGATAAAATGAAGATCCTCCTAGAAAATTTTTTGAAAAGTGATCACAGATACCCTCATCAAACACCAAGCAATACAATTATTGAAAAGATAAACCACCCTCCAATGGAAGACTTCACTCTGGAAGAACTTGAAAATGCTTTAAAGAAAATCAAACCAGGAGCAACTGGTCCTGATCAAATACACAACCAAATGCTAAAAAATTTACCAGAGGAAGCCAAAAACACACTTCTGATTCTTTTTAACAAGTCTGTTAAAGAGGGGTATACTCCCAAGGAGTGGAGAAAGACATCCATTATCCCAATACCTAAAACAGGAAAGGAATCTTCTAGCCCAGATTCATATAGACCCGTTTCTCTAACATCCTGCCTCTGTAAATTACTAGAACACTTGATAAAAAATAGAATTCTTGAGGTTGTAATAAAATCTGCTCAGAAAGAGCAGTTTGGTTTTCTTCCAAACCGGAGCACAACTGACTGCCTAGTTAGACTTGAGAACCAAATAAAACAAGGCTTCAGATGCAGGAAGGATACATTTGCTGTCTTCTTAGACATGAAATCTGCATTTGACCGAGTAGATGTGGACAAGCTGTTGAAAAAAGTAGAGGAGATTGGTGTTCCTATAGAGTAAGTCAATTGGATCTCTAGCTTTTTGAGGAATCGTGAGGTTAGAGTATCTGCTGGAGGATATAATACAGATTTTCAGATTAAAACTGACATGGGACTACCTCAGGGAGGTGTGTTAAGCCCATATTGTTTATTATTTATTGCTGTGACTTGGACCTCTCAACTGTCCTTGGCTGCAAAACATATATATATGCAGATGATATTGCACTAGTTACAACTGGAAAAACACCCCATCATCTACAGTCAGTGATGCAAAAAGCATTGAATAACGTACAACAATGGTGTAGAGAGAATAATATGATATTATCACCTGAGAAAACAGTTGGTATGCTTTTCTCAAAAAGTAATAACACTCTAATACCACAGGTGAATCTTCAAAATCAGGTTATTAGGGTGGATGATTCTTTTTGTTACCTAGGCCTAATTTTGGATAGTAAAATGACTTGGTTGAGACATACAGAGTATTTACTTGGTAATATAAAGGGTAGGTTAAACCTCATAAATGTAATGTGCCTAGGAAAAAGGGGCGCTTCTTATAAGTGCCTTAGTAAAATTATAAAGGCTGTTATTGTTAGTAAGTTTGATTATGACAGCTTTATATATGGTGATACTAGTAAGAAGAATTTAAAAAAGTTAGATGTAGCTTATCATAGTGCTCTTAGGCGATCCTTAGGCTGCCTTAATAGTACCCCTGTTCCTGCAATGATGATTGAGTTGGGGGTGAATACCCTTACATTACGACGTGATAAGTTACTTGTGAAGTATTTTGCTAAGAAGGCTAGTCTAGATGATCATCTTATTAACATAGAAATAATAAGAAATTACAATAGAGATATTAGTTTTAAGACCAGGAATATTCCTGCTTTTTATAGATGTATTAATTTACTTTCTAGTGAGTGCCCAAATATAACACCAATAAATGAGATTGCCTTTGAGGATAGTGTATTAAATAAACCATGTGAAATAAAGGATAATGTGTATTTCCCTATGTCTGACCGTGGTAATGAGGATAATGTGACTTTAAAACAGGACTGGTTTAGACAGACTGACCATTTAAGAGACCATGTACAAATTTTTACTGATGGATCTAAGTCTGATGAGGGTGCTGGTTGTGCAGTAGTGATTCCCAGTATGTCAATTCCATATAGTTTCAAGTTACCAAGTAGCCTATCTATTTTTTCAATTGAGATGATAGCATTGTATAAGGCTTTAGATTTTATAAAGTCATATAGACATGCACAGAGATGGATGATTTGTTCTGACTCTGCATCGGCCCTTAAGTACCTGATGAATGAACATGACCCTAGTCGTGAGATGGTTTATAGAAAAAATCAAATTGTTAGGTCATTAGAATGTATGGGGAATAATATACTTTTGGTATGGGTCCCAGCACATGTTGGAATTGCTGGAAATGAATCTGCTGATAATATGGCTAAGTGGGGTATTTTAAATGGCCAGAGTGTAATTGTAAAACCTACACAAAGTGAATATATAACATGTATTTATAATGTATTATGTGATAGGGAGAGAAATGAGTATATTAGAAATTGTGTAAACCCATTTTTAGAGCTTTATGATTATAGGCCACCACCTGATGGACTAGTACATGATGTTAGATTTGTTGCTGCTACTATTTTCAGATTGAGGACAGGTCATGCCAAAACCCGTTCAGTTTTGCATAAGTGGGGCAGAGCTGACTCTCCGTATTGTGATATTTGTAATGAGTATGATGATGTTAGACATATCCTAATGAAATGTAGGAAATATGATGTACAAAGAAATGTATTTAGAAGTTTAATTTTAAAGTATTTCAGTGCATTTACAATGAGAGCAATCCTTGGTCATGCTAAGTCCCCTAAGTGGGCCCATAGAAAGGCTATATCCTTATTGACTAAGTATATAAAAAATTGTAATTTGCATAAAGTTCTATAATATTTGTATTTTAATTTTTTTTTTTTTTTTTTTTTTTTTTTTTTTTTTATTAGATATGTTATTTGACCATAGCAGAATGCGATGTGAAAAAAGGTGTCAGTGTTTTAAATAAGAACACTCTGTACAACGTCTTAGTACAATCCCATGATAGTTAAGTGTTGACGTGGCCTGTGCCAAACATATATTTGTGTGATTCAATGTGACGTGGCTCCATTGACCCAAGATTTATTAGAGGATCGCACGTATACGAGCGGTTGATTCGCTCAAACGTCAACTAAACAACAACAACAACAACAACAACAACAAGACACAAGTACATATAAACCGATCACTCATGATCCTACTGATCAATTTACTAATAATATTATAAATGAATTAAAACAGCTAAAACAGAATGGTAAAATCACACCACAATTATACAACAAATTTTACCCCCGTGGTAGTTTCTGTCCAAAATTTTACGGCTTACCAAAACTGCATAAACAAGGTATTCCCCTAAGACCTATCGTAGCATGTACTAAAGCCCCCGCTTCCAATATTGGAAAATGGCTTTGCACAGCTTTCAAACCTTTACTGTATTCACAAAATTCCTACATCAGTAATTCGGCAGATTTGGTTAAAAAACTTAATAACACAAGTATTTCAGAAAACACAATAATTAGTAGTTTTGATACTGTTTCTATGTACACGAATATAGATGTGGCTACTTCTGAGCAATTATTAAAAACCAAAATAGAAGAAAATTATCACTTAATCGAAGACTCAGCGACAGGGATTGATGGTGAAGTTTTATTTAATCTTGTTAAAATCTGTAATAAGTTTTCAATGTATTTTCAGTTTCGTGATTCTTTTTATCAACAAATAAATGGGTTACCAATGGGAGCAGCTCTATCCGGCCTACTGGCTAATATTTATGTCGAGAACCTTGAAAATTGGGCATTAAATTCTTATTTTCTAAAACATGTCTATTGGGGTCGTTACATGGATGACGTAATTTCACTTTGGAATTATGGGGAAACTGAACTTCGGGGTTTCCTAGATCATCTTAATACTTATGATAGAAATTTGCAGTTTACCCTAGAAATTGAATTTGAAAATAAACTACCATTTTTAGATGTGCTAATTATCCGTAATGCCAATAATTTTGACTTCACTATCTATAGAAAACCAACACAAAACAATAGATATCTTCATTTTAATTCAAATCACCCCCCACAAGTTAAAAGAGCAGTTGTAACTTCTCTCATTGATCGTGCCCTGAACATTTGCTCCGATTCATACATAAAAGCAGAAATAAATTTTATGAGAGATATTCTTTTTGGCAACGGATACCCCATTCCTTTTGTCAATAATACGATTAACCATAGACTAAAAAGACATTTTCGTAAATTCAACGATATTTCACAATGCGAGGCTCCGGAAAAACCATCTAATATAATCTATCTTCCGTACATCCCAAGAATCACCACAAAAATAAAAAATATTTGCACAAAAAACAATCTGTATTTAGTTTTCACCAATAATTTAAAAATCACAAATTTCTTAAACTCCGGTAAAGATAAAACCCCAGTTACTCGCCAAAGAGGGGTTTATCAAATACCATGCGATTGTGGCAATTACTACGTTGGCAGAACTCATCAGAATCTAGAAAAACGGATACACCAGCATAAAGAAGACATAGACAAAGCGTTAATTGCTAATAATTCTAATAACTCCTTTGATTCTGCTTTAGCTAGCCATATATTTGATAATCCCAGCCACACAATACTTTTTGAAAAATCTTCTCTCATTAGTAGTGATTTGGGGATAAAACAGGTGGCCCGGGAATCAATCGAAATTAGGCTCAAAATAAATAAAAATATTTCCTTAAATAGGGACTTAGGAGAATATTCACTGAATTCTTTATACTCAAATTTAATTAAAAATGATCTAACAAAATATTTTATTAAACCAATTGACAATAGTATTGAACCCGTTACAAAAAGGCCTTTAAGACTAGCTGCTAAAAAAGCAAGATTAGCTTTGAAAACTTGCAGTTAATAATTTCATTTTAATTCGTTTGAATGAATTCATCCTCTCTCATCATTTTATTTATCAGTCCTGGTTGAACTTCGTTGAAGTAAGGATACTGGGGCTGTTTTAAAGGTTTTTTAAAAGCGTTTTTTTAAAAGCATTTTTAGTTTTAAACTTCGTATTTTAATGTAAGTTTGTTTTTATATATATTTTTTCTTTAGTGTTGTGCTGAAGACGGCCCTTGGACATAGGGCCGAAATATTCACCGATTTAAATTGCACTGTCTTGGAAAAAAAATTTCCCTATTGTTTTTACGTTGTGTTTGTTTGATATGGAAAGGCAGTGTGGTCTTCGTCAATATTTGCGTCTAGCTTATGGGGAGCAGTTGACCTATGATATTTTTTATTTTATTAGTTTAGGTAAAAAACATGCAAATATTATTAATCAACAAAAATTTTTAGAATCCTGCAGAAACGAAAATCTTATTCCAAAGTCTTTAAGATATAAACTACATCTAAATACCCAGAAAGAAGGACAATTTGCTCATACACTACAATTAAAAACCTTAGTCCATATTATTAAGGACAAAAAGCAAAAAAGACTATCATTTCCTCAAAAAGAAAATCTCTCGAAAGTTTTTTGTTTGAAAACCTGTCCACTGTTGATTTTTCTCAAGTTGTTAGATTAGAAAGGAATTTGTTTCCTCATGATTTTCGCTTGTCAAAGGAACGACTTTATACAAAATTGGAAAAATTGAGAGAGGAATCTTCGATGAGAAACCGTATTTATTCTCCAAGATTCACTCCTGGACCCGGTATGGTTAACCTCTCTTCTAGAACATTTGAAACCCAGGAAATCGAAACACTGGAAAAAGGCCCAAAATTCTCTTTTCTGCCGAAACAGGTTCCCGTGGCGGATATAGTCTCCTCTTTAGAGTCCGCTTTGCATAAATACTACCCATCTGTTTCAAACCCTGATGAAGTTAGGTCTTGTCTCATAAATACCCTTTATAATAGCCAAAAAAAGGCTAAGTCTCCTACCACTTTCACACGAAAAAATTTGCACGACATAAAAATATTATCTAACCTCCGCAAGACCCATCTATTATAATAACCAAAGCAGACAAAAGCAACTCACTCGTTGTCATGGATACGGCAGACTATGACAACAAAATCTTTTCACTTTTAAAAGACACAAGTACATATAAACCGATCACTCATGATCCTACTGATCAATTTACTAATAATATTATAAATGAATTACAACAGCTAAAACAGAATGGTAAAATCACACCACAATTATACAACAAATTTTACCCCCGTGGTAGTTTCTGTCCAAAATTTTACGGCTTACCAAAACTGCATAAACAAGGTATTCCCCTAAGACCTAATGTAGAATGTACGAAAGCCCCCGCTTCCAATATTGGAAAATGGCTTTGTACAGCTTTCAAACCTTTACTGTATTCAAAAAATTCCTACATCAGTAATTCGGCAGATTTGGTTAAAAAACTTAATAACACAAGTATTTCAGAAAACACAATAATTAGTAGTTTTGATATTGTTTCCATGTACACGTATATAGATGTGGCTACTTCTGAACAATTATTAAAAACCAAAATAGAAGAAAATTATCACTTAATCGAAGACTCAGCGACAGGGATTGATGGTGAAGTTTTATTTAATCTTGTTAAAATCTGTAATAAGTTTTCAATGTATTTTCAGTTTCGTGATTCTTTTTATCAACAAATAAATGATTTACCAATGGGAGCAGCTCTATCCGGCCTACTGGCTAATATTTATGTCGAGAACCTTGAAAATTGGGCATTAAATTCTTATTTTTTTAAACATGTCTATTGGGGTCGTTACATGGATGACGTAATTTCACTTTGGAATTATGGGGAAACTGAACTTCGGAGTTTCCTAGATCATCTTAATACTTATGATAGAAATTTGCAGTTTACCCTAGAAATTGAATTTGAAAATAAACTACCATTTTTAGATGTGCTAATTATCCGTAATGCTAATAATTTTGACTTCACTATCTATAGAAAACCAACACAAAACAATAGATATCTTCATTTTAATTCAAATCACCCCCCACAAGTTAAAAGAGCAGTTGTAACTTCTCTCATTGATCGTGCCCTGAACATTTGCTCCGATTCATACATAAAAGCAGAAATAAATTTTATGAGAGATATTCTTTTTGGCAACGGATACCCCATTCCTTTTGTCAATAATACGATTAACCATAGACTAAAAAGACATTTTCATAAATTCAACGATATTTCACAATGTGAGGCTCCGGAAAAACCCTCTAATATAATCTATCTTCCGTACATCCCAAGAATCACCACAAAAATAAAAAATATTGGCACAAAATACAATCTGTATTTAGTTTTCACCAATAATTTTAAAATCACAAATTTCTTAAACTCCGGTAAAGATAAAACCCCAGTTACTCGCCAAAGAGGGGTTTATCAAATACCATGCGATTGTGGCAATTACTACGTTGGCAGAACTCATCAGAATCTAGAAAAACGGAGACACCAGCATAAAGAAGACATAGACAAAGCGTTAATTGCTAATAATTCTAATAACTCCTTTGATTCTGCTTTAGCTAGCCATATATTTGATAATCCCAGCCACACAATACTTTTTGAAAAATCTTCTCTCATTAGTAGTGATTTGGGGATAAAACAGGTGGTCCGGGAATCAATCGAAATTAGGCTCAAAATAAATAAAAATAAATAAAAAAAATAGGGACTTAGGAGAATATTCACTGAATTCTTTATGCTCAAATTTAATTAAAAATGATCTAACAAAATATTTTATTAAACCAATTGACAATAGTATTGAACCCGTTACAAAAAGGCCTATAAGACTAGCTGCTAAAAAAGCAAGATTAGCTTTGAAAACTTACAGTTAATAATTTCATTTTATATCGTTTGAATGAATTCATCCTCTCTCATCATTTTATTTATCAGTCCTGGTTGAACTTCGTTGAAGTAAGGATACTGGGGCTGTTTTAAAGGTTTTTTTAAAAGCGTTTTTTTAAAAGCATTTTTAGTTTTAAACTTCGTATTTTAATGTAAGTTTGTTTTTATATATATTTTTTCTTTAATGTTGTGCTGAAGACGGCCCTTGGACATAGGGCCGAAATATTCACCGATTTAAATTGCACTGTCTTGGAAAAAAATTTCCCTATTGTTTTTACGTTGTGTTTGTTTGATATGGAAAGGCAGTGTGGTCTTCGTCAATATCAAACACAAAGTAAGTATCGCTTAGAAATAGCAGGTTTTACCATAATGAATGAAACCTAAAACAAACAAAAATAAAAATGAATAATAATCAAACGAACTTAAGCGATGCTAATCCACAAACTATGTTTTTCAAAATGTTATTACCGCTGGGAATTGTTTTTGCTGCAAGAATTTTTTAATAATTAAGGCAACTGAACATAGAAAAGTCTAGGAGGAGGGGGGGAATCCAGGAGATAAAATACCTCATCCCTCTCTGCTTTCAATGAGGGTTCCAGGTCGATCGAAAAAAACCCACTTATCCTTGACATACGGGCCCAGACATTAAACATTTCTTTTGTCCATAAGGTTCCCCTTTTCCAAAGGACTTTCCGGATTAGAAGCCGTTGGGAAAAACGATGCTTTGGATCTTTCCAAAGCCGTATCTTAACCTAATTAGGTTTGTGCCCCTAGCCTATTTTTCTTAACATTTGGGATTCTCTAGGGAAATAGACTTAGGAATGAAGTCTTTCAGACGCTTGTTGAAATACATTTTTTGGTTCATTTTTCAGGAGCCCATGCCTCCACCCTAACTTGTTTTAAGATTGACGTTTTCTTTGCCCATACATATAAGTTTGAAGTCGTTCAAAAAAAAAATTCATTGACTGAATTTCGGTCAAACATTTTTTTTTTAAATTGGTGTTGAGTTAGGATAAAAAGTAATATTATCAAGTTAGCATTAGAGGGGAAATATTTGTCAGTAGCCAGCTTCTTTAAAAGCCTGTTTTTTCTTCTTCTTAAATTTCGGCTACAGAAGGTCATGAATCTTTTTAATAGGCTACAGTTACTGATATAATCATGGTTTGGCTGCACTTGGCAAAAAACATTTTTTCTGAATGTAATGTTCAGGTTTTTCGGGACAACGATGGCATATAAGAGGGTTTAAAGATGCATTTTTCATTGATTGTGTTTTGCACGACAAATTGAGCGGCTCATCTTGCACAACACGTTTTAGATCCAATTTTGTCATGGGAGTGCCACTTGACTTGCATTCTTGGAAATATGAAAGGGAAGGTGATAAGTTCTTTTGTTTTAGAACTACGCTGTCTCTGTCCGAAAACTTAAAAGGCCCATCATTTGTACCATTTCCTGAATAGACGCTTGCCATTTGATTGGAAGTATCGAATGCTCTGCATCGTGAAGGATGTGCAGTATAAGGCGGCAACGTATTTCCGACATTTGGAATGTCATTGTGTTTGTCAATAGCCTCAAATGCATCCAACATTATGTTGTTTCTATCAGGAGACTTGAACAGATTTTCTGTATCCATGTTTAATACTTCACTGGGAGTATAGACTGTTTCGTATCCCGGAGAATGTACGATAGGCGTATGTAACAACAGATCTTCACCCTTAGGAGTGCTAACATCTTTGTGAATAGTCTTAAATATCTCTATCATTTGATATTTTTTCAGCCACTTTTGATCATGATTTCTTAAACTATCATCAGCATATATAAAGTAGGACATTTTAAATCTTATCAGTTTTTAATCTCTCTAAAACATCTGTCCTAATGTTCCATCAAACAATATGTCATTTATGATACCATAATATAAAGTTGATATTATTTATTATCTGCTACAACTACTCGATGAGCATACAAGCAATCAGCATGTAAAATTTAAATAAGATGCTTTTGCGCCAAACAGAAATTTGAAAATCGAAGAAATGATCATTGTTTCCTATTGTGCAAATTATTTCCTTCTAGTTATGACGTCAGTTATCTTAACTTAAGGTTGATATGACGCATTCAGTTCCAGCTCAATTTTCCTTCTGCCTTGTGTTTGTTTACCTTTGGAGGAAGGTTTTATTAGAAACAAAAATAAAAGTATATGAGCAAGTATTGTCATAACAGGAATAATTACAAATGTTCTACGAACACAAAAATATGCTATAGCTGCAATCTGGTGAAGAAGGAACCACGGAACATAGCAGCCAAAAATTAAAAAACGCGTAAAAAAAACTGACTTGTGAGAAAAATTTGCCATTTATTGTTGATTTAGGAATGGTATCTATTATCTCCATTAGCCCTGATAGTATAATGATATTTTGAAAACTAATCTATGGGAATTTCGAAATATAACCTGAAAACCATCGAAAATGGTGTCGGATCGAAACAAAAGTAAATCATTGGAATAGCCATTGCCAACAATCATATACAGGGAGCTTACGGCCCCACTGGCTTCAGCAACAAGAATTTTTTTTTTGCAGGGGTAGCACTGATCTGTCCTCTTTTTTTTTTATTACTGCAAGTGGGGAACTAGAATAACATAGAGAGCTGTTTAAGGGCTCACTTGAAAGGAAGTTGCTATATCTAGTGCCTTTTGTGGTTAAATAAAATACTGCCATTTGAAGCTGATTCAGGAATGGTAATTACCATCTATACCAATCTAATGGTAAAAATTTATCGCAAAAAAGAAATTTATAGAAAATTCGAAATATAGCCTGAAATTCCTCAAAAATGGTGTCGGATCAAACTGCCTCATTGAAATCTTTATAGCCGAAAACACCATATAGAAGATTCACAGTCTCCCATCTTATGCAACAAGGAAATGTCACTTTTTCGCATGGAAAGAAGTGACAAAAACACGTAGCAGATCTGAATTTTTTTTCTTCTTTTTTTCAATCGCCAAAAACATTCAAGGTTTCAGATCGGTTTTGGATCTGGGTTTTGTTGTGAGTCTCAAGACCATCAAAAGTATTATAAGTCTAAGTGATTAAAAATGTTTTGAATGTGGTAACTCCCTTGGACCAGGGTCATTTATATATTTACAGTGAAATTTTTTTTAGCGGTCCAAACAGCGGAATGTGTTCATGCATTTTAACTCATATAGTCAAGGGTGGCCGGCGTTTATCACAGCCCCCCTCCGAAAAATACCCCCCGTGGAAAATAAGGCTTTCCAAATTTTCAGAATTTATTTGAGTTTTATTTTATTAATTTCCGTAGGGGGAAGGAATTTTGGTACTTGTGTATTATGCGCCACTCACTTAAGTTTACGCTGTGTAAAATTCGCGAACACACCGGTTTTTTCGTTAGTTTCTTCGTTACTTTAGAAATAAATTTGGGCTATAGGTTTGCACATTAGGGGGGGGGGGGGCAAAAAAGTATAGCGGGTCTGCCTGCAAAATGTGTTTGGTACAATTATTCTGCATATTAGATAGATAGACAAATAAGTGTATTTTAAAGCCAATTATACAGCCATGAACACAGAAAAATAACATAAATGAAAGGCACAAATAACATAAACTTTTATCAGAGAACATCATAAGACACTTAAATGTAGGACACTTAACACTACATTAACCTAATAATAGTACTTAATACTTGGAAAAAACACTTAAATGAAACATTACATTTACTTTATACTGATTTTTTTTTTCAGTTAACAAAATTTCCAGATACCTCGCTATTCTTCTGTAATTTTTAGTGGTCACATACCTAGAAAGAATTTTTTTCTGACCTCAAACTGTCCAAATGCTTTACCCCCCGGTAAACCCCCCCCCCCTCCCCAATTCTTACTTCTTAATATACAGAATAATTGTACCTACTTTACCCCCCCCCCCCCTCCACCCACCCCCCTAATGTGCAAATATATAGCCTAAATTCGTTTCTAAAGTAACGAAGAAACCAGTTTGTTTTCGAGTTTTACACATCGTAATCTTGAGTCAGTGGCGTATAACACAAGTGTCGGACTTTATCATGGAGAGAGAAGTTTAACGTAAAGAGCGAGGTCTTGAGGAGAATGCAACCCCTTTCATATATGTAATAATTTCAGTTCGTTTTAAGGTTTGATGTTGCTTCTCACTTTCAGGTGTTTTTTTTATTTAATTACTTACAGATAGTATTTGTTTATGGGAAACATAAGTTTTTTAAAGAAAAGTAAAGAGCCTCGTTAAACCAAAAATGAGCACAAATAAAGTCAAACAATATGAAAAGTAAAAACTATGGAGTATAATAGAAACAAAATTAAAAAGATGTAAAATATTTTCTATATGAAAAAGACAATGTCAATATAAAAAGGAACAGAAATTAATATAAACAACTTTTTATACAAAACAAGTTTGTCAAAGAATAGTAAACAGCCTCGTTCAGCCAAAAATGAGCAGAAATAAATTCAAATAATTTTCCAAGCGTAAAACGACCATAAATAAATGAATTGAATCCAAAACGAACAGAAATTACAATAAATAGCCCATTCAAACTCAAAATAGCAACAATTAGCATGAGTAAGCCTGACAACCCCCACAACTCCTCAAGACCAGAATATAATTTGTACTTTACTGAAAGCAAAATACATTTTAGTTTTCACTTTTTTGACTTTAACAAATAAAGAAGCATTAAGACTATAAGGAATAAATATCACAATATGTATATCAAACTGACAATACACGGTTATTTTATTTATTTTTTTTTAAGTAAAGTGCAAATTATTTTCTGGTCTGAAGAAGACATGGGTGTTGTCAGCCATATTCCTTTTAATTTTTGCTCGTTTTGAGTTTGACTAGGATATCTATTGTAATTTCTGTTAGTTTTGGGTTTCATTTATTTGTTAATGGTGATTTGTGGTAGTTTTACACTTGGAAGATAGGAAAAACAAACTCGTAGAATTTGACAACGCTACCGTCCGTAAATAACTTAAACATTATAGAATTTGTTGGTTCCCAAAGCCAACTATCCTTTGAAAGGATAGCTAAACCTTCTTAAACTTTTTGGTGCCATATGTTTTAGCTTAATTTTGATGATTGTTCGCCTATATTTTTTTTCATCTTCTGTTTTTTTTTAATTTGACACCCACTACTGCCAAAAATTGCAGAAGCTCATGAATATGGAAGTTTTTTCAACACAAATGGATTTGTGTTTTTTTTTCTACGTTTTTAAGACACGTCTGGTGTGTAAAATTCCTCTTTTTCCCGTTCCTTAGCACTTTTCACCGGAACTAAGAAAAAACTCATATAAAAGTTTCAAATTTAGAAACATTATTTTCCACAGGGGGAGGGTATTATTTTCCGCAAGGGTATTTTCTACGTTGAGGTATTTTCCAGGGGGTTAAACACCCCCCATTCACTATATTCATTTATATTATTTTACTGTGTTCATGGCCGTATATTTGGCTTTAAAATGCACTTATTTATCTATGTATCTAATATTCTGAATAATTGTACCAAACACATGTTCCGTGCAGACCCACTATACTTTACCCCCTCCCCTAATGTGCAAATCTATAGCCCAAATTTATTTCTAAAGTAACGAAGAAACTAACAAAAAACCGATGTGTTCTCAAATTTTACACAGCGTAAACTTGAGTGAGTGGCGCATAATACACAAATACCTATAGCCCTTCCCCGTACGGAAAAAAAAAAAAATAAAATTTGGAAAGCCGTATTTTCCACGGGGGTATTTTCCGGGGGGGGGGTCCGTGGAGAGTATTTTCCGGGGGGGGGGGTAAACACCTAGAACCTAGTCAAGTGAGTTACTACAGTATGTTCCAAAAGAAACAGTGCACTGAACACAAAAAAGGATATTTATACATTTAAAATGTTTAAATGTAGTTGAAAATGTTTTCCCAAAAGATTTTAAATATTATATTTAGATAATTTAGAATTCTTTCCATATAAAGTGCATGTTGTTCATGAACTGAAGCCTCAAGATTCACAAAAACGCGTACTCTTCTGTCGGTGGTTTGAAAATTTTATTCTAGAGAAAGGTGAAAACATTTTAAACCATACATTCTTCAGTGATGAAGCATGGTTCTATTTGTCCGGGTACATGAACAGTCAGAACTCTAGAGTGTGGTTTACAATAAATCCTCATGCTCTGTTTCAGAAGCCACTCCACGATCAAAAAGTTGGTGTTTGGTGTGCTTTGTCAAGGCGGCGTATCATTGGACCTATCTTTTTTGAAAACACCATCACATCTGATTGTTACATTCATAACATCCTGGAGCCATTTTTTGATCAACTGACGGAGCAAGAAAAGCAACAAGGCTGATTCCAGCAAGATGGTGCAACTGCACATACGGCTCGTGTCAGTATGGCTGCAGTTGGTGATGTCTTTGGGGATCGTGTGATCTCTCGTGGTTTGTGGCCACCTCGATCACCGGATTTAACACCTCCTGACTTTTATTTGTAGGGCAAATTGAAAGGCTCAGTGTATGCTGACAATCCTCGAACTACGGATGAACTGAAGCAGAAAATATCAAGTGTTATTCAAAACATCAAACCTGATGAACTTGAATGTGTTTTTCAAAACATGCAGCGTCGCGCTCGTTTATGTCTGCGAGTGAATGGCGCACACTTTCAACAGTTATTGTAGATCATATCTTACTGCACGAATCAATCCTCAATCGTACTTTAGTTGATAAGGTATTAGATTTGAGAATATTTCCAATATATAGTATGTTTCTGTGAGATTTGTTTCTTTGGGTTATTAGCATATTCCTACTGCACTGTTTCTTTTGGAACACCCTGTATTTAGCTTCAGTAGCGTAATTTCGTCAAAATCCTTGAGGGGGGGGGGATAGTTGGAATCAATTTTACAAAATCAAGTGAAAGTGACAGCAATAACTGCAAACTGAGCCATATCAAACAGACCACGATAAGGAACTGTAAGTAAGGAGCGATACGGCTCAACAGTAACCAACACTCTAAAAAACCGAATTTTGATATCAGAGGCAACGCTATAGCGTTGCCTATAGTAAAGGCATACGACCCCAATGTTTTATTATTATTTTTTTACCCAGAGGCACTTTATATGCAAGGGGTTGCCGTAAAAACTTCAAAGGGGGCTCATTTGATTGGAAATCGAGAGTTCTAGTGCCCTTTTTAAGGGTCAAAAGTGATTGAAGGCAACGAATACCCCTTCCAGCCCACCATGTCCCCAAACACATCCAATCAAAATTTGAGATAGCCATTTTGTTCTACGTAGCTGATTTCCCGGTAGAAATTATGTTTTTGAGGAGGACACTCCCCCACAGCCCTCAGGGCAAGGGTTGTAAGTTATGCCCTGGGGGCATATAAGCTTTTTTTTATAAGCTTTGTCGTAGAAACTTCAAAAAGGGCTCATTCGATTGGAAATTCAAAGGGCTAGTATCCTTTTTAAGTCTAAAGTAATTGGAGGGCAACTAACCCCCCTCTCACGCCCACCTTTTCCCCAAACACATCCAATCAAAATTTTGAGACAGCCATTTTGTTTAACGTGGTTGAAAATTCTGGAAATTAGGTCTTTAAGGATGACACCACTCCCCCCCCATAGAGCCCTCAGGGCAAGGGTTGTAAGTTATGCCCTGGGGTTATTTAAGGTTTCTACAGAAAGCGTTGTCGTAGAAACTTCAAAAAGGGGTAATTCGATTGGAAATTTGAATGGCTAGAGCCCCTTTTAATAGTTCTAAGCCTGTGTGTCTGGGCGGGTGTTTGCTTGTCCCAGTGCCTGTCTTTGTCTGTTTGTATGTCTGAATCTATATATTTGTATATGTTTTTGTCTCTCTCTCTCTCTTTGCATCTGTGTCTGGGTGGGTGTTTGCTTGTCCCATGGTCTGTCTGCGTCGGTTTGCATATCTGAATTTGTGTGTTTGTATGCGTATTTGACTCTCTCACTCTCTGTGCCTGTGTGTCTTGGTGGGTGTTTGCTTGTCCCAGTGTCTGTCTTTGTCTGTTTGTATGTCTGAGTTGTGCATTTGTATGTGTTTTTGTCTCTCTCACTATCTAAGCCTGTGTGTCTGGGCGGATGTTTGCTTGTCCCACTGCCTGTATGCGTTTTTGTCTCTCCCACTCTCTGTGCCTTTGTTTTGGGGCGGGCATTTCCTTTTCCCAGTGTCTATCTTTGTCTGTTTGTATGTCTGAATTGTGTATTTGTATGTGTTTTTATCTCTCTCACTCTCTAAGTCTGTGAGTCTGGGCGGGTGTTTGCTTGTCCCAGTGCCTGTCTTTGTCTGTTTTTATGTTTGAATTTATGTGTTTGCATGCGTTTTTGTCTCTCTCATTCTCTGTGCCTGGGCGGGTGTTTGCTTGTCCCAGTATCTGTCTTTGTCTGTTTTTATGTCTGAATTGTGTATTTGTACGTGTTTTTGTCTCTCTCACTCTCTAAGCCTGGTTGTCTGGGCGGGTGTTTGCTTGTCCCAGTGCCTGTATGCGTTTTTGGCTCTCTCACCCTCTTTGCCTGTGTGTGTGGGCAAGTGTTTGCTGGTCCCAGTGCCTGTCTTTGTCGGTGTGGATATCTGAACGTATGTGTTTGTATGCGTTTTTGTCTCTCTCACTATCCATGCTTGTGTGTCTGGGCGGGTGTTTGCTTGTCTTAGTGTCTGTCTTTGTCTTTTTGTATGTCTGAATTGTGTATTTGTTTGTAGAGCCCTAATGCTAGTTTAATAAGGATTACCTACTAAAATGGTTATATTTTTCCTACCATGCATGATGAGACAAAAGTAGGATAAGAGTCGTGGGATTTTCCAGGATTTTTCAAAAATAACATAGCCTAGGCAAGCTCACTCTTACCTGGCCTAATTCTTTATTCATTAACTATATAGTAGGTTTTTCCAGGGAAGGTGGGTGCCAGAAGTGAAATTAGATATATGGCGTTTTGAAGAACTTTAGAGACTAATTTTTTGGACCTTTCGATCATTTTGAGTGAAATGACTATCTTTTAGTTTTCACCTGGTTCAATGAGGGGAACAGGGATGCGTCAAGGAAAGAGTAAGAGGAGGTAGGAGACCCTTCAATTACTTGAGAATTGAGACCCCAGAAAACGAACCTCCCAAGTTCCTACGAGGCTGCGACCATCGCTTCTGTGAACCTGAGACACACCATCACTATTTACTAAGTCAGCGCTAGCATGTTGACTGAAATTCCGTGCCTGTAAACACTGGTGGGAGTATATTCACGGATTTCACCCCGAAGACATCCTCTAAGGATTGTTTTCAAAGTTCGCGCAACCCTTACCCCCTAAAAATACTGTCACGATCCCTTGTCTCCCGAAATTTTGACTACGCTTATCTATGCAAACCCAAGATACGAGAGTTCTTGCAAAGCACAAAGGCAAGATGGCTAAATGGGATTTCGTTGCAGATTTGGTTTTAACTTACAGAGGTTATGATAACAACAGACGTTCAGTAGCTTTCTCACTGTTATAAATTGAAAATTCAATTAAATTGAAATGAAAAGAAAATTGAAAATCATAATTTAAAAAAGTTACACAGAGGATTATGCATCAGTTTTCTGACATTTCGATTCTCCTCCTTTTCACTTGGCTGGCTACAATTACATATTCTACTGCACCTTAAAAAATAATAATCCAGCAAAAGACTAAAGAATAGACTAAATGAAATTATATAATCTTCACAATTACTGAAACAAGATTTTTACATTTATTAGTATTTGATTTAAAAAATCCCCTCCTGGGTTAATAGTGGCATATCCTGTACCTCTGATGTACCTGCCAGATTATGTTACACAAGAACGTTACAAGAGACCTTGAAACCTTGATAACAAAACCAGCATCGTTTTCTATTTCTCAAGTTATTATTTACCCTTCAAGGCCTTGAATAAAATCTTACCATCAGAACTGTATAGATCCAATGTTCCTCCATCATCTGCGGTCCAGTTTTCATCAACAAGATAAAAAATGAATGCTATTCTCCTTCCTTCCAACTCATCATCGTGACAGAGCAAAACATCTAGAAATTATTATGAATTCAGTCAAAGACACGCATAATGATACAAAAAAAATTGGTGTACTATGGATTATAACATTCAAGTATGTACTTCCCCGTGAGTAAAATAATAAAGCCATCTTCTGCAGATGGTTCAAGGACGGAAGCTTACTTTTTAGGTTAACATTTCTTTGATGTAGATTCTTTACACGTTTTTTATTTTTTCGTTTCCCGTCTTTTCCGGTCAAAACTAAGTATTTAAAAGAAGTATGTATATACTTTCTCTCTCTCTCTCTTTATTGTCTTCTATAAGGAAGTGCCATCAGCACTGAGTAATTGCTGACAATGTAATATATCACATTGTCAGAAATAACGTAACCCTAACAGCAGAATTCGAAATCAACTATTTGTTTTTCATTTCTTTTTAAAATTTTCTAACATAAAATCAATTTTAGCCGCAGTTCGAATCGGGCCTACTCAACCAATATGACCAGAATACAATCATGCCCGAGATGAGATTATTGACCCTGTGATTGAGATAGTATATAATCTAATAGATTAACTCTTTTTTTTATTATCAGGGACTGTCGGTTAGGATCTGAAAAAAAGGCAATAGTAGGAGAGAGAGATAAGAGAAAGAAGACATGCTCAAAGAGAAACAATTTTCACTTAATGGTAATTCAAGAGTGATAGTTGGGAAAAAGATAATTGGGAAAAAGAGCTTGAAACTCTTTGATAATAACGGTGGATCGTAAGTACACCATGGGGATTACCATGGTCGAAACCCTATACCCAAGTTTTTTAGCTCCACATCGTGAAAAACGAGAGAATCGCTTTTTTGCGTGGATAGCAGTGATGGTCTCCTTTTTTGCTCTTTTTCCACCCGGGCTAACAGGCTACCGGTATGGTCGTAAAGAGATGTTGAATGGCTCATTTAAAAGCTACTGCTCAAATCAACCCACTTTTTACAAATTTGCTTTGATGGCATAACATCAAAACGGAATTTTCCACAAAACTGCATTTTTTCAGTATAATAATAATAATAATTTATTTATAACCCACTTTTATACAAAACAAGGAGAGTAGATTACACTAAAAAGGAAGAAAAATCAAATACATAGAAACAAAGATTCGTATTATGCCTAATGACTTCATGCTAGATATAGTACAAAAGACTTTATGCTACGCAACATCATGACATCATGCTAAATGTGAATATTAGACATGCTAATAGGGAATAATTGTTCCAGCTAAAAAAATTCCAGGCTTTTCCTGAGTGAAATTAAAACACAAATTATAGAAAAGTAACATCTGGTACAATTGTCAACATAGTCAAATGAAAAATTCTCAATATTGAGTGGCAAAAGTTGATAATCGCTCAAAGTTAATTCGAGAATTTATCGTATAGATCTCCCACAAAATGATGATTCTGAATTTTTACAGAAACCATTTTTTTTAAAGCGCAAAAGACCCAAAATACATAGAATAGAGCTCAAACAGATGGAAACTAAAGAAATATCCTTTCAATATTCTCAGAGTTCTTGCTCAATAGCATTTTGGCCCTATTTTGAACAAAAGTACAGTTCTATGAGCTTCTGAATACGAAAACAAAGACATTTGATAGGAGATTCTAAAAAGTGCAACTATTTTTTAAGTTTTTAATCCAATAGTTTTATTCTATGCAAGTATTATTACATAAATAGACATGTATATCAATTTTTGGAAGACAACTGTTCTTGAATCGAGATTATGTATTCCGGAAAATACTCTTCGTAACAGGAGATAATAGGAGGGAATGTTTATCTAATAACCGTTCACAAGGATTCTCCAGGAGAGTCCTATAGATTCAAGCATAAAAACATACCATTTTCAGTTTTTCGTGTGCTTTTCTTCTGAAGACTGAACGTCTCAGTACGTAAGATTTCGAATCACAAAATCTAAAGCTTGGATGGCTATAATAGGTTATAAAGAATAATTATAGTTATATATAAAAAAAATCAACAAAAATACCAATAGTTTCTACCTGTAGAGGAATATTGAGCACAAGAAACATCTACTGTAGCATTTAATTTTATTCCGGTTACTTCAATCAACCATTTCCTAAATTGATTATATAGACTATTTTTCAGTTCACTTACTGGGCCACTTTCCACATTCTTAAGATCTGATGACTGCCTGAAAAAAAAAAAAAAAAATAGAAGACCAAATGATAGAAATTATTCTTCAATAATACTATCTGATTGAAAAACTGCATTGATGCACACAGTCTAGATACATAGGCAGCTTGTGGGTGCGACCAAAAGAGGCGTTAAGAGTGCTAGCAAATAAGTGTTAGGATCTAAACAGAAGATACATAGTAGCAATGTGAAAGACACAAAAAGAGATGAAGAAAATTAATAATAGAAAAACTGGCTTGGAAACGAAAGAACTGCTTTATATATTAAGACTACGCTAAACCTGTACTTGAGTAGGGCTGTAGCCTTATTTGCTTGCCAAACATCAAGGAAAAATAGTTCAAAGCCAGCATACAAGCCATGCAACAGCCAAGGTAAAATCCTGACTAATAACGGTTGCAGCAATAGTAAGATAGTAACAAAATTTAATATGATGGATTTTTAGAAAAAAAAAACTGTTTACAAAAAAATATCCCAGTTGATTCTGATTTGGAATTGGCCCAATTTATTTATATTGAACTAAAAAATAATTTGCAATTAGGAAAAGAACTTTTAGAATTTCGAAAAAGAGTCTTAAACACCCCAAGAAAGACACGAAACCAAAATAGAAAACTCACCACTGAAATTGCCACTGTCAGAGGTTTATACTTACCTACCTTGAACAAGAATAAACCTCAAATTTTTTGCAAAGCTAACACTGATTTTTTGCAAAGGCTCCAAATTATGCTGCAATCATCAATTTTGACACATATAGGGCCAAAACACTGAAGACTGTAAATTATGAGACAGCCAATCAGGAACTGTCAAACCCTTTAATGAAAGTTTACAGTTCTCCATCTAAAAAACCAATATTCTAGGTACCAGTCCCCAAAAATATGACACCTTCACGACCATCTGCTTCGTAAAATTTTAAAGTACTTCCTAGTAATATTGAACCCATTGATTACGATTATACCTAGGAATAAATTCCTTTGAGTGTCACCTGGCCCTTAAGAATTACGTGACTGATTAAAATGTGCTATCTAGCAAGTCTTGTTTGTAACATCGATGTTACTTTTATCGATTGAAGGTTATTTTCGTTAGATGAATCGAATTAAAAAATAAATCTATAAGAGTAATTGATTGATAAATCAATTATAATCTTCAAAAGAGGCAGGTAGTTGAGACTTAGCCAGGTATCATCATCAATGGTATTATTTTCAACCTCTGACTCTGCACCAGGCTCACCATTTCATACTGTTGACTGTTCAGAACAAGAGTCACTATCAGCACTGGCTTTGCACTTTTCACCGGATTGGACACTTATCTCCTCAAGTTACCAACTAAAAAACATTTTTTAAAGCAAATGAGTCCGTGTTCACCAACTTTAGGGCGAGTAATTGTTTCTATAGATGTACTATACTTCAGTACAAGTTTTTTCTTCAGAGTTCTGAAAACTTTCGTTCTTACTGAAAATCAGTGTAATTTCAGCTCACTAGACGAAAATACTCTCATCAAAAAACAGTAATGTAGATCGTCAAGTTGCTTAATGAGAATGACCTCTTCTATTTTCAGTCTTTTGTCTGTTTCACCCTTCCTTTTGATGAAAAAGACCATTCACTTTTACTGGTACTAAGCCTCAAGTCTCCCTAATGGAATATCTTTCCACCTCATCCACAGCAAGAGTTAATTCTATGCTGACTTTAACCCACAAAAAAAAGACAGCACAACTTGTATTCAAAATTCTCTTCAGGTGACTTTATGTCTCTGCAAAGTATTTGCTTATTGTTATTTGACAAACAATAATTGCGTTTAGTCAGAAGACTCCTGATGAATTTTGCAGGAATAGAATTTCTGGTGGCATACTTTCTTTCAGGCCCGAAAAAAGGGCAATTGTTACGACTTGGATCAATCGGGCCCCACGCGTGAAAGGACCCCGCGCTGCCATCAAAATGAACATTTTTTTTTTGAATTTGTGAGACATTCTTAACAATTCTAGTAAGCGTTGCTTCTGGAGAGAGATCATTTTCCAGGCAAAAACCAATAAAAAATTATCTGATATCAACAATGAATAAGGAACGGTCAAATAGTTTAGCAATTAAGTCGATTGAAAGTGAAGACACAAGGAAATTATATTTTCAAACAGTTTTAGGAGAATTTATAGAATATGACTTAAGTTTCGTATTTGTTTGTGGAACTCTTTAGAGAGCAAGTTATGTCCTATAACAGGCCAAACCAATTCATTTGGAAATTATGGAGGTAGCAATGCAATTCGACCAAGCAGGCAGCAATCCTCATATAAATTACCTTTGTTGGCTACTTTTCCTACAGGAAAATGGCGGACTCCACAATGAATACATACAGCATTGAAGGGTCCCAATGAATTGTAACTAACACTTGCGTAGTTTAAAATATCTTTGTAGGTTTTTACTTGGCTTTGTGCCAAAGTTTGTTGGTGTCAAAGATTGTGATGGTATTGTTCTTCTAATGTAATATTTCTTTCTTCTTCACTTTCATTTTGACTCATTCTGATTCTCGATGTCACTTGTCTTCTAACAGCACAATTCTTGGTCCTTCACTTTCGTTTTTTACACGTTCCGATACTCGCTTTCGCGTTTCTGCTAACCCTACAATTCTTTGTTCTTCACTTTCATTTTTGACAAGTTCTGAATCCTGCTGTTGCTTGTAATTCTCGCTGCTGCTTATGTTCTAACTACATATTTCTTTGTTCTTGCTATCGTATATAATCTAACCACATATTTCTTCGCTTTTCATTTTTGTTTATCATTGCTTCAGAAATTCTCTTCAATGCTACTTGCCTTAACTGCTCAGCTGACCCTTTCTGAGAAAAGACCCCACCATAATATTTTACCAAAAACCCTTATTTTATATAGCCTATTTGGTTAATTCAACCCAAAACATGGCTATTTTAAAGCTGACTCATAATCAGAATATTGAAATCAAAAATATTACCTAAATTTGTAAAGATCATTACTTTTCTCATGAAAATCAAGATTAAGAAGCTGTTTCTGAATTGATGACAGCGTCTCCACGTCTTGGATGAAATCTGGTAGCATCAAATGTTTGAAAGGCTTTGAAAAAACACCTTAAATAAAGACAGAACTGAGCATAAAAATTCACTTGCCATTCCTAAAGGCATAACGAAGCAAAATTAATTTCATTATGCATTTTGCTGTCAGTAATAGACATAAATACTTAAAAAAAAGTCAAATATCTTTATAAATCAAAAATGACAGTACCTCAAAAAAAGAGCAAAAAATACACATATTTTGAGGACCAATTATAGGGCTCCATACCATCAGAAAGCATAAATCAGACATAATAATAAACAGGCAAAAAATTGTCCTACACCAAAACGTGAGTCCTACAAAATAGTATGTACTTTATTGAAAACAAATCTAAAAGCATCACAGCAACAAGAACAAGAGAGTTCAAACTCTAGACTAAGATTCAAGATTCATTTAATAAAAATAGCTGTCGTAGTTACATCTATATATATATATATATATATATATATATATATATATATATATATATATATATATATATATATATATATATATATAGATATATATATATATATATATATATATATATATATATATATATATATATATATATATATATTGTTCGTAGTGCTAGCTACCGCTGGCACCAATGTTCGTGGTGTTTAGTTGCCAGTGTTTTACCGGTAGGCCACAACGCCACTGGCGTGGTAATATACGGGTGTCACCACTTATTGGAGGGGAAAGCCCCGGCCCCAAATTGTAATGCTATGCCCGTGTCTACCACACCGGTTCTGCAAATATCGAGTTTGGTACTACCCTATTTACAGTATACCCTGTCCCAGGGTATGATAACGCGATCGAGTGGTCAAATAGCCACTTTCTAAAGCCAAATGTACCCGCCTTGGGTTACGGCTAGAAAATCTCTTAACTCTCTCCTTGGAGATAACAAACCTGTCAATATAATAATGACGGTACCTCGTAGCTCTATTCCTACCCTGCCTGGGTTACGGAAATTAGTACACATTTTCTAGAAAATGTCTTAGGCCTACTTGTATTCTTCTAAAAGGTCACAACAGTACCACAAAAATATATATATCCCCGACTGGGGTCAAAACGCAGACTAAAAAATAATAATAATCTTTACAGCACTGTCCGTAGGGGTGGACCGTCACTTGGCCCAGCCAATCAGCTACATCCCTATTCAAACCCAATTTTACCTCTTAGATTTATCTTTCAATGACTCCCAAACCAGGAAGTACGAAAATAGAACTTAGTTCAAAGCTTACATATTGCAAAACCACTATCGCTTAGTAACAGAATTTAACCTGTCTTTTGAAATTATACTATAAGCAAATGTAATTCAGATAACGAAAAAAGGTCATTTATATATATATATATATATATATATATATATATATATATATATATATATATATATAATATATATATATATATATATATATATATATATATATATATATATATATATACATATATATATATACCTTCTAATCCCTGTACGTATTAAGGTTCGAACTTGTGACTCAGCCTCTTTAACTCTTTAGAAAACGTAGTTTTTTTCAAATAATTTATATATATATATATATATATATATATATATATATATATATATATATATATATATATATATTATATATATATATATATATATATATATATATATATATATATATATATATATATATATATATAAATATATACTAAGTACCATTATTAACACTAGTAAAAAAAGGAGCGAATGAATTGCTGAAATGATTTGTCCTGCAGCATACTGGTTCCAGCCTATTCATGTGGAGTGTGTTTCTGTTGACTGTGGAGGCGGGGGGTAGTAGGAATCGGTGTTTATCACTCGAAAGAACGGAGTTCCCAAATTTGCACATCAGCTGATACCTTTGTTCTTTAAGTGTTGGAATTTGTAGAGCTGCGAGGGATCGTCACTGAATGTCACACCAAGGACAACTGCAGTCGACGTCGTAGGGTACCAGGGGTCGGGATAAGCAACAAATCTTTTTAGAAGACTGAAGCGCATCACCTTTGTCTTCTTCACATTAACCTGGAGCCCGTTTTGTACTGCACTGATCATTGAGTTTATCTTTTAAGTCACTATTGAACTGAGGGATTACTTGAGATTTCTCTATGAGGTATTTCAGCAAGGCTGACAAATCATCCACAAATTTGAATCGTTCGTCAGTGTTGTCAAATAAAATGTATTTAATGACTGCTAAAAATAAGTAAGTAAGTGAGAGCAGCAAGTTTGGTGCCTTGAGGGGCACCACATGTTAGCTCCGCCCACTCCGAATCAAGGTCTCCCTGGAAAAGCACATAGACGCACTGGTATCGATGTCTCAGGAAGTCTACTATTAATAGCAGTATAGTCTTTCTAGTGCCCATTCATTTTAGATTCAGCAAAAACTACCAATAAATAGTTTAAGAAATCTTTTCAATTTTTTTTCTTTGCCTTGTTTCTAAATACACTAAAATAAATGAATAAATAAATAAACGAATGTGCATCCTATTACCCAGAAAAAATAGATTTATTGATACTTCTTAGCGTATTTGAAAAAAGATTTTTCTTAATAAATTATTTTACATTGTTTAATCTTTGATAAATCTTTTAGGACAGAAAAGTAAATCCTTTCACATTTCATTCTAGTAATTCATACTTTATCAGTTAATCTTATATGCAGAATTTCATGCTGAGATCACTTCTACCTCTTTTTCAAGGAAAAAAAAGAAAAAAATAGACATAGCTTTACCTTTATATAATGAACAACATGAAATTACATATAAATGGCAATTTAACTTTTGAAGATTTGATCCTCTAAGCATCAAAAAAAGGTGAAGATTCTAAATTACTAATATTAATAAAAATGTATTGATTGCTTTATAAATTCATTTTGCACCTCATTGGGAATGTTGGCAACATCCAAGGATACATGAAATGGGTTTTGACCTAAAATAATTTCTTACTCTAGAGAATTCTGTGAAATAATGTTGAATGTTAGATTTAGGGCTTGGAGGTAGTTCTTAATTTCCTCCCTTAGACTTTCTGCAATTCCCAGTTCTAATCCTTCAATTTTAGTGGTGTAACATTCTAACTTATCTTTTTATTCTAGTGACTTGGGTTTCTACAATTATTGAATAAAGTAATTGCTGTATCTAACGAATTTTTACATGGTGTCAGATACGGAAGCCAGCAAACAATACCCTACAATGGATTGGTCAAGTGAGAACCTAAAAGAGGCATGGTCAAGATTCAGAACACATGCCAATCTTATGTTCCAAGGGCCTGTCAGTGGAAAATCCAAAAAAATACAATGTGCATTCTTGCTAATAATGCTAGGAGACAAAATTTATTAAAATAAATATGTAAATATTTATTTAGTATATTTACAATAACTGACGAGGAAACAGACAATTTGGATACATATAAGCAGGCATACATATCAAAATTCAATGAATATTTCAACCCACTATCGAACACAGTATTCTCAAGATATATTTTTCACAAAAGAGACCAACGTAAAGGTGAAAATATTGATCAGTATATCACAGACTTAAAGTTGTTAGCTCAAGAATGTGAGCATCCAACAACTGCCTTAAAAGAAGAAATGATAAGAGACAGAATGGTATAGGGCATAACCTCAGGAAAGTTCAGAGAAAAGCTCCTACAGACAGGTTCAACTCAGAGCCTTTCACAAGCAGTAACAATTGCAAGGGCACATGTAGAAACCCAAGTGCAACTTAGAACCATGGCTCAGCCTGGTCCCAGCCAGGATATACATATAAAACAAAAAGTTGATTTCATTTGAAGGGGAAAGAAAACAAACCACAGCTCACAAACCAAAGCTTGTTACTTCTGTGGTGGAGATTACTCACCATTACACAAATGCCCTGCAAGAGGAAAGGTATGTAGCAATTGTGACAAGCTGAACCATATTTGCAAAAGTCTGCAAAAGTAGCAAGAAAACAGTGAACCTCATAAACCAAGAGGCAGGTCAAAGCCAAGAGGATGACATTTTTATTGACACAGTAAACGTCCCTAATATGGTGAACATGGAAATGGGTAGTGACCAACCTTATGTGAAATCAACAATCAAATAAAAGTCACCTTCAAAATTGATACTGGTGCACAGACTAATATTTAACCAGAAAGAAACTTCAACACCCTTAATCCAAAACCCATTATATCTAAGACACTACATATCCTTACCAGCTTTGGTGGTCAAAAAATTCCAACACTAGGAATCTGTAACCTAACTTGTGCTTATACAAATGGCAGTAAAGAACCCAACCCTATTTCATAGTAAAGGATGCCCCAATACCAATCCTTGGGTTCAGCACCAGCAGGAAACTGATCATGGTCAAACTAGTTCTATCACTTGAAAGCTCAAAGCCGCAAGAGTCTTTGCACTTTCAAGAAGAATTTAGTGACCTTTTCCAAGGTATCGGCCACCTTGAAGGAAAATGCCACATCATATTAAAAGAAAGAGCTGAACCAAAAGCTGTGCCAGCAAGACAAATCCTAATATCCCTTCAAGACAGCTTTAAGAAGGAACTTGATAGAATGGAGAGCCTTGGGGTCCTAGAGAGAGTCTCCCAACCAACTGACTGGGTTAACACTATAGTTGTAGTTGAAAAGCCAGATAAGAGTCTTTGAATATGCATTGACCCACATGATTTGAACAAGGCCATCAAACACCCCCATCATCCAATGCCTACATTTAATGAGGCAGTCTTGAAACACGGCGGTGCAAAATATTTCACAAAACTCGACGCCGGTCATGGATATTGGTCCCTTGAGCTTGACAATGAGTCATCCAAGCTAACCACTTTCAATACACCACATGGCCAACACAAATTTAAACGGATGCCCTTTGGATTAATCTGCATGCAGGACGAATTCCAGCATTGCATGGAAGAGGCTCTTGAAGGTTTCTCAGTCATAGTGGATGATATCATCATTTTTGGCCGGACAGAAGAAGAACATGATGCCAACGTTCATAGTTCACTAATAAGAGCCCGCCAGAAACAGGTCAAATTCAACCTACAAAATGTGTGTTCAAACAAGACAGCATTACTTACTTTGGACACATAATATCCAAAAATGGCATCAATCCAGATCCATAAAAGGTTCAAACACTAAAAGAAATGCGGGTCCTATCTACAACCATTTTCGGAATGATAAATTATCTAGCAAGATATATATCAAACCTTTGCTGAACCAACTACTTTGTAAACTAGCAAACCAATGGAATTTCCATTGGTAAACCCAGCACGAACTAGCGTTTACCTGCATCAAGGAATTGATTTGTGATTCTCTTGCATTCTTTGACCCTGCATCAGGAAACATCATGCTCCAGGTTGATGCATCAAAGTTTGGCCTTGGAGCCACCATTCTTCAGAACGAAAGGAATGTGTAATTTGCTTTATGATTGCTTAACGAAACAGAACAAAATGATTCCCAAATAGAAAAGGAACTGTATGCCATTCTCTTTGGCTGTATGCATTATCGTTAGTATTTATACAGCAAGAAATTCACTGTTGTGTCAGATCATAAACCTCTGCAAATTGTGCTAAACCGCCCAATTTCAAAATCATCACCAATGCTCCAGAGGATACTACTAATAATCTAACCATACAATTTCATAGTGGTATTCTGTCCTGGAAAAGAAATTCCCATTGCTGATGCATTGTCCTGGTTCTACCTTATTGAACAAGGCAATGAAACTCAATAAGACATAGTCATATGTACACTCTGTGATGGCGTTTTTTTTCCAGTAAGCACAGAGAGACTAAACAAATAGAAAAAAGAGACAGGAAGTGACCCTCAACTAATTGAACTCACCAAATTCATCCAGAGTGGATGGCCTGAAGCTAAATAATGGAGGAAAGATATGAAAAAAAAATGGTCAAACCTTGGGGAAATTGCAACATAATTTTTTTTTTACACCAAAATGTTCAGAAAAATCAGCTTAATCGCACACCACAAAACATAATCCCCTCGAATCCCCCCTGCACAAGTATCCCAAATTTGACCTTGGAGGGGAAAAATGAGGGGAGAAATCGATTTTTGAGGTTATAAATATTTTGGACTTTATATAGTTGTTTCCTATCAAATCAAGCATGCCGACTCCAAATCTGAATTCAGATTTTAATTTTTCAGTACCCTAATGCCCATTTCTACTCATAAAGGGTGGAGGGTGGGGGAAAAAACTTGAAATTAAGAGGTTGCTGGATTATTTGGTCGTTTCCTATGAAATCAATGGCGGGGAATTCGAAAATGAAGTTAAAAACTTGTTTTTACATGGTCAAGTACCTCATCTTACCTGAAACAGCTGTGAAAGTTGACCTACATGAACTAGCCTAGTTATTTTAATCATTTGTTGGTTGATTCACCATTTCCAATCAAGCTAGGAATGGTACCTTAAAATACGAGTCTCAAACAGTTTAACTTCAAACCAGTATTCCAGACTTCCCTTCCCCTCCAGTTTGCGGTTTTCATTCCTTAGTGCCAATCTTTGGGTGATCTAATCAGTGGAGCCATCCACCATAGTACTTGCTAGAAGACTGGCGTAATCAAGGCTATATACAAGGTTTGTTCCGTTATTTTTACTTCCGAAAAAAAAGACAAAAGAATCAACTGGGATCCGCGAGCGTTAAGTAGAAGTATTTAGTGAGATAGTGTTTAGTATTATGCTTCTGATTTTGGAAAACAGCAGATAATCATTTCTGCTTTTCAACTTCATTTGTGCAATGCCATCTACTGTGTATCATTCAAGCTGAGTTTGTTCTTCTAGGTTGCGAATTCTGATTGGATTGTGCCTGGATTGACTGAACAAACAAGTGGTATGAATTAATGAAAAAACCTTTTGATTCGGGATTAGACCGAATTCCTTTTGTTTGGATCCACGGTGGGACCACTTCCCATGCCCCTCTTGCCCAGCATTTCTTTCCTGTCCAGCATTTCTTTCCTCCGTTCTTTTCTTTTATTCCTTGTTTTCTAAGTTTTTGTTGTTATTGTTTTTCCGTTAATTAAGTTAATTTTGCTATTATTATTATGACGAGAAGTTTTGTTTTGTGTATGTCCCATTATATACACACCCAACCTTACGAGCTCTGCTCTCTGTTGGGGGTTCATGTTTTTTTTATGTATATTAAATAAACAAAATAAATAAATTAAGAAGTCTCTTTTTCTTCTAGAACCCTCAATGAAGAAAACATGGTCTGCCCGATATGCCAAAGGAGCATCAAACCTGGTGAAAACACTTGCCATATTATCCGAGAAAGGAGCCGATGCCGTAAATAACACAAGCAAAGATAGAGGTAGTAGCATGGCTGTGATGACCGGAAATAAAGTCCACACCGCGTGTCGTCGTAAATTCTGTGACAGACGTCGGATCGACAGAGAAAAGAACACAAGGAAACTTGAGCAGAAAGAACCGGTTGCACCTCCCCGACCAGATCTTCAGGTCCAAGCTTTGATTTTTCAAAGAACCGCCTATTCTGTGGTCAAGCAGTGAAATTATGCAAGATCACAAGTCACGAATTCGCTGAAGCTTATGCAATATGAACTCGTAGCTTCGACTACTTTATTAGTGAAATGTGTAAGAGCAGGAACGATCAGTGGGCCACGACAGTGCTTGGTCGGATAAATTCAGATACTTCCGACCTTCATGCAGAGGATGCCATTTATCATCAAATATACTCTGTGAACTTCGGGACAGGAAAAGAGATTCCACAAAAATTCAGTGGTCAAGAAGAAGACCAAACAAACGGAAGGGAAGACCGTGCGATAGTGCAAGGAAAGCCGCTCTTGAAGAAGCACTTTGGCGCTATACCAACAGTGAAGAACCTGTGCCTTCGACGATCATTTTGAGAAAGATGGCTCATACTCTCTCTGAAACTGACTGTGATAGTTTGGCCTACAACTTTCGTCAAGCCAAGGATTTGCTAGTCAGTGAGTATGGCGAACGAGTGGTTGTGTCCGATTCAAACGGGAAAGAGACACTCATAACATTTAGAGATACGGTTAACAAGATATTACGAGAATATCATCAAGAGGTGAAAGCAGATAGTGAAAACGGAGAAAGGGATCAGCTCATCAAAGTCGTTGGAAGAATAATAAGAAGTGAAATCAAATCCATTACGACAAGGAAGGATTCCTACAAATTTCTTAACGAAATATCGTCAGTAGAGATGTGTTTGAATTTTGTGTGCCCATCTCTTTGTCTACTACTTTCATCGATAGGTGTCGACACGCCTCGTCTAATATCTTCTATCGGAGAGGCTATAATGCAGGCATGCAGACCACGGGGTTTAATGTCTCCTGTACAAATAGGACTGGCTTCGCAGCTGCATCGCCATTTTTCAGCCCGATTTTTAATTGACACACTACACATTCTCGGCTTCTGCTATTCGTACTCAGAGGTAAAAAATTTGAAAGATGTGCAAAAGTAAATCAAACGTTGTTGGAAGAGTCCAAAGAGAAAGCACATTTTTTCAGTATGTAGGAGACAACGTCGATTATGATATTGCTACTATCGACGGCCTGAATACCTTTCGTGGAATGGGACTTATTGAAGTGTCTACACCTGAGTTGTCGGCAACTTAGCTTTCAGTGCCAAGAAAAGAAGTAAGTGGAGATGAGATGAAGTCAATCGGCACCGTGCAATTCTACACTTACCAAAAGCCCGCCAAGTCGTAACCAAGGACCTTTGTTTGCTTGAAAAACAATGGTGAGACTTATGACAATGATTGGGAGGTTGAAAAGCTTTGGTGCACCTCTGGCTTTTTTCAAAAGCTCATACATGAGCTGGTTGGTCTTTAAGTGGTCAATACACCAAAAGCTACCTCATTCGGGAAAATCGAATATTCTTTTTTGCCAATGATTAACTAAAACCCAAGCAATATCTCATGTGTTTATTCTAAACTTATGCATGCTAACGAGTGCGCTAATCGAGCTGGAAAAACTCTAGTCATTACCTTTGACCAACCGCTTTACTGGAAGGCGAAGTGTATCGTTGATGCAGAGCCTGCCACAAGTGCTTTAAGAAATGCTATTGTTGTCCTGGGTGGATTTCACATACGCATAAGTTTAGGAGCCATTGGCTTCCTTATGGCTGACTCGCAACTTTTGGAAATCCTAAGTCAAGTATACGTGCCTAGCACTGGGCGTAGTATGTTACAAGGCAAAGCTGTCTCTCGTGGAGTGCAAGGCCATGGTCTGTTGGAGGTAGCCCTTTTATCATCAGAACTGGATAACAGAGCGTTTGATGGCAATTCCATGCTGCCAGAACCCCAAAACAGGCGTAAGAGTCGCTCCTTGAAGGAGATATCATCAACGAATTACAGGTGTCGGAAGCAGCAGAGCTTATCTATGAAATAGTGCAAAGTGCAAAAAAAAAAACGATTATCCGAGTTCAGAACTGCCTGTCTTTGCTTTCAGTATTTGAACCTACTTGGAATTCTGAGAAAGAACTTGAGAGCTGAACAAAGTGGCAACCTTGAGCTTTATCTACAGTCGTTGTTTAAAATGCTTCCTTACTTTGCTGCTTCCGGCCCCAATCCTTACGCGAAGTCTACTTGGCTGTTCGTGCAGTCGATGTTTCAGTTGAGGAAAGACAGCCCAGAGCAGTACAAAACGTTACAGGAGTACCTGTTCATCTGAAGAACTGACAACTACTGGGCGGCACTTTCTCTTGATTTGGTGATCGAACAGACGTTAATGAGAAGTATGAAAACGAGTGGCGGTCTGACGACAGGTAAAGGTATGACTGAATTAAAACGGACAATTTGGACATCTGCTATGCCTACTTTGGTTCTAGTTCACGAACGCATGCAGAACATGACTGGCCTCGCGGAGTCGACCATTGAAAATCACTCAGAAGCGGTATCTTCGAGGAGAGCTAGAGACATGGCGGACATCGAGAAGATAGTTCGATAAATTGAGCCCCTAGAACCCTTCAGGCAGGAATCACAGCTCTTGAACGTGGTTACTGGTGTCCGCGCTTCATCATCTGTAAACGCAGACAACGCCAAATCTGTGGGAGAAACGATTCTGAAGGATATGGAAGCGAAAGACATTGACAAATATGTTTTCAGGAGAAATGAGAAAGTTGTAACTATGGATGAGAAGTCATCCGTGGTGATAAATAGCGAGAGAGTAATGGTCAACCCAGCTCTAATCTTTCAACGTCTAGCCGCAGCGGCTAGCAGCAGTGGTTCTGACTTGAACGAGGTTCTGTCTTTTGAGCTCTGTACTTTTCCACCATTGCTCTTTAGTTCGTTCGAGGTGACGAGGACATCCGACAAAGCCTCTCTAACAAATGTATTGATGAGAATTGAGGGACTTGATGGTCCAGTGACATTGCCAACCTCCCAAAGAGTTTTGGACGGTGGCTCGCTAGTCCATAAAATCCCGTGGACTGCAAGATTCACATATTCTACGGTGGCAGGATCTTACGTAGATTATGTCACAAGACATTTCGGCCAGGCAGCAGCAGTTTTTGACTCTTACACTTATAGGCCTACACCGACAACAAAAAATTGCACACATCCAAAGAGAACTAAAGGTTTGTTGTGTGCAACTATTGAATTCTCTCATAACATGAAGATCGTCAAAATTAAGGAGGAATTTCTGAGAAATCCCAAAAATAAACAACGCTTCATCGAACTAATTACTGAGAGGCTTGCGAACTCAGGATGCAAAGTTCTACATGCTCAGGATGATGCCAATGTCTTAGTTGTACAAACTGCAGTCAGCTGTACTGAAACTTCGTCAACCGCTTTGATTGGGAGTGATACCGACCTATTATTCCTTCTGCTGTACCATGCCAAGCTTGATGCATGTGATATCCTTATGCAGACAGACACACATGGAAATAACCAACAAGTGTACAACATAAGAAGGATCAAGAACAAACTAGGAGCCGAAGCAGCAGAAAATCTACTCATTTGCCATGCAATGTCTGACTGCAATACAACATCTAGACTTCACAGCGTAGGGAAACCAGCAGTGGTTTCCTTGTCACTTAGAGATGGGATTTTTAAGGATTCTTGCAAGATCTTTAAGATACCAGGATCCAACCATCAGGAGATCACCAAATCTGGAGAGAAAGCTATGCTCCGCATATACAAAGGGAAAAGCAAGGAGAACCTGAAAGATGTCCGGGTGCGAGCATTTACAATGCGGGTTGCAAGTGCAAATACTTTTGGTCAGGCAGAGCGACTCCCACCAACTTTGTATGCTGCAAAGTACCACTTTTACGGGTGCTATTTTCAAATAATGAAGTGGCAAGACACGCCCAATTTGCTAAAGCCCAAAGAGTAGGGTTGGCACCTCTCTCCGTCACGAAATATGTATCTTCCCATTATTACAGATGTTTCACCAGCACCGAAGAACATATTAACGATGGTGCGGTGCCAGTGCACCAGCGGGTGCAAGTCGCTCAGATGCAGCTGCCGTCGGAACGATTTGCCCTGCAGCTTTGCCTGCAGAGAGTGTAAAGGGGCGTTATGCACTAACGCTGCAGCAAGAAAGGATGAGGCCGACAACGAAGACGAGCAGGAAGAATTAGCTTTAGGTTGTGCTTTAAAATCAAAATGTTCTTGTGCTTAATTTACCTGAGTTCTAAACGTTCCTTTTTATAACTGATTGATCTGAAGTTTTGATCTCAATCAAAGAAGTGGTTTTCCAAGATATTATACTTAGAAACCCCTAATTACAGGCCCCTTAGAGGTGGAAATGAGGTAAATAGTAAAAAAAACTGCTTTTTGATCTCATATTTGGCAATACGGTACTTTGTTTGATATAAAATGATCCTTTAGCCACAGGAATCCGGCAAATAATGATCTGCGTACTTTACCCCACCCCCTCCCATTCCGTGAAGGTGAAAATTGATACTGGGGTACGGAAAACTTGATTTCTGACGTCGGATTCTAATTCTTCATGCTTGATTTGATAGAAAACGACCACTTAAACCCAAAACTATGTCCAAATAGAAATTCCAATTCCCCCTCCCTCATTTTCCCCCTTCAAGGAGGATTTGGGTCGTTGTGCAAGGGTGATTCGGGGGGATTTTTTTGGGGTGATTAAGCTGCTTTTTCTGAACATTTTGGTGTAAAAAAAAAATTCTGTTGCAATTTCCCTGAGGTCAAACCATATTTTTCCTCCACTAAAAAGGAGTCTGCCTGTAGAAATACTCCCATTTTGCAACATCAGGTCTGAATTGACCATCATTGGTCAGATCATTCTGAAAGCAGAGTGTTTGGTCATCCCTCTCAAATCCTATAAAGATATTCTTAACCAAATCCATGCAGCACATCAAGGAATAGAAAAGACCAAGCTTGCTCCATCATATACTGGCCGGGAATAACAAAGGATATTGAAGACTATATTAAACATTGCTAAGCTTGGACCAAATACAAAAAATTAAAATCAAAAGGAACCCTTGTTGCCCCATAACGTTCTCCACTTGCCCCACCCGCCCCATTCCGTGAAGGTGAAAATTGATACTGGGGTACGGAAAACTTGATTTCTGACGTCAGATTCGGATTCTTCATGCTTGATTTGATAAAAAACGACCACATAAACCCAAAACTATGTCCAAATAGAAATTCCAATTCCCCTCCCTCATTTTCCCCCTTCAAGGAGGATTTGGGTAGTTGTGCAAGGATGATTTGGGCGATTTTTCTGGGGTGATTAAGCTGCTTTTTCTGAACATTTAGGTGTAAAAAAAAAATTCTGTTGCAATTTCCCCAAGGTCAAACCATATTTTTCCTCACTAGAAAGAAGTCTACCTGTAGAAATACTCCCATTTTGGAACATCAGGTCTGAATTGACCATCATTGGTCAGATCATTCTGAAAGCAGATTGTTTGGTCATCCCTCTCAAATCCTATAAAGATATTCTTAACCACATCCGTGCAGCACATCTAGGAATAGAAAAGACCAAGCACCAAGCTTGCTCCGTCATATACTGGCCAGGAATAACAAAGGATATTGAAGACTATATTAAACATTGCTAAGCTTGTACCAAATACCAAAATTCAAATCAAAAGAAACCCTTGCTACCCCATAACGTTCCCCACTTACCCCACCCCCTCCCATTCCGTGAAGGTGAAAGTTGATACTGGGATTTCTGACGTCGGATTCGGATTCTTCATGCTTGATTTGATAGAAAACGACCACTTAAAACCAAAACTATGTCCAAATAGAAATTCCAATTCCCCCTCCCTCATTTTCCCCCTTCAAGGAGGATTTGGGTAATTGTGCAAGGGTGATTCAGGGGGATTTTTTAGGGTGATTAAGCTGCTTTTCTGAACATTTTGGTGTGAAAAAAAAAAAAAATTCTGTTGCAATTTCTCCGAGGTCAAACCGTATTTTTCTTCTACTAAAAAGAAGTCTACCTGTAGAAATACTACCATTTTGGAACATCAGGTCTGAATTGACCATCATTGGTCAGATCATTCTGAAAGCAGATTCTTCGGTCATCCTTCTCAAATCCTATAAAGATATTCTTAACAACATTCATGCAGCACATCTAGGAATAGAAAAGACCAAGCACCAAGCTTGCTCCATCGTATACTGGCCGGGAATAACAAAGGATATTGAAGACTATATTAAACATTGCTAAGCTTGCACCAAATACCAAAATTCAAATCAAAAGGAACCCTTGTTACCCCATAACGTTCCTCACTTACCTTGGGAAAAGGTTGGCTCCGATTTATTCTATAATAACAGAGAACAGTATCTTATAACAGTTGATTATTACAGCCAGTTTATTGAGCTTGACAGAGTTGCACCATGCACATTCCCACCATATCATAGCATGTCTGAAGAGGCATTTTGCAAGACATGGAATCCCATGTATACTTGTATCTCATAACAGCCCTCAATTTACCCCAGAACTGTTTCAGAAATTCATAAAAGACTGGGAAATAGAACACAAGACGTCATAACCACATTTCCCTCAACCAAATGGTTTGGCAGAAAGATCAGTGCAGACAGTTAAAGATATCCTTGTCAAGACTGAGTTAGCTAGAGGGGATCATAATTTGGCCTTACTCAAATACAGGAATCAATGGTTTTGCATCACCAGCCCAGCTACTAATGAGCAGAAACTTGAGATCAATTGTTCTATGCACAAGGAAACTTCTCTCCCCTCATATAGTCCATCATGGCAAATTCAGAAAACATAGAAATAAGCAAAAAACACACAAAAAGAAATATCATGATGGAAAATCAAAGAAGCTAAATCCCCTACAAGCTGGAAAGCAGCCCAAGCCCAAATCCATGGCAAAGCGTGGGAATTTGGTGTAATTAAGAAAGCAGACACTAATCCTCAATCATACATAATTGAGACAAATGATGGGGGAACATATTGCCAGAATAGGAACATATAAAATTTCTTCACCAGCTAAACATACCACTTTCAACTGATCAACCAGCAAGAACTCCACAGGCTGAACCCATTGCATGCCCATTTCTTGAAAATCTTGCTTCACCATTAAACACACCAGGCATTTTTATTGCGTCTCCATCCATAAATCCACTTATAGCTGCCAAACCTCCATCAAAAACCCCTCAATCAAGCCACCCACAATACCAGTCCAGCCTTCCACACCAATACCCACAACCAGCACTGATATTGCTGCCCATTCAGATTTGCAGAATTCTTCACACTCAACCCGCTCAGGTTGTTATGTAAAGCCTGTAAAGAAGCTAAACCCTTTAAGTACCAAAAGTCAGATGAGCTATATACGAGTGGAGTTTTGTTTCGAAGCAAAGTGAAGTGAGATTATAAGCAAAGTTTTAAACTGCTAATAGTTCCAGTTGAAGTCAAGACATTGTAGATAAATCTTTGTAAAGGATGCCCTGTTCATTTGCAAAAAAAAAAAAAAAAAAAAAAAAAAAAAAAAAAAAAAAAAAAAAAAAAAAAAAAAAAATGAGAAAGAGAACCTTCTTATAAGTAAAGTGAAGAGAGATTATAAAAGAAAATATGAATTATTCCCAAGAAGCGTTAATGTTACCACAATTGAATTACCCCATTGTTGTTATTTAAGTATATTTTTGTACTTGCCCACTGGTTTTGGAAAGGAGGAAAGATGTAACATTTTAACTTATCTTTCTATTCTAGTGTCATTGCTGTATCTAATGAATTTTTACAGTGGATAGCAAGGACTAATCAGCAAATAATACCGTGGATCCAGAGCTATTCCTAGGGTTGGTGGTACACAGGGAAATGTTAATTACAGCACCCCCTCCCAACCGAAAAATAAGCCAAAAAGAGTCCAATCAAAGTGAAAAATATGATTGAAATTGGCAATTTGATTTGATTGAAATTGGCTTTTAACCCTTACTGGTCCCCAATGTAGCCTTAGAATATATAAAAACTAAAAGAAAATATATTAACACTGCATAACAAGGGTTTCTCTGAAGGAAATTTGCTAACAAAATATTAGTAGTACCATTAGACTCCTTATTTTATATTCCGTCCAAATATCATGGTTACTTTTTTGACAATACACTCCACCCTGATGGTCTCATATATAGCCTCAGGACATACAAAAAATAAATAAAGGAAAACACCAAACAATGTAACTATTACTTTATAATATGCAGCAGATTTCTATTAATCAGATTATCATGTTTCCTTCCATTGTTATACACATTAATTAAATCATTTCAAATAATATTTTTGTCAACAATTCTAGGGCATTTTTCTGTTAGCCATTTTTGTTTGTTTTGTGAAACACCCTTTTCATCAGCAAAGCATTTAAGCAGTCAAAAAAAAAACCTACTGATCAACAATTGCTGATCAAATTGGCAAACAAAAATAAAACCTGGTGGTGGATTTTGTTGGTGAAAATTGGCAGTCATTCCAAATTGAAAGCCATGTGAGCAAAGAAACCTAATATTTATAATGATTAAATTTTCAGATAGATAGTACAGGCAAACTAGCTAAAAATATGGGTCAACCCCAAACAAATTGCAACAGAAATGATTTTTATACCAGATTGTAGAGAAAAAAAGCTTAACAACATATCCTAAGTTGAACATTCTAGGTCAACGCAAAACTGTTTTTTTTTTTTTTTGCTTTTTGTGTCAATTTTTCAAGTTTTTTCAAAAAAAAGAACTATTGGTAAATGTTCGTTTTTCTGTATATGAAGTAACGTCCTGATGTACAATGAAGAGCTGAGCCCAAAAAAGAAAGCAAATTTGATGTACAATATACCAGAAAAAAGTTTCATAATCATTAATATGTGATTTTACCCTTCTCATCTTTGTGACCTCTTTTTCATCATACTGTCAGAAGGCAACTATTCTGACATAAAATGATGAGCTGAGCCCAAAAATCAAATTAACCTGATGTAATGTCTACTACAAAACCCGTTTCATATTCATCAATATGCACTTTTTTATTTCCAGTTAATGCTTTATGTCAAAAGACCAATAGAAGTGGTATGACAGAGGTTCAAAGGTCTTTATGGGTTCTGTATTGACCAGTCTGCTCTGCACTAAATCTTCTGATGGAGGGTATGTCACAGGTTTTCTATGGAACTAGTGAACAACATAAGGAAACGTCCTAGCCAAGGCAAGTAAGAGACTGTAAAGACACCCAGATTGTTATCAATTTCCTAGAAAAAGGATCACCATTTAATGGCGATCTTCAACTAAGAAACATCACCAATGGTCTGACAGCATATGAATCTGCCAACGTTGATTCTGCTAGAGTTTTAGGCCTAAAAATCATTGACTCCATGTCTGGAAAGCTGGTCACTGATGTTGTATTTTGACAAAAACAAAGGCAGTTCAATTTACTACAAAGCAGAATCCAGTTGGAGATTGCAAAAGACTGGACCCCACTCTCCTTTTTCAGAGATTCATCACACTAGCAAAGAGGACCAATCTCATGGAATCTGAGTACTTTCAACACAAACTGTGTTCCTATGTAGGATCACTTTTTGACTGTTCTTGCATGCTCTTGTCTCCAAACAAGCCAGAGTTTGCCAAGGCTATAGCACAGGCTTGCAATCTTCAGAAGAACTCTACTCCCCTTCCCAAAGGCAGTCAATATATCATCAACAGTGGAGCTCTTCTGCACAGAATTCCATGGGCCAAAAACAGACAAAACTCCAAAATCCTTGACCATTATGCTGCTAACACGACCCAAAAATATCCATCTGCCACTATTGTGCTCAATGGCTACAATTGCAGAGCTACTATAAAAGATATGGCCAAGTCAAAGAGAAGTTGTACAATCAGCCATGAGAGCTTCTTCACATCAAATATGCAGCTGAAGTTAAAAAAGGATGAGTTCTTGTCCTGCAAGAAAAATAAGGCCAGGTTTATCTGCGCATTGGCTGTTTATCTCCAATCAAAGGGCTTTGTTGTAGCCCAGGCACCAAGTGATGCAGATGTCTCAATTGTGCAAGCTGCTGTTGATTCTTCCTAGTATTACAACACTGCAGTCATTGGAGATGATACTGATCTTTTGGTTCAATTGTGTTATCTTGGTGACCTATAAATCAAAAAACTGTTTTTTGCACCTGAGCCAAAGTTGAACAAAACTCCCTGAATATGGGATATTCAAAAATCGAAAGAAAAGCTTGGCCAAGAGACATGCCATCTGATTCTTTTAGCTCACGCCATCTTAGGCTGTGACTCTACTTCACAGATTCACAGTGTGGGAAAAGACCTCGCTCTGAATAAGCTAATGACGGATGCCGATTTTTGTACATCAGCTGCAGTTTTCATGCTGAAGTCAGCTTCAAAGGAGGAAGTAAGGGTTGCTGGAGAAGACGCTCTGCTCATGATGTATGGCTCATCAAAAGGGGAAAATCTGAATGAACTCTACAGGGAAGTTTTTAAAAAGAAGGTGACTACTGCTAGCATGTTCATCCACCCAGAACAGTTACCACCAACTTCTGATGCAGCTAAATTACACAGTTACAGGGTTTTCTACCAAGTTCAGGTATGGAGTGGAGATCCTGATTCTGAGCTTAAAGCCAAGGAATGGGGTTGGAAAAATAAAGGTGACTTCTTGTATCCATTAACTACTGACATCCTACCAGCCCCTAGTCTGCTTCTGAGAATTGTGAAGTGCTCCTGTCAACTGGAATGTAGCTCAACAAGATATAGCTGCTTTAAAACCGCTAAGCTTGCACTGCAGCATGTAAAACGTGCAAAGGGACAGCATGTTCTAACTCTCCAAGACTCAAAAGCTATAATGATGAGGAGACCATAGAAGCTTAGATATCTGAATTAAAAGAATAAATTGTGAGTACTAGTCAGAGCTTGATTCTGTCCTTCAATGTTCATGAAGTTGATTTGATAATTTTATCAGTTGTGAAGACTAGTCAGTGTGTTAAAAATAGTTTATTCTAAGAGGGATTTTAAATGTTGGCTACTGAAAACTAGTTTCATAGATGATTTCCCTTTTCTAATATTTTAATAAACATCTTGCAATCACTTTTTTTAGGCTGACCCATCAGGTGATGGGGCCAGTGACAATCAGATTCAGGCTAACTAATTATTAGATCTCAAAACCAACAATTTAGCCAGAGAAAGATGGTCTGTTAAAAAAATGGGGGTCACAACAACAAGAAGCATAAAAATCTCATATTGATGATTATAAAATTTTTTTATATACCATACACCAAACTTAACTCCATTTTCCCATTCATCTTGTCTTTTTACATCAGAATAATAATTCAGTTCAAGAAAAATGAACAATTACCAGAACTAATTTATTTTATTAGGAAAGCAAGAAAACTGACCCAATATGCAAAAAAACTACGTTTTGCATTGACCTAGAATGTGCAACTTTGGATATGTTGTTCAGTTTTTTCCTCTAGAACATGGTGCAAAAATCATTTCTGTTGCAATTTGTTTTTACCAACAATCACCAAATTGGTGGACAATAAGTGCTAAAAGAAACATTTCAAATGGAAATAAAAAGTGCATGTTGATGAATATGAAACGGGTTTTCTAGTAGACATTACATCAGGTTACTTTAATTTTTGGGCTCAGCTGATCATTTTATGTCAGAATAGTTGCCTTCTGATAGTATTGTGAAAAAGAGGTCACAACAATGAGAAGGGTAAAATCACATATTGATGATTATGAAATTTTTTCTGGTACATTTTACATCAAATTTGCTTTCATTTTTGGGCTCAGCTCTTCATTTTATAGCAGGATGATTCTTCCTATACAGAAAAACAAACATTTACTGACAGTTCATTTTTTTTTAGGAAAAAGCTGAAAAATTGACACAAAAAGCAAAAAAAAAAAAAACTAGTTTTGCATCAAACTAGAATGTGCAACTTCTGATATGTTATCCAGCTTTTTTTTTCTCTACAACATGGTGTAAAAATCACTTATGTTGCAATTTGTTGGGGTCAAACTCTAGTTTGACTGTACTAAGATTACTTATTTCAAATTCCCTTACTCTTCACCCTCTCATTGGGTTACTGGTAAAGACCAAGATAGCTCACTGGACATAAGGATATATGTTAAGGAAATAATTCTTACTTTATAATATGTAAATGATCATAGTTAACACATTTTGCATGGGGGTAACTTTTATCTTCACTTCTTTCATTGTTTTGCACTTTTTCTATCAAATTTCTGAAAAAAAAGTATGAATTTGATAAGCATTTTCTTAGTTTCCAAATTTGTGCTGAAACAAATGGGATCTATAAGATTTGTTTATAAATGCCACTATATACAAACTGCAGTGGCATCAACACAAATTAAACACCATCAGTGCCATCTAAATTATTTCCCATATAATGTTGTAAAAGAAAAATAGTTAGAAATTTAGGTTATGAAGATGGCATTTGGGAATTTGTTTGAACATGTTTTTCAAAACTAAAGAAAGACTTAGAGAAGAGACACACAAAAAAATTCAGAAACTTGGTAGAGGAATTATAAAACAACAAAAGAAGTGCAGGTAAAGGTTGCCCCATACAAAATGGGTTAACTATGATTATTCTGCATATTATGAAGCCAGAATTATTTTGTTAATGTGTTTCCTTATGTCCAATGAGCTATCTAGGCAAATATGGGTTTCTGTAATCACCTTAGTAGAAATCCTTTTACATTTTACCTATTTTAGAGGTAATTTTTGAATAGATACTTAACTACATATGGAACAACGAAACCAATTTCTTCAAGTTTCATTTTAGAAACGCAAAGTTTGTAACAGTTCATTAAAGTTCAATACTCTTTGGATTGGGAAGGAATTGAGGTAAATAGGCTGCTTTGAAAGACCTTTCCAGGGCAAAATTTAGGCTTTCTGAGAAAACATTCATGTAAGGTTTGTTCACAAAACTCAGCTAATTTCCAAGATGGCAAAAATGAAAAAATTCTGGTTTAGCTTCTTTTTACTATCTTGGAAAGGGGTTAGAATAGAAAAATGAAATGGTAAATTTGCAGGTGGCACTATAATTTATCTAGGATGAAAGTGAAAACATCATTTGATGCCTTTTTATGCTCTTTCATAACCCAATAATTGCTTCTGTTGCAAATTGCATTGACCCCTTAATGGGGCCCCAAAGGTATTTTATTTTTGTAACCACACAAAGAAGTTATCAACACTAGTTAATTTATTGAAAAGTTTTTAAAAACACATTACTGGTTTATAAATAAGTTGTTCAAGAGTAATATATTCCAAAAATACTTATTTATAACAACTCAAACCTCATTTATTGGTCAACTCAAATACAAAACATTTTCCTAATGTTTCAAATGTCATCAACAAAAATAGCACTGAATTTTGTGATTTGAAACTTTGTATATATATATATATATATATATATATATATATATATATATATATATATATATATATATATATATATATATATATATATATAATATATATATATATATATATATATAATATATATATATATATATATATATATATATATATATATATATATATATATATATATATATATATATATATATATTATATATATATATATATATATATATATTATATATATATATATATATATATATATATATATTATATATATATATATATATATATATATATAATATATATATATATATATATATATTATATATATATATATATATATATATATATATATATAATATATATATATATATATATATATATATATTATATATATATATATATATATATATATATATATATATATATATATATATATATATATATATATATATATATATATATATATATATATATATATATATATATATATATATATATAATATATATATATATATATATATATATATATATATATATATATATATATATATATATAGATATATTATATATATATATATATATATTATATATATATATATATATATATATATATATATATATATATATATATATATATTATATATATATATATATATATATATATATATATATATATATTATATATATATATATATATATATATATATATATATATATATATATATATATATTATATATATATATATATATATTATATATATATATATATATATATATATATATATATAATATATATATATATATATATATATATATATATATATATATATATATATATATATATATATATATATATATATATATATATATATATATATATATATATATATATATATATATATATATATATATATATGTACAATGACAGAGCATACAAAAATGCGAAAAGAGGAAACAAAACAATAATATACTAAAGAAAAAAAAATAATAACAACAAAAGCAACAACTTCTTAAAAAGTATACAAAATAGTAAGAAAAGTGGAAACTGAAAGATAACATACTCAAAGATTACAACAGAAACAACAACTTCTTCGAAAATAGCAACAAAGACAACAACTTTTGAAAGGAGAAAAAAAAAAAAAAAAAATAAAAAGGGAAACAAGAGGGAAAATTAAACAAGCAAACTTGCCCACTTGTGCTTTAGAACTGCTGGTTTTGTTTTTTGCCGGCTAATAAGTGTTTCAACAGCTAGATTTGGGTCTGCTAGGTTGTAGCGCTGAATCAGAAAACTATTTTTTGTCCAAGGTGGCAATTTTAGTAGGTACTTTGCAAAACGGAAAAATAAAGAGCAGATTTTAGACTTTTCACGGTTCGCCAATAAATTCCAGAAAGGGGTCACATATAATATATGTGGCAGAGCGGTAGCATTGTATATACTTGCCAGTAGTGGACGGTTAAATCTCAGAGTGGATTTAACAATCAAAGCATAGGAGCTGGATATTCGCCATTCAAGATATGAGATCAGGAGGGAACAGGTATGCTGTAATGAGGAACCTATTGGCAGTCCCAGATATACTATTTTATCAACTGGTTTTACTGAGCAATGACCTAGTGTGATATTAGTAGGAGGGTCATTCTTCCAATTATAAAGCAAGACTTCCAACTTTTGGGAGTTAAATCTCAGACTGACTTTCTTGTAGTTGGACTGCAGACATGAGAATATTTCTGAAAGGTGGTTAACAGCTGAGATTCAGCATGTCACCAGCATAGCATATTAGGGAGATGTCAATGGAACTGAGAATGCATGATGAAGGACAGCTGTCTTGAGGTTCAATAATGTAGTTGTTGAAGAAATTGGGGGATAAAACTGCTCCCTGATACGGACTGGTATCAAAGCTGACCATGGGGCTGGCGGAAGGCCTTTATTGGGAGGGAGCTTGAGTTGCACGCAAAGGCAAGAATAAAGATCATGGAAAGCCTGGATGATATTTGAGTTCACTCCTCTTTTAGCTGAGTTTAGCAACATAAGCGCATGAATCAATGAATCAAATGCTCTCTGCAGGTCTAAGCCCCCAATCGCTAGACTTTCTCCTGATTTGTGTGCATCCAGGAGTGCATATGCAACGACATGGAGCGCTTCCACACAACCAATGCCGCGTTGGAAACCGAATTGTCTTGGTGGACAACAACACAGTTTTTCAAACTCATCTACAAATGAAAGTTCAAATAACTTGCAGAGAGTGGTAGCAACTGTGATTGGACGGAAAGAGGAGCATTGCATGGTAACTTTTCCTTTTTTAGGAACTTGTGTAAGATCTCCAATTGAGAAAGTGGTTGGGACAATACCCTGAATGAGGATAATCTGCATCAGGAGGGTTACATGACTATGAGAGTGGGCCCACCACTTTTAGATGGAGTGCACTGATCCCATCAATCCCAAAAGATTGTTTAGGTTTTAGGTGAGAGATGGCCTTACATACAGCTCTCTCTGTTACAAGATAATCACTCTGATGACAACTATCTAAGAAGTTGTCCAACTCAGCTTTGTATCTTTTGTTGAGGGCTGGGTCAGGAGGCAAAAATTCTGGCCCATAATATGCATACCACTCAGAATCAGGGATAGCAGATGCAGATAAAGACTCATCGCTTTTAGAGGAAAGAAAACGCCAAAGGAGAGAAGGATTAATTTTGGCCTGTGTAGATTTGATATCAATCATCTTTTTTCTGTGAGCTTTTAGCTCCTTTGTGAATTTTCTTTTTGTGAGCAGGTGGATTGAATTGACTACCCCCAAACGGGGTCGTCCACAGAAACCCAAAGTTGAAGCCAAAACTTAGACTTAGAATGGTTATCCACTAACTCTGGATTTTCAGACCAGCCAGGAAGGGTATGATGACAGGGTCTACTTAGAGGGACGGCAGCTTTTTCAGCACAGCAAAGGGCATGGCCAATTTCTGCACAATAAAAGTCAACTGATAGTTGTGTTCTCTCCCTTGAAAGAGCAGTTAATCCAGAGAGAAGATGGAAAGGGACACAGATCTTACTAAGGACTCTGGTGGCTTCTTCTTGAAATAAAACAGGGTTAATTTTATGCCAATCACGGCGAGACCTAGGAGGTGTTTTTGAAGTTGTTTGCATCTGTGTATCTGAGCTGTGGCAAGGAATCTTGGCTGAGAACTGTATTGGTAAGTGATCAGACAGCTGAAAATCAAGCACAACCTTGACTGGCAAAATCCTGAGATTTGAGGATGCAACAACGTGATCAAGATCTGATGTGGACATTGAGGTGTGTACATGTGTAAAATTTAAATCTTTGCACTTGAGGTCAAACTGGTCTCCAAAAATACCAAGCAACAACTTAGAACGTAAAGACCTAGATAAGAGCAGTTCATTCAAGTCGCAATTGAAGTCACCAACTAATATGCATTGAAGGCTTAAGGACCTAATAAGGTTAATACACTGGCCGAGCTTATCACTAGAATAAGTAAAAGAACACTCATCATGGTAATTTGTAGGCAAATATACATTAATAAAAACACAGCCCTCAACACGAATTGCCAGAAAATTATCATTGACTTCAAATACACTAGATCTTAGAGTCAAACAAACAAAAGTGGCAATACCACTGGAGGGCCGCCCCTTTTCTACTTAGCTGCTTTGCTGAAACTGAATAAACCGAATATATATATATATATATATATATATATATATATATATATATATATATATATATATATATATATATATATATATATATATATATATATATATATATATATATATATATATATATATATATATATATATAAGCCTAGACTATTTACTCCTGAATTCAGTTTTTTTGATTTACCTTAGCTGTAGTGCATTTGTTAAAATCACATACTGCCAATTTTCATTGGACCAGGAATAGCACATTTTTTGTTTTCTATTTATGTTGTGTCATTACCTAAGAAATTATTCTGAGGAGAAGTTACTAGCTAAATAGATGGCTAACAAAATTGTTTATAGGGTAAGTTTGTTTCTAGCTAGTTGGATAAAGAAAGTATTGCTGGGGAAAAGTTGCTAGTCAACTAGTTCAAAAATAAATTGTTTTCTGGGGCAATGTTTGTTTCCAGCTAGTTGACAAAATTAAGTGTTGCTGGGGAGAAGTTATTAGTCAACTAGTTGGAAAAATAAAGTTTTGTTGGGGATAAGTTACTAGTCAACTAGTTGGAAAATGAATTGTTTTCTAGGGTAATGTTTCTTTCTAGCTAGTTGGCAAAATTAAGTTTTGCTGGGGATAAGTTACTAGTCAACTAGTTGGAAAATGAATTGTTTTCTGGGGCAATGTTTCTTTCCAGCTAGTTGGCAAAATTAAGTTTTGCTGGGGAGAAGTTATTAGTCAACTAGTTGGAAAAATTAAGTTTTGCTGGGGAGAAGTTATTAGTCAACTAGTTAGAAAATGAAAGTTTTGCTGGAGTAACATTTATTGTCAACTAGTTGGCAAATTTAAGTGTTGCTGCAGAGAGGTTATTAGTCAACTAGTTGGAAAAATTATGTTTTCCTGGGGAGAAGTTATTAGTCAGCCAGTTGGAAAGTTAATTAAAAATTCTAAAACCGAGATAAAATATTACTCCAGAAAAGAAACAAAGACAGATAAATGAAGGAACATACACAATTTATGTCCATTAAATGCAAGATAGAAATGAACAAAACTTCAAATATGCATCCATTTTCCTTAAACAGACAGGAGGAATAACCCTCAAAGCTTTGACAAATTCCATCTCACCTTTGGGACCAGGTTTAAAACTAATTATTCTGGGATTCAAAACAAAAGATCCCTGGCTTCAAAGCCCAATATGTAACTCAAAATATATCTCCCATTAAGAGGGAGACAGAGAGAGAGATGGAAGTTGTAACACAATAGTGATAATTAAATTTGAAAAAAGTCCTATATTATTAACATATTTTATGCTATTCAGAATAAATTCTAACTATTATCAGTCAACTAGTTGGAAAATGAATTGTTTTCTGGGGCAATGTTTCTTTCCAGCTAGTTGGCAAAATCAAGTTTTGCTGGGGAGAAGTTATTAGTCAACTAGTTGGAAAAATTAAGTTTTGCTGGGGAGAAGTTATTAGTCATCTAGCCTAGCTGGAAAAGGAAAGTTTTGCTGGGGCAATATTTATTGTCAACTAGGCCTAGTTGGCAAATTTAAGTGTTGCTGGGGAGAAGTAATTAGTCAAGTAGTTGGGAAAATTAAGTTTTTCTGGGGAAAAGTTATTAGTCAACTGGTTGGAAAATGAAAATTTGCTAGGGCAATATTTATTGTCAACTAGGCCTAGTTGGCAAATTTAGATTTTTCCTATACAGATGGGCCAAATTTTCCAACTAGATGACTAAAATGTTTTTAATTATAAGGAGATTGGATAGTACTATTCTATATAAGCTTATAAACTAATTTTTTCTAATAGTCAAAGAGTGGATATCCATCCCTGAAAGTTTTATTTTTCTAACCTAACCCCTTTCCAAGATAGCAAAAAGTGGCTAAACTAGAATTTTATCTAAAAAAACACTTATCAAGAACTTTATCTTCCATTGATCTGCCAAATGTTCCTGAAAAGTAAAAACACTGAGCCAAGATTAGCAATGGTAGGCTAGCTCATTTAAGACCCACAACCCTAAACACTTAAAAATTGCTATAATAGCATATATTTTATAAAATATTTAATTTAATAATAACGGATTCTGAAATAACCTTCATTCTGTCCATCTTCCAAAGGAAGTTCCCAGTTACTTTTAATCTTTTCACAATCCACGTTCCTAATCATTTTAATTTCTATTATTCTTACGAGCAGCACTACCAGTTTAAAAAAAATTGGCTAATTTTCCGACTAAAATTGTACTGCGATAGATTGAATCAAAGGAGCAAGTTTTTTGGCCTGGCAGTGACACAAAGTTTTGAAACAGTGTCCATTTGAGGAACAAATTTAAATAGATTGACTCAAAAGGAAGTTTAAATAGCTTTTACCATCCTAGAACTTTTTTCTCTTCCCTTTCTCTTTGTTATAAGTTCCAATGTCCGTATCGCCTGTAGCTTACTTAAATCTTTTTTAATACTAGTCCCATTGGTTAATCATCTTTAAAAGTGCACGATCATATTACTAGCCTTGAGGGTTAATTTAAATCCAGATGTTGAGCTAATTCTTACGTAATTTACAAACTAACTCATTTTAGTAATTTAAAACAATTTAAAGGTTCCAAACGTTTCCCACACTAAAAATTTTTAAAGATAGAACCATCATGAGTTCAAATTAAAAACAAAATCAAATAGTTAGATATCGCACTACGAAAAACTCAAAAAGGGAATATAAAAGCAGAGGAGAGGGCACAAGCTAGAATAAAACGCTCTAGAAGAGCAATATAGGGTCATCAATAGCTGTGACTTTTGTTCGCGGAACTCTGTTCAGTATTTTCAGAGAAAAAAAGTTCCAAGTCCGAGTCTCCACCTCCAAGCTCTAATAACGTCAGTCACCAGAAGCTGGTTGGCAAGTTTGCGGACTTTTTCATTTGTGTTTCTATCTGACCGATGAAAATTCAAAATTCTTCGATGACAATTGTTTTTGAATGCAAGGATTCTCATCTACTGTTGTTGGTCTAAACTTCAGGTTTTGGCTGCGTAAAGGAGGATCGGGACAACTTTGCTGTTGAACAAGCGTAACCCTTAAGCCCGGTCGAGTAATTTTTTGACTTCCATATGCGCTTGAGCCTATTGAAGGCGGCATTCGCCTGACCTTTTCTGGTCATTATTTCTTTGGATGAGGATCCCGTATTCTCCATTAGTCTTCCAAGGTACCTGAGTTCCACGACCTGTTTAATTTCCTCATTTCCACATCTGATAGGAAGTGGGGAATCAGTAGTCGCCATTGTTTTGGTTTTACTCGAATTTATCTTTAGGCCAAGTTGATGTGCTTTTTCGCTGACCCTGTTTAGAAGCTCTTGAAGACGTTACTTGCATGACTGTAGCATTGTAATGTCATCTGCAAAGTCTAGGTCACCAACTGTCACTTTGGCAGAAAGTTTGATATTATCAGTCGTGGAGTTGTGGAGAAGGAATTCGATGATTATAACGATGAAGTAACGGCGACAGTACACACCCTTGTTTGACACCAGATAGAATTTTAAATATCGGGATAGGTCTTTGGGTGTCTTGATGCAGCACTTGCTGTCCTTCTAAGACGCTTAGATAATTGCCATGATTTTACTTGGGATCCTGTAATAAAGAAAGATCTTATACAAACTTTCCTGATCGACAGAGTCGAAGGCCTTTTCATAGTCTATAAAAATCATGTAGAGCTTTGAGCACCATTCCTGACTTTCTTCAGTGAGGATTCGCAAAGTAAATATAAGATCAGCGCAAGAACGGTTTGGGTGGAACCCGCATTGCTTATCCCTTGTGTGCTTTTCAAGTAAATTTTGGATCCTCTTCCGAATGGCATGATACAGTAGTCTACCAGGGACTGAAAGCAAGGTTATTCCTCACCTGTTTCGTGGGACAGTGGTATCATCCTATTTGAACAGGGGTATTAGTATGCTGCGCTTCTAATCAACTGGTATCTATTCCTTTTCCTATGTTGTAGTGAAGAAGGCAGTCCAGAATTGTATTAGTACTGCAACTGAGACCTTTACTATCTCTGCTGATATACGGTCTTCTCCTAGGGATATAACATTTTTCAATCTCTTGGCAGCTGCTTGAATCTCTGCAACATTTGGCGGCTCCAAACTGATGTTTAGAGAGAAGGATGGCATTACGGGAATGTCAAGTGGCTCAATGGGTGGTGGCCTATTGAGAAGTCTTTTGAAGAGGGATACCAATAACTCATTCACTGGTTCGGTCACAAGTACGCCAGATGGGTCCCGAACTAGACCGTTTACGGTACGCTTCTTTCCAGCGATGTCATTTGAGATCTGATATAGGATTCTAGAATCCCCTTTCTTGGCTGATTTCTCAGCGAGTTTGGCTTTATTCTCGATCAGGGTTCAGTGGTTGTTCCTTGTGCTTTTCTTTATGGCTTTGTCTGCTTCACGGTAGCATGTATTTTTCAAGATTAAATTGCCTGGTCTTTGGTTTCAAAGGAGGATTTGTTTTATGAGTTTCCTCTCCCTTAGGAGATTCCAAGTAAGGTCAGAGAGTCATGGGTCCTAAGGGTGTTTCTTGTACCCCAGTATTTTTGTCGCCGCCGTATGAAAGGAGTTTTTCGTTGCTTTCCACAGTTCTTCTTGGTCTGAAAACCAACCATCGAAAAATAGATCATCAAAAACCAGGCTAAGGAATACAACATACCAATATCATTCTCCCCTCATAAGACTAAAAGAGCATCATTTATTGATTTTAAACAAACTTGTATTGAGTCTAGATAAGACAATGTCATTAATCATTGTTTGTCATTTGGACTCGGATATTGCAAGCACACTATTTTGTTGAAAAATTTAAATGGTTGTTCTTGAGTATGAACTTTATTTTGTTGTAAGTAGAAGTTTTTACATTTTTCAGATTTTGTTTTTGCTTTTGAAAGATGGACCATAGCTAGCCTAATGTGCAGTAGGCTAGTGCGGATTTTATTACAGTGTTGAGGATATCCCTACTTTGCTTTGAAAGGTATTAAGACCTATAAGATCATTTATGGCAACTATATAAATAAGCTCATCTGCCGGAGACTTGGGGCTTTGATAGAGGTGCATATTAGTTGCTCGCCACGATTAAATATTTCCACCCTGTCTCACTCCAAATGGCACTTACCTTTGATGATCTTAGAAATTTTTCATGCTATTAAAGTGAAACTTTCAAAACTGATCTGCAGTCCATATGGGGCAGAAAGAAAGTGTTTTGAGCCTCATGTCTTTTCTAAATCCTGATCTTACGGTTTTAAAGACTTTTAATTTTTTTTTCTTAAATGGGGGAAAAATTCTAGTGTGGCTATGGCTTAAAGTTGTCCTGATATCATAGGGATTATTGTATCAAAAAACTTAGCTAACTAAAGAAAAATTGTCTAAAAACACAGCTTAAGCTAATACCTTCAATAATCCTTAGTGGGATCAGAGGCAACGCTATAGTGTTGCCTATAGTAAAGGCCATACGGCTCCAATGTTTTATTATTTATTATTATTTTTTTTTTCCTAGAGGCACTTCATATGGAAGGGGTCGTCATAGAAACTTCAAAGGGGGCTCATTCAATTGGAAATCGAGAGTTCTAGTGCCCTTTTTAATAGTCAAAAGAGATTGGAGGGCAACTAGTCCCCCCCCAAGCCCATCACTCTCCCAAACACATCCAATCAAAATGTTGATAGCCATTTTGTTCAGCGTAATTGACTTCCAGATAGAAAATACGTTTTTGAGGAGGACGCTCCCCCACAACCCTCAGGGCAAGGGTTTTAAGTTATGCCCCGGGGGCATATAAGGTTTTTATAGAAGGCTTTGTAGTAGAAACTTCAAAAAAGGCTCATTCGATTGGAAATTCAAAGGGATAGTACCCTTTTTAATAGTCGAAAGTTATTGGAGGACAACTAGTCCCCCTACCACGCCCATCATTCCCCCAAACACATCCAATCAAAATTTTTAAATAGCCATTTTGTTCAGCGTAATTGATTTCCAAATAGAAAATATGTTTTTGAGGAGGACACTCCCCCACAACCCTCAGGGCAAGGGTTTTAAGTTATGCCCCGGGGGCATATAAGGCTTTTATAGAAGGCGTTGTCGTGGAAGCTTCAGAAAAGGCTTTTTCGATTGGAATTTCAAAGGGCTAGTGCCCTTCTTAATAGTCGAAAGGGATTGGAGGGCATCTACCCCCCCCCACGGCCTTCATTCCCCCAAACACTTCCAATTAAAATTTTGAGATAGCTATTTTGTTCAGCCTAGTTGATTTCTAGATAGAAAATATGTTTTTGAGGAGGACACTCCCCCACAACCCTCAGGGCAAGGGTTTTAAGTTATGCCCCGGGGGCATATAAGGTTTTTATAGAAGGTATTGTCGTAGAAACTTCACAAAAGACTCATTCGATTGGACAAATTCTCCAACATGAAAAGTCGGCAGTAATGCCATCTATCAACTATAAAAAAGTAATATTGATTTTACTTAGGTGGTGCTGATTCTCCGATTTGCGCAGCACTTCCACTCTTGTCAACTGTCCAGCCCCCCCCCCCTAAAAACCTGCTAAAACGCAAATGGTGCTTACTGTATAAAATGGAAAGTCGTCCCACAGAGTACTTTCTTCCCTTTTTTTCTGAATAGTCTTTGCTCATAGCGTGAAAAAGGAACGAAAAAAGGAATAGCTATCAGTTTTTTTTTCTTTTGAGAAAATGGAAAAAAAGGGACAGCAATACTCGTCTACATTGAAACTTTTTCATCCAGTATTTCCACAAAATGAACTATCTGGATTATTACTGTGCTTTCAGGTAGTTGAAACTTTTGTTTTCTCGAAAAATACTGAAGAGAAAGCCACAAACATAGATCGTAGCTATTGATGACCCTATGATAATTACAACTATCTCTTTCAAATATCATCCACTATCTCTTTCAAATATTGTTTTGGCAAAACTTTAGGATATCTTTCTGTTGAGGTATATGGGAGCCAAAAATTAACGAAATAATGACTTATTACGCTCAAAACTTAGAGACCAGAAAAAACCTAAAAGAAGGAAGTGCGTTCAAATTCAATTTGTGAAACAATGCAAAAAACATTTAATACCGCCTAGGGTTTAAAAAAGAAAAATGACAAATCCAAATGCGAATGTTGGTTTTCTCACTCTTTTCTTCTTTGAATTGCCGTCGATCCTCAACTTGTACTACATAAAAATTAGACTTAGACCTGCTCAAGAATTGTGACCTGCTTGGCTGTTTCATCATATACGAGCCTGCGAATTAATGTGGAATTACAAAATAGTAGAAAAAAATGACTTCAGTAAGACAGCTATATCATCTAATCTGTTCATCGCAGCCTGAATAGAATTAGTTTCTCGAGGACTCCCGCCACTCCCGGTAAATTTTTCTTTCTGATGTCTCCTGGGAATAGAGCATAGGAATAGTCAACGAGCATTTTAAGTATCAATATGAAAGCACGTTTCTAATAAAAAACGAGCATTTAGAGTAAAAGTATGATAGCACATTTACAATAAAAAATTAGTGAGAATGAAATAACTAAAATAAGAAAGTGCGTCCGAATTCAGTTTATGTAGTGATGTAACATAAATTTAAGTAAAAAAAAAGAATTGAAATTAGATTGTGATTTTGCTAATGATTGCATTGGATTAAAGATAGCGGAAGTTTTGTTATCATTTTTTTCTTAGTATGGTGGTTATGTATGGTCATTCATTTGTTCATTGCCGAGGGTCCAAAGAAGAAATAGGAAAAATATGAACGGAAATACTAGAGGGCATTTTTGCGTCACTGGCCCAGTCACTAGATATTCTTGCGGGACACCATTGGCCCAGTCACTAGATATTCTTGCGGGACACGAATGAGCTCAGTGGGTATTTTTGCTTCACCGAGTCATTGTTTGATGTCATCAGTGACATTTTCAGTCACTGGGCTTCAAGATCTCCAGTCACTGAAATTGATAAAAAGACGTGTAAAGTTAAGCAGTCAATGGTCTAGTGACTGGTTAACATAGCAACGGCTATTAACATAGAGGAGGAAAAATGCGCTCTTAGCTTTTCTTGCTCTTTTCTTCTTTGAATTGTAGTCGACCCTCATCTAATAAAACATAAAAATTATATTCGGACCCAATCAAGAATTGCAAACCACTTGACTGCCTTATCATCTGCGAGCCTACAAATGATTGCAGCAACACAAAATAGTTGAACGAAACAACTGAAAACAACTGAATATTCTCCACCACATTGAAGTTAACTGTCTGTGTTTGTCCTCTTCATTGCTGAGTATTTCGTACCGAAGATCACTGGGTATGATTAATGTGACGATGATGAACCATAAGATTTATGATTAATATGATGAAGCATTAACATAGCAATAGAGCGTTTCCAGATTTAGCTATCCGTGCGATGATTCGGTCCGTTTTCGTGCTTGATAAAATCTGTAGCTTTCCACAACGATTTGGCAAAATCAGGACGGATCCTTGGCAAGGTTTTCAAATGAATAAAACCAAGACTAAAGTATCATAAAAAACTTTATAATCTTATAACATTGGTTCAAGGCTGCCCCAGCTTGTATGATACTGCTCACCCAGAAAAACCAAGAAAAATGGTATCATATGGCTTACTATTTCTCAGCAACTTTGAGAAGAGGGCACGAACATTGTATCCTTCTTGATGTTTTGATGACAGCTACAGGCAATACAGCTAATTCTAATCCTTTTTAGCCAATATTCTTCTTTTATAACTTGTCCTCATCTTGAATACTTATGTCACGCTGATGTGTTTTCTGGGCCATCGTTCGAAAAGATACGGACGGATATCCGCAATGTCTAAATGAACCACTAAAGTATTGTCCAATCCGCTTGTGATCATCTCACGTGGTTTTCCGCATGTTTCAATTTTCCAACATGACAAATTGGCTTTATTCCTATCTATCTACTGTAAAAAAGTAAGATTGATTTACTTAGGTGGTGCTGATTCTCCGCTTTGCAGAGCACTTCCACTCTTGTCCACTTTCCTCCCTTTTAAAACCCGATAAAACATAAATGGCGCTTACTGTATAAAATCGGAATTCATCCCACAAAGTAATTCCTTCTCATTGTTTTGTCAGTGATTGCAATGCAAAAATTGGTGATTTTAAACATTTAAAAATTTTAAAATATGAAAATATGAGTTGGTCTTTGGGTGTCTTGATGCAGCACTCACTGTCCTTCTAAGGTGCTATGATAATTGCCATGATTTTACTTGGGATCTTGTAATAAAGAAAGATCTTATACAAACTTTCCTGATCGACAGAGTCGAAGGCCTTTTCATAGTCTATAAAAATCATGTAAAGCTTTGAGCACCATTCCCGACTTTCTTCAGTGAGGACTCGCAAAGGTGTTTTTCAAGTAAATTTTGTATCCTCTTCCGAATGGCATGATACAGTAGTTTACCAGGCACTGAAAGCAAGGTTATTCCTCACCTGTTTCGTGGGACAGTGGCATCACCCTATTTGAACAGGGGTATTAGTATGCTGCGTTCCTAATCAACTGGTATTTATTCCTTTTCCTATGATGTAGTGAAGAAGGCAGTCTAGAATTTTATTAGTACTGCAACTGAGACCTTTACTATCTCTGCTGATATACGGTCTTCTCCTAGGGATATAACATTCTTCAATCTCTTGGCAGCTGCTTGAATCTCTGCAGCATTTGGCGGCTCCAAAATAATGTTTAGAGAGAAGGATGGTATTGGGGGAATGTCAAGTGGCTCAATGGGTGGTGGCCTATTAAGAAGTCTTTTGAAGAGGGATACCCATAACTCATTCACTGTTTCGGTCACAATTACGCCCGATGGGTCCCGAACTAGACCGTTGACGGTACGCTTCTTTCCAGCGATGTCATTTGAGATGTGATATAGGGCTCTAGAATCTCCTCTCTTGGCTGCTTTCTCAGCAAGTTTGGCTTTATTCTCGATCAGGGTTCAGTGGTTGTTCTTTCTGCTTTTCTTTATGGCTTTGTCTGCTTCGCGGTAGCATGCATTTTTCAAGATTAAATGGCCTGGTCTTTGGTTTCAAAGGAGGATTTGTTTTATGGGTTTCCTCTCCCTTAGGAGATTCCAAGTTCGGTCAGAGAGTCATGGGTCTTGAGGGTGTTTCTTGTACCCCAGTATTTTTGTCGCCGCCGTATGGAAGGAGTTTTTCGTTGTTTTCCACAGTTCTTCTTGGTCTGGATTTTCTGGGACAGAAAGTAATTTGAATCTATTTGAAAGTTCTGTCAGGAAATTTATTTCTACTGTGCTATGAAGTACTTCAGCCGAATCGAAAGGGGGGTTTGGATGGGGTACTTGTTTAACATTTTTCTTCACTTTGACTTTAAAATTGGCAAACATCAGGTTATGATTTGACCTGATGATAATCCTATATCAGCTCTTCTATATTAACTTACGGTCGTGAGGCTAGTGTGCCATTTGCAACTCACTAGGCAGTGGTTGATCTTATTTGTGGTGACGCCTTCCGGAGAGGTCCAGGAATATTTGTGGATATCACGGTGTTGTAACAACCTCTCACCAATAACTAGGTCATTCGAGATTGGCCATGACAACCTATAGACTGGGGGCAACATTCGTAGTCGTCCCCAATTTTTGCATTGCAATCACTGACAAAACAATGAGAAGGAATTACTTTGTGGGACGAATTCCGATTTTATACAGTAAGCGCCATTTATGTTTTATCGGGTTTTAAAAGGGAGGAAAGTGGAAAAGAGTGGAAGTGCTGTGCAAAGCGGAGAATCAGCACCACCTAAGTAAAATCAACCTTACTTTTTTACAGTAGATAGAGGAATAAAGCCAATTTGTCATGTTGGAAAATTGAAACATGCGGAAAACCACGTGGAGATGATCCCAAGCGGATTGGACAATACTTTAGTGGTTCATTTAGACATTGCGGATATCCGTCCGTATCTTTTCGAACGATGGCCCAGAAAAAACATCAGCGTGACATACGTATTCAAGATGAGGACAAGTTATAAAAGAAGAATATTGGCTAAAAGGATTAGAATTAGCTGCATTGCCTGTAGCTGTCATCAAAACATCAAGAAGGATACAATGTTCGTGCCCTCTTCTCAAAGTTGTTGAGAAATAGTAAGCCATATGATACCATTTTTCTTGGTTTTCTGGGTGAGCAGTATCATCATAGCTGGGGCAGCCTTGAACCAATGTTATAAGATTATAAAGTTTTTTATGATATTTTAGTCATGGTTTTATTCATTTGAAAACCTTGCCAAGAATCCGTCCTGATTTTGTCAAATCGTTGTGGAAAGCTACAGATTTTATCAAGCACGAAAACGGACCGAATCATCGCACGGATAGCTAAATCCGGAAACGCTCTATTGCTATGTTAATGCTTCATCATATTAATCATAAATCTTATGGTTCATCATCGTCTCATGAATCATACCCAGTGATCTTCGGTACGAAATACTCAGCAATGAAGAGGACAGACACACACAGTTAACTTCAATGTGGTGGAGAATATTCAGTTGTTTTCAGTTGTTTTGTTCAACTACTTTGTGTTGTTGCAATCATTTGTAGGCTCGCAGATGATAATGCAGTCAAGTGGTTTGCAATTCTTGATTGGGTCCGAATATAATTTTTATGTTTTATTAGATGAGGGTCGACTACAATTCAAAGAAGAAAAGAGCAAGAAAAGCTAAGAGCACATTTTTCCTCCACCTATGTTAATAGCCGTTGCTATGTTAACCAGTCACTAGACCATTGACTGCTTAACTTTACACGTCTTTTTATCAATTTCAGTGACTGGAGATCTTGAAGCCCAGTGACTGAAAATGTCACTGATGACATCAAACAATGACTCGGTGAAGCAAAAATACCCACTGAGCTCATTGGTATCCCGCAAGAATATCTAGTGACTGGGCCAGTGGTGTCCCGCAAGAATATCTAGTGACTGGGCCAGTGACGCAAAAATGCCCTCTAGTATTTCCGTTCATATTTTTCCTATTTCTTCTTGAAACCCTCGGCAATGAACGAATGAATGACCCTACATAACCACCATACTAAGAAAAAAATGATAACAGAACTTCCGCTATCTTTAATCCAATGCAATCATTAGCAAAATCACAATCTAATTTCAGTTCTTTTTTTTTTACTTAAATTTATGTTACATCACTACATAAACTGAATTCGGACGCACTTTCTTATTTTAGTTATTTCATTCTCACTAATTTTTGATTGTAAATGTGCTGTCATACTTATACTCTAAATGCTCGTTTTTTATTAGAAACGTGCTTTCATATTGATACTTAAAATGCTCGTTGACTATTCCTATGCTCTAGTCCCTGGAGACATCGAAAGAAAAATTTACCGGGAGTGGCGGGAGTCCTCGAGAAACTAATTCTATTCAGGCTGCGATGAACAGATTAGATGATATAGCTGTCTTACTGAAGTCATTTTTTTCCACTATTTTGTAATTCCACATTAATTCGCAGGCTCGTATATGATGAAACAGCCAAGCAGGTCACAATTCTTGAGCAGGTCTAAATCTAATTTTTATGTAGTACAAGTTGAGGATCGACGGCAATTCAAAGAAGAAAAGAGTGAGAAAAGCAACATTCGCATTTGGATTTGTCATTTTTCTTTTTTAAATCCTAGGCGGTATTAAATGTTTTTTGCATTGTTTCACAAATTGAATTTGAACGCACTTCCTTCTTTTAGGTTTTTTCTGGTCATTAAGTTTTGAGCGTAATAAGTCATTATTTCGTTAATTTTTGGCTCCCATATACCTCAACAGAAAGATATCCTAAAGTTTTGCCAAAACAATATTTGAAAGAGATACTGGCTGATATTTGAAAGAGATAGTTGTAATTATCATAGGGTCATCAATAGCTACGATCTATGTTTGTGGCTTTCTCTTCAGTATTTTTCGAGAAAACAAAAGTTTCAACTACCTGAAAACACTGTAATAATCCAGATAGTTCATTTTGTGGAAATACTGGATGAAAAAGTTTCAATGTAGACGAGTATTACTGTCCCTTTTTTTCCATTTTCTCAAAAGAAAAAAAAAACTGACGGCTATTCCTTTTTTCGTTCCTTTTTCATGCTATGAGCAAAGACTATTCAGAAAAAAAAGGGAAGAAAGTACTCTGTGGGACGATTTTATACAGTAAGCACCATTTGCGTTTTAGCAGGTTTTTAGGGGGGGGGGGGGGTTTGGACAGTTGACAAGAGTGGATGTGCTGCGCAAATTGGAGAATCAGCACCACCTAAGTAAAATCAATATTACTTTTTTATAGTTGATAGATGGCATTACTGTCGACTTTTCATGTTGGAGAATTTGTCCAATCGAATGAGTCTTTTGTGAAGTTTCTACGACAATACCTTCTATAAAAACCTTACATGCCCCCAGGGTATAACTTAAAACCCTTGCCTTGAGGGTTGTGGGGGAGTTTCTTCCTCAAAAACATATTTTCTATCTAGAAATCAACTAGGCTGAACAAAACGGCTATCTCAAAATTTTAATTGGATGTGTTTTTGGGGAATGAAGGCCGTGGGGGGGGGGGGGTAGATGCCCTCCAATCCCTTTCGACTATTAAAAAGGGCACTAGCCCTTTGAATTTCCAATCGAAAAAGCCTTTTCTGAAGCTTCCACGACAACGCCTTCTATAAAAACCTAATATGCCCCCGGGGCATAACGTAAAACCCTTGCCCTGAGGGTTGTGGGGGAGTGTCCTCCTCAAAAACATATTTGCTATTTGGAAATCAATTACGCTGAACAAAATGGCTATTTAAAAATTTTGATTGGATGTGTTTGGGGGAATGATGGGCGTGGTAGGGGGACTAGTTGTCCTCCAATAACTTTCGACTATTAAAAAGGGTACTATCCCTTTGAATTTCCAATCGAATGAGCCTTTTTTGAAGTTTCTACTACAAAGCCTTCTATAAAAACCTTATATGCCCCCAGGGCATAACGTAAAACCCTTGCCCTGAGGGTTGTGGGGGAGCGTCCTCCTCAAAAACGTATTTTCTATCTGGAAGTCAACTACGCTGAACAAAATGGCTATCAACATTTTGATTGGATGTGTTTGGGAGAGTGATGGGCTTGGGGGGGGACTAGTTGCCCTCCAATCTCTTTTGACTATTAAAAAGGGCACTAGAACTTTCGATTTCCAATTGAATGAGCCCCCTTTGAAGTTTCTATGACGACCCCTTCCATATGAAGTGCCTCTGGGAAAAAAAGAATAATAATAAATAATAAAACATTGGAGCCGTATGGCCTTTACTATAGGCAACGCTATAGCGTTGCCTCTGATCACACTAAGGATTATTGAAGGTATTAGCTTAAGCTGTGTTTTTAGACAATTTTTCTTTAGGTAGCTAAGTTTTTGATACAATAATCCCTATGATATCAGCACAACTTTAAGCCATAGCCACACTAGAATTTTTCCCCCATTTAAGAAAAAAAAATTAAAAGTCTTTAAAACCGTAAGATCAGGATTTAGAAAAGACATGAGGCTCAAAACACTTTCTTTCTGCCCCATATGGACTGCAGGTCAGTTTTGAAAGTTTCACTTTAATAGCATGAAAAATTTCTAAGATCATCAAAGGTAAGTGACATTTGGAGTGAGACAGGGTGGAAATATTTAATCTTGGCGAGCAACTAATATGCACCTCTATCAAAGCCCCAAGAGCAAAGTAGGGATATCCTTAACCCTGTAATAAAATCCGCACTAGCCTACTGCACATTAGACTAGCTATGGTCCATCTTTCAAAAGCAAAAACAATATCTGAAAAATGTAAAAACTTCTACTTACAACAAAATAAAGTTCATACTCAAGAACAACCATTTAAATTTTTCAACAAAATAGTGTGCTTGCAATGTCCGAGGCCAAATGACAAACAAT